>OY986436.1:69069508-69669508 GCA_963920525.1 Dichetophora obliterata
TCATAAATTGTCAAGTTGAAGCCTATAAATAAAATTCCATTACATAATCTGCCTAAAAGTAGACTAGGCTGAAAGTTAAGTGAAAATTTAACAGGCTGTGGATGTGTTTTGGGTATATGTACGTGTGTGTATGTTTGCGCTTGTGTGGGTGTGAAACCATGTGTGAGCTTAGCACATGCACACATTCACAAAGCAATAAATCCAGAAGCAGAGAGTAAAAACTTGAGAGCCAACCAGTGCAGCAGCTTTGCTGTTGATGAAAAAGCAAAATATTACAAGCACACAAACATACCTTCAACCATTGACTCTACATTCACTACGAAAATAAACGCAAACGAACCCTCATACACACACACACACACACACACACACACACATACACAACGCACAGTCAAATGCGTGTCAAGTGATCAAAGCACTCCTACACACAAATTCTTCCCACCAGAAAAAAATAAAACAGAAAAGAAACATTAAATTCCCGCAAAATACGCTGCAGAATTCACTTTTGCTATAATTCCCTTTTCCACTTCAATTTAACTCTCTTCCTCTCTCTTTCTCTCTTTGTCGTTCTATCAGCTGTTATCACAAAGCCTCTTCCTTATCTTAGCTAAGCTGTATTTGTGTGCGTAGCGTGAACCTACAAAACAACAAAATTAATTGCTTTGCTGTTGATTCTTCTGTCATGCGTCGTTCTGAAATGTGAAGAAATGGTGCAGATGAAAAACATGAAGATGGAGAAGAAGTTGTTGACTGAAGCATTCATTCAAAGAACGCCCATAATTGAAGCATTGCAAAGATGAAAAATTAATGCAAATTCCTTGCCGTTGAATGCCAGCCATAGAGACAGAGTGTTCCGTCGAGTTTAAAGTGCGGTGATCGGCCATGTGTAAGCTGGATGAATGCTTTAGAATCAGGTAAGCTTAACACACATAAACACGAAATAACAAGAAGAATTGTTTATCTAATGGATTTCGAAAGCGATTATCTGCAAGATTGAGTTGAAAATGCTTCGAGAACAACATGATATAAAGTAATGAACAAATTGTTAAGTATGCTTCTAAATTAACATTACAGTGAATAAAATAACCGCAGCTAGGAATTTTAATGAGGGGTGGAGTAGGGTTTTGATAACAAAAAATATTATTGGTACAAATATGATGTGTAAAGTGAGGATAAAATGATTCTCCATGCATAGTTGATTAAATAAATTTATGAGGTATTGTACTCGTACGATATTTTTAAATCGAGCGTAGTCCGTAGAAAGCTACTCCCAACTCTTTTTTTTAATATTTACATAATAAATACGAAATATCATAAACACAAAAATATATTTAAAAGAAATATTTAAGTGGATCGCAAATAATTAAATCAAGACAATAAAAAATGTAGAATATAAGCATTCGTTTGGTAGCCAACGACGAATAACATTATAGCAGGAATAAAATGCTTGAAGGTTTAAAATGGATCTGAAAAAATGGATCTGAAAAGACTCACACTAACACTTACACACACATAACCAACGAACAAGCAATGCAATTTTTACTTGTCTTGGTTTTCAGTGCAATTAAGTGCAACACATTGAAATGCCCTCGAAACATACAGAAACAATATATTGTTAAATTTATGCGGGACAAAAGCCAAAGAGGAGTACAAAAAAATTAAGGTTTCTGAACTGCAACTCAATTAAACACAAGCAAAAAAAAATAACAACAACAAGCAATGACAAGCAACACAACGTATAATAATCCCTAAAGTACACTCAAAAAAATATACACTGTCAGGACAAAGACATTTCACTGTTAAAAAACGTTAACGAAAAAGCATTTGACGCAACAATGAATTCTTTGCAATAGCAATAAAGTAATTAAGCAAATAATTTCTAATTTATTATAACAACAGAGGCGCTTTCATTGCAACAATGCGTGTTGAAATCCTGCAAAAGAAAAATATTTGGGCCAAAGATAGTATATGTAGTTGTTGTGCCAATAGTTTTTATTATTGAGAAGTAACACAGATCAACACTGTTGGGCTTACGTTAGATACTTAAGGTACAAAAGGAAAATTTAAATTTAATCTTTCTCTCCCTGTTTGCGTGACGCAATTGAAATTAATTGAGTATTGATAGTCATCGCGAAGAATCAAATTGTTGATTATACTGTTCATTTATTAGGTTTAATATAGTATTAAGAAAATAAGTGATTACTTTAAAGTTTAATAAAATGTAAAATGGAAGCCTACATTGAGCTTTACGAGGTAATCCTAAATATATCCTTGAAAAGGATCTTTGATACCCGCAAAATCTTGCAAGCTGCGATTGTTTATAAAATGCAAAAAAGCATGTATAATGCATTTACTTTTCGTGGTTCTGTATTCATTCGGATGGAGAAAAATGCGAATGGTATTCGCATCAGCACTATGGAGGAACTGCACAATGCAATTAATGGCGATAGCTCTCCTGTTACTGCGCTTGTCAATTAAACTTATCTTATTTATATATATTATTTTTTTAAATCATATATTTTCTGTTAGCTTCTTCTAGCTTTAGTTTTCTTCTTTTTGTTCTGTTTCTTTGTCTATTTGCCTAAAGGTAGCTTTTCTATAAATTTTTTCCATGTCTGGCTTTAGTCGTTCGTCTTTTGGTGGTGATTGTGAAAACCACAAGACCTTAGTTCAGGTATTGTGTAAGCAGTATGATGGACCTAATGTTGTGCATTTTAATGCACGTAGTTTAAATACTGCTAAATTGGACTACATAAGATATATTTTCAAAGACTCTGCAGTTGATATTATGTGTATACCTAAAACGTGGCTGTGCAATGATATTTGTAAAGCAACCTGTGATTTAAATAATTATATGTTATTTCGAAATGATATGGAAAAAAGGGTGGAGGAGTTGCAGCTTATTGTAGAACAAATCTGAATGTTGAAGTTATAGTTAAATCTAATGGACCTGGAATTGAATTTTTTAGTTTATGTATCTCGGACAGCAATACTAAAATACTTTTGTCATGTGTATGTAACCCAAGTAAATGTCATCCTGTTGACCCTTCATTTTCTGTGTTGTATAACTGTATCCTTGATTATGATTTTATGTTACTGTGTGGTGACTTTAATATCAATATCTTATCTATTGACGTTTCTAAATAATTAATCTATGATTATATATTGACTCTAGGGTTATCTGTAGTAAACGAAACTCAAACTACTAGGTTTTCCAACAACACTACTCAGGCCTATAGCCAGGGGGAAAAGGGGGCAATGCCCTCCTACTACAACCCCCCAGGCCAAATCAGACAATGAAAAACTTTAAATGAACAATTAATATGCATTTTGTTGATATATTTGTTAATTGCTTTAAAATAAGTTTAGTTTAAAATAAAAAAAAAATATACGCATTCACCTTATTCATGACTTGAATATGTATATGAAATTTGTTTAACAAAACATTTCAGACAAATTGTTACAATTATTCAAATTTCTAATAATAAGATTTGAATTTTAATAATTTTTTAACCCGCATCTATAGGAACTTTTTAGAAATGAAAAGCACGTTGTGCACCAGTTTGATACAGATACAAAAAGAATATATAATTCATTGAAATTTTTTTAATTTTAAAATTTTTTTTTTATGCATGATGAATGTTTATTAATTTTAAAATAAGAAAAACTGCAAATCTTAATTCTAGCAAAAATTTAAAGATTTAAATCAAAACATGCATGTTTGTTCTTAATATATAAGTCTGAATAAAATGCAAACTACGGATTCGGGTTACTTCAATTTTTTTATTTGTTTTACTTAATAAATGTCTTATACATATGTTAGTCCATTTCGCTTATCTTTCTTTTATTTCTAGCCACTTTAAATAAATCCTATATTTTTACCTTTATTTAATTACAAAGTCCTGAATTAATTTTTAAATTATTTCTTATGTATTAATCTCATGTATAAAAAGATCTATATATCCATGAAAATATTATAAAATTAACTGTTTTTTTAATAAATATGTGTAATGTATACATTTCACACGTTAAAATTTTTTTTAAATTTAAATGAATAAACAAAAAAATTTCCCCCTCCAAGATTCATGCCTTCCCCCTCTGTCTTCTTGGTGTGGCTACAAGCCTCGGACGTTCAATGATTTTGTTATATGATAAATTTTTTTTATCTCTGACCATGACTAAATTTTCTGTTCTTTAAGCTTAAATCTATCTCGTAATGTTGTTGCAAATTCTTTTTCGTTCCGTGATTTTAAGATAATTAACTATCCGTCCCTTATTCATGACATGTCTCTCATCTCGTTTACTGATTGTTGGAATCAAAGTACTGTCAGTGACAAACTATGTTCCATTTTAGAGCCTATAAAATATCTTTTTGACAAACATGTCCCTTTACGTACAATTAGTGTAAGAAATGTCTCTTGTCCGTGGTTTTCTCAGCATGTTCTTAATGCTATCAAAAAAAGAAATAAATACTACAAATTATGGAGGAAAAGACCCTCATCAAATAACTGTGGAAATTTACAGACTTGCGCGAAATGAAGCTGTTCTAATAACAAGACAGGCCAAAACTCGCTACTTTTCTGCTAAACTTGACATCTCTCTTCCAACTAAAATGTTCTGGAATAATATACAAAAAAACTTGGTGTATGCAGTAAGATCACAGCGGAATGCAATTTAGACCCTGGTTCTCTAAATAATATTTTTTGATACACAGTGCCACAATCTTTTAAGTATAATCCGGTTACTGAACTTGATGTTAAAAACTGTATATCACAGATAAAGTCAAATGCCATAGATGAAGATGAAACTCCAATTAAGTTCATCAAACTTATGCTTCCTCGCATTATACGCCCGCTAACACACGTTATAAATCATTGCTTTGTAACCTCATCTTTTCCAGATTTGTGGAAAATTGGAATTGTGCTGCCAGTAGCGAAAAAGCATAACCCAGCTGGACCAAATGATTTTAGACCAATAAGTATACTATCGCCGTTGTCAAAGGTATGCGAAAAGCTTATTACTCAACAAATTAATGTATATTTACTTGAAAAAAATCTGTTATCCCGATTTCAATCTCGTTTTCGTGCTGGGCACGAGTGTTATTCTGCTGTGATTTAGGTGATAGATGATATAAGATAGGCTTGGGGATTTTAGTTCACTAAAAAGATCGCTCTTTTTAGTTCAGTTGAGTTTAATGAACTAGTTCGTTCATATAGTTCTTTTAGTTCATTTAGTTCGTTCGCTCTTTTAGTTCGTTTCGTGCACTCGTTCATGTTGTTAGTTCGTTAGGTCTTTTAGTTCGTTTGGTGTTTTAGCTCGTTGTATTTTTTAGTTCAATAGGTCTTTTAGTTTGTTTTGTTTGCTCTTTCATGATCAGATCTGTAAAATGAAACGAATTATATGACCGAATCAATCATTAACTGCGGACATAGAAGAAATTTACATAAAAATACTACATATGGGGCATTCCACACAATATTTGCCACAAAAATTTGTTTTTGCAAAAAGTTTTTTTACCGTTCATTAGTGAAAAACTGTATCAGGACGGACTCAAACCATTGTTGAGTGAAACAAAATTTTTTCTAGTTCATTTCGATCTGACTCGCTGCAAAATCGATTGAACTAAAAGAACTAAAAGAACGAGAATCAACGAACTAGTTCACATAGTTCTTGAGTGCGAATAGTTCAATTGAACTAGTTCGTTCGTGAACTACCCAAGCCTAATATAAGACCCGAAAATGATGCTGGAAATGTGACTTTGCTTTGTCTACTCGACTTCTCCAAAGCTTTTGTTAAAGTCAATCATGCAATTTTGTGTCAAAAACTAGAGTGTCTCTTTGGTTTCTGTGATAGTTCTGTCAATCTTTTGTCTAGTTATTTGTGTAACAGGTTCCAAAAAGTTAAAGTTGGCCAAAGGTTTTCTCAGTATAATAGGATATTAAGTGTTGTTTCACAAGGTTCCATACTTGTTCGTCTACTTTTCTCGTTATTTATAAATGATATTTTTTCTGTATGCAAACATGCTTTTATTCATGCATATGCTGACGATGTTCAACTTAATTTCTCTCGACGGATTGGGCTGCTTGATGACCTCAGTTGCAGAATGAATGAAGATCTCAATAACATCTCTGAGTGGGCCATACGCAATTGCCTTCAATTAAATACTGCCAAATCGTATGTTCTACCTATATGTAAAAATAAAACTTGTGTTGTTGATGGCCTTGACTTATTTATTGGGTCAAATAAGCTTAAAGTAGTGTCTAAAGTTGTAAATCTGGGTTTTTTTTTATTTTTTTATTTAAAGTTACTCCGAAAGCTAGGCTTCCCTAGCTCAAGAAGAATCCTCACTGAAGAGGAAATTATTTGGCCAAATCTTAGATTTATAACGCCATCACAAATTACGAATCTTTTTGATTCTATTGAAAACTGTACTTTAATTGTGTCAGTCGCATCAGCGGATGGACCACAAACACAATTACCGTTGGCTAGTCACGCTTCACGACCTCGGCGATGAAACGACGCGAGTCGAATCTAATTGTAAATCTGGGTTTTTATATTAATTCTTCTTTGTCTTGTACTGATCATGTAAATAGTGTAGTCCAAAAAGTTTATTATGTCCTGCGTAATTAAGGAATGTCTGCTTATGCGACTCCTGTCAATAGAAGACGGAAGTTAGTGATTCAGTTGGTCTTACCTATGATTACTTATGCAGAGTTTGTATACAGTAGGCTCGACTCTTCCTCTCAGTTGAAGTTGCAGGTTGCTTATAATTATGCTACACGATATGTTTATGGCTTGCGTAAGTTTGATCATTTGTCTAGCTTTAGGAATTAGGTGCAACTTATTATCATATCTTCATGCTCGAATCTGTACTAAATGCATAAGCTGATCAATGAAAAAAAAAACCCTCTTACTTGTATGATGAGCTCCAATTTAGTTTTTCTAGAAGAAGTAATGTGCTCATAGTCCCCAAACATTCTTCATTAAACGCTTCTCGTTTATTTTTCATTAACGCCATCAGACTGTGGAATGCTCTGCCTCGTGAACTGAGAGAAATCACTGGAAAAGGTACCTTTAGGCAATCCATCTTCACTTTTTTTCCTCTAATTAAATTTTTATATTCTTTTTTCATTTTCTTTTTTCATCTCTCGAAACCTCTTAATTCATAATTCATAAATTTTGATTTAATATTTTATTTTGATCTTATTTGCTTTTATATAAATTCAAATTAAAGAAATAATGTTACTCTAGTTACGTTAATTCATGTTAATCTATAAGTTTAGTTGTTATTATATAAAAAAATATTGAATGTATTTATGTTGTACTTCAAAAGAACCCAGTTCTTATTGTAGTAATATTCGGAAGTAATAATAATACAAGTAATAATATGGTCAATAGTTAACATATATATTAACATATATATAACAATAGTTAACATATTCATAACTTTCTTGAAAAAAAGGGGCAATTAGCATTCTATCGGAGTGCGTCAGGTGATCAAATAAATTGCTGAAACAAATATACAGCGTCCAAGTTAATTAGATTTGAAACAGAACAAAGCTTCTTGGTGAGATTAAATGCGGAAGTTGTTGATAAAACAAATACTCTTACACTGTTTTCGCCAATGTGTTCCTATGTTGGAAACGAAATAACCAATAAAAGTTGTTGTGCAGCGAAAGTTTTTACCAATACTGGTAAATGATTTTTTTATGTGAAACGTAAAGTTTATGTCTATTTTGGTATATTTTTGTAGTGACTAATAAAAGAAAAATACAGTTTTGTTAAAAAAAATTTTTTGCAATTAACGTAAATTAAAACACTCTCAATTCATAGAAAGTTTAAATTCGTTATAAAGTCTAATTGACTTCACAAAAGAAATAACTTGTCAATTACAAATATTTTTATCGAAAGTAAAGAAGAGCTTTATTTAAAAATAGAAATGAAAACGATAAAAATGTACAATTTTTATTAAGAATTCTGTAATCGGTGTGTGCAGAAAATTTCTAAAAAATCCATTGAAGTGGTCAGACCCGAGCTATGGTCAAGTATTAGCAATCGCACGTTTTTATGTCCAAATATTTATGTAAAATGTGATGTACCAACATAGTTGAGATGCTTACAGCATTCTCTGATTGTCAAATGTTGTGCAATGGATTTTATTGACGATTTCTGGCGTCCTAAACGTTCAACATTACTTGTGCTGGTACGACCGCAATAGAATGCAGTAAACCACTTCTTAACCACTGAAATTTATGGTGCAGAGCCCCCATCATTAATTAATTAATTAAATTCGGTGATGGTCTTTTTTGCGCAAAAAAAATCTTGATGAATAGCGGACCGACTACAATCATTGGCACCCATAAGGAAATTTTACCTTGCAACCTGTAGCATTCATACTGTTTTTAAGTGATTTTTCTTTTTGTAATTTTATTTTATTTTTTTTTGGAAATTCTAAATATAAAGCAATTTTTAACATATTTATATGAGCAAAATAAATAAAGTCTTTCAAAAACCACAATTATTGGCACGTGAGTACAATAATTTGCACATTGATTACTACAATCGTTGGCACTTGAGTACAATTATTGGCTCCTTAAAAACTATAATTATTGGCATATTACCACAATTATAAGCACCCATAAAAACGTAATAATTGGGACCCAATATCTATAAAAATTATGTAATAGCTGGCTGTAATAATATAATTATTTTTTAAAATCATAAAAACGAATACATTATTTTTCATAGTTGCCTACATATCTATTTTATTTAATACAGATTTTATTTAAAATTAAACTGAACCACTTTCAAGTACATAAAGATAAAAAATAAATCACAAAAACTTATCATACAAATTTCATCTAAGAATAAAAAAAGAGATTGATTATTTTAAAATAATTTATAAATCTGTGGCCACAAGGCATAACAGCTAAAGTCAGTTTTTTATACTTTTCAGTAGAGCAGTTTGAAGTTTTAAAATGTTCTGTGAAACATTTGACAACAAAACACCTGACAACTAAAATTGTTATGCAAAATTGAAGGAAATTGACAAAATTTTCATATCCGTTAATTTGCGCATCATTTACTCAATGGAAAAGGGGCAGAAATGGCGAAAACGCGACTTAGGTTGTTTTTACCTTTTAAGAAATGATCGTTTTCGAGTCCTATTTCGAATTAAGCTTTTATGCTTTGAGAACAAAGGCAAAAATAATTATCCTAAGTCAAATTTGTCTGTTATGCCCTGAAATTATAATACAGTTCCAAGACACCTAACTTAAGTTTAGTAGTTATTCCAAATTACACTATATGATCGAAATTTTTTTATTGAGTTAAGCAGCATTTAGACAGTAAATTTTTTTTAAAAAAGCAAAACAACATCAGAAAAATTTATTGCGGAAATGCGGTTTAAAATTCTGATTTTTAACATGTGAGTGCCGAAACATTTTATTATGTCACCTAACCAATTTTTAAATCATCATCGGAAACAGAAAACAAAAATAAAGAAAACTCTTGCTATTTTATATTTATATTATTTGAAATTGTTAATACATCAAGTCATATATTTTTTGAAATCGTGAATTAAGAAAGTAATTAAAATTGTTTTTACGTAAATAACACAATTTGAGAAACCAGTTAAAGGAAAAAGAAAACACATATTTAACTATATTATTCATTATTCATCATTTGCAACATTTTCAACAAAGTACATTTCGCTCATCCTCGCTTGAACGTAAATTATCGTAAAGCGTGTGGTAATCTTGATTTATGAACTGTTTGAGGTAAAGCAGCTCTTTTTTCAATGAATATACATGGAAGCGCCCTTATAGTTTGTAAGATGTTCGCAGGAAATGATTATATACCTAAAGTATATCAAGCAAGTAGTTTTTTCTGCTCATACAAAATTTGTTCTCGACATTTTTTCCTGCATTCGTCATATCTTTGTCAAACTCTGACTTTGTTTTCATTGCCAGAAAGTGTTTCAAATAACTGACCACTATTGCGTTTGAAAGTGCAAATTTTATTTATTACTGATTGCACGCGACCCTGTATTAAAAAACACATTTTCTTCGTCTCCTGAACTTCCTGAAATTTCCGAATTAGATGTTGAGCGAAAATCTTGATCTTTAATAGAATCTTTAATTATTAGAATCAAAATTAAATGCTTCACGATTTTTCATTTGCTGCAGCCATTCTACGTCTAGCAAAAAACAATTTTATATTTTTTCGATTATATATAAAAAAAAAATAGTAGTTAAAATTATTTTTTACCTTTGCTAATCTACGAAACTTCAGTTGATGGCTGGCTTGCGGTTTACAATTCCGACTGTTTTCGGCTGAGTTTGTTTTTTTATGAAAATTTCCTGAACTAACTAAATTAAAATTCGTATAAATTAAATTTTGAAAGAAGTTTTACTTTTCAAGATTTCTCTTAAACTTATGTGAAATTTCAAGATGTTTGCATCTCTTTGGATACTTTTTAAAATGCACTTGTAGTGCAGAAATTTATTCTTACGCTTAACTGGAGTTGTGACAATGCCTCAACTAATTTTTCTTCCTAAAATAATTTTGAGTAAAAACTTAAATTGACTTTGCCATGGTTTTTATTAAATTTTAGATAGGAAAAGAAGCTAAATTATAGATATGCTTTATGATATCGTTCGATGTTCAAAAATTTCTTTTGGAATAGTGACCTAACTCAAAAGAGGATGACAAAACATACAGACTGTATTTTGCCCTTACCACTTAACTAAACTTTGGAACATTTTCTAATGATTTGAGAAGATCTAATCTCTACTTTAGCTGTTTTTCCCAAATAAAAATATTTAATTGGAAAATTTATTAAAAAAATTTACGAGTTAGGCTGTTCTGGCAAAATAACTGTTCTGGAAAAGCTTTGGGTCAGCATTTCGTTTAATTGCTTCAAAAGAGCCTCTTGGAAATCTTTTTATCAGCAGTTCGTTGTTTTGAATACACTTTTCAAGTTTTTTTAACTGTTCTCTTTTTTCTTTCAAGTTCTTTTTGAACTTGTTAAGTGCTGATAAGTGAAGAAGAGAACAGTTCAAAAAGATTGAAAAGTGTATTCAAAACAAAAAGAACTGCTGCCACAAAGATTTCCAAGAGCCTCTTTTGAAGCAATGAAGCGAAATGCTGACCCAAAGCTTTCCTTGAGAGGTTTTTTGAAGCAATTAAGTGCTTTTTTCCTAGGACATACAATGTTAAAATTACAATGGTGTGTCATACGTAGAGTCAGCACTTTCACGCTTTGAGCTGACTTGTAAGCACTCAAGAAGACCTTTTAGAGTGCTTCTTTCCCCGTTGGGAAGCGAGTGCGCTGTGTGTGTGCGTGCGAGTATTGAGATTCGAGCAGACTAAGAAACGAGTAGGCGAGTGCGCAACTCTCTCTTTCTCTCTCGTTCTCTCTTTTTGTATCTCTGTTTCAGAAACGCAGAAATTTCGTTAAAATGCATTTCTTCTTTCCATTTATTTGTGTGTTATTTGTGTCTTATTGCGTTTTATTTGTGTCTATTCTTAAAGTTCAAAGAAATGATAACTGTAGCATATGTATGGAATACAGTGTAATCTGATGGGTGAACCCTAAGAATGTGTTTTTTTTAAACTTTTTGTGTATGTGCTAACAGTATTAACTCTGCAAACATTTGGAAGACGATTGGAAGAGAAGTTGATTTGGCGAAGCACTTGCGTTTCGCCCAAGGGTTCTTTGGAAGATGGGTCACTTTTCAGACGCCCGAGCGATGAGTCCGCGATCAAGAAACATTTTTAAAAACTCTCTTTGCTCATTCCGGTGATCGTTGGAAGATGAATCCCTTTTCAATCGTCCAAGTGATGAAGGAGCAATTCAAGAAAAATCTTCAATATCTTCCTTCGATCATTCCGGCGAGCGTTGGAAGATGGATCGCTTTTTGGCCGCCCAAGCGATGAATTCGCGATTCAAGAAAAATCTTTAAAATCTTCCTTTGCTCATTCCGGCGATCGATGGAAGATGGCTTATTTAAAAATTTTAAAAATCGATTGTTCGAATATGAAGCAGGCTATTCTATATACTAAAAATAATCATCGAAAAATTAAAAAAATTTGTTTTTGTATTGAATTGCCGCATGGAAACTGAAAATATTCATATCAGCACGATTTTCTGTGGTAGATTTGTTTTTTACCCAATTTTACAAGGAATGTCCCCTATAAAACAACTTGTAACGTTCAACAAAGACGTTTCGCAACAAATCGCTGATGAACCCTAAAAGCGATTCGTGTGCCACTATTGTCGGCGAATATCTTAAGACTCCTTGCTCCTTACTTCTTGCAAATTGCTAAGGCGATCAGTGTTGCCGCGATAATTCTAAAAACAGTATCTATAAAAAGGTCAAAAAAGTATCCAAAAGTATCCACTTCTGAAAAAATTGTATCCACGTATCAAAATCCTAAAACCAATAATATATTAATTTTTTTAACTTAAATATACAACTTTAATATTTTAAAATAATGAAACCCTATTTTTTAAGCTTCCATAAATATTTTATTTATTTAATTTTTAGACTAACAAATTTTTTTATTAAAATATAAAAATAGAAAATAAAACATGTATAATGAAATTCAAAAGCAACAAAAATTTCAGTACTTCTGTATATTATATGTGTTGCTATTGCCCTTTAATTAAATTTATTTTATAAGTATAATATTTCGACAAGAGCAATATACCAAACAATATATAATTGCATAAAATAAAAGAATTAAGTTGATAATTATTCAGCCTTCTATAAATTAATATAAAGTTGCTGGGCTTTGGCCGTAGTGAAAAAACACAAAAGTTTTTTTGTCTTAAAAAAGCCAAAAGCTAAACTTCGTCAACGAAGAAGCTTCTAGACTGCTGACACAGCTTCAATATTTATTTAATTTAATTTTTACAAGTTGTCAGTTTCTAATTTTTCCTGAAGATGGCTTACAAAGTAAGCCGAAATATTGAAAATAAAAACTAAAAAAGCCAAAAGCTAAACTTTTGTGTTTTTACACTACGATCAAGGCCCAGCAACTTTATATAAAAGAATTAAGTTGTTTAGTTTAGTGCAAAATATATAATATGGGTTGCTATCGACTTTTAATTTTATTAAGCTAACATTGCACGTTGAAAAAAAAAAGATTTAATTTGAAACATTTATATTAAAGACTTGAAATTTTATTTACGTAAATAATACAAAAAGAATATTCTAAATAAGTTTTTTATGCATCTTATTCTCGCTAGATGGCGTAAAAACAAGTAGTCGTTGGTCAAGATATGGTCAAGATATTTTTTCCCAATTTGTCAGAGACAAAAAAAAATTAAAGTGCATATTAATAAGGGTACTTTACGGAACAACCTTTACTAGAATTATTAAGTCTCGTTACAATTTACAATCTCTGCGAGAATATTAAGGGTTAAAAATTACAGATTTTTTTTAAAGAGTCACTTAGCTATGTCAGACTTAAATTATTTTTCACAACATTTATAAGTTCTTCGTAAAAAGATTACCTTAATGCATTTTTTGATAAGAAAATATTGCCCAAATCATCATTTATCTTAACGTTCCTGTCGAGAGCAAGTAGTCCCTTAATTCGTTTTTATATTTTGCAAACATAAACATAATTTATATTAAAACAAATTTATTAAAAAAAGTATCCAAACTTACACTGAGGCTTAAAAAAAAGTATTCATCAATTTTTGAATGACAAAAGTATCCAAATGAATCCAAACGGCACCACTGAAGGTGATTCTTTTGAGACTCTTTCCAGCCAATTGCTAAGGAACCCTCTCGGCGATTCGTTAGCGACTCTTCACAGCGAATCTTCACGGCGAATCGCTTTTATGGCCACAGCTGCTAACAGTCGGCGATACCCGGATGACTCCCAAATGAGCTCGCCGGCGATTGTCTCATCTTTCAAGCGATTCGCTGACGGCTTTCAGGCGATTGAAAATGTTTGCAGGGTAGGGATCGCTGATTTCGCATCTGATGTTAGAATTTAAAAAAAATTTTTTGCCACAAGGGTGGACCCTAAATACGTTTTTTATTGCTTTATACTCTATGTAGATGAGCTGATCGCTGATTTCGAATCATATGTTAGAATTTTAAAAATTTGTTTACACTAGCGTGGATCCTACATATTTATTTTTTTTTAACTCTTTATATGCGCTGGTAGCTGATTTCGAATCTTTTGTTACAATTTTAAAAAAAATTTTTACACTAACGCTAAAAATGTGTTTTTTCGAATCTGATGAAATTTCAAAATTTTTTTTGACACTAGCATTGACCATAAAAATGTTGGCAGTACCCAGTGCGTAATTTAGCTAGTTCTACACAAAAGAAGGCATGCTAGTAGAGCTATTATTGGCGTCAATATACCTTTCATGAACGCTGAAGTCTTTTCATATAATTTTAAAAGAAAACATTTTTAAATAAATTTGAAAAAAATTTTAAATGATCAGAACAATTTAAAAAAATTCTAAATTAAAAAAAAGTCGTTTTCCGAGCTCGTTCTCGAACCCAGGTCTCCGAATTCTAACACATTGCATATCATATTATATGAAAACTCCCAGCTAGCACAAAAAGGTTGTAAAAGTGTCGCAAAAGAGTCGCCAATCTATATATATAAAAATGGATGTATATATGTGGGTATGTGGGTATGTGGCTATATCACGTATAGACTCCAAAACCGCTGAACCGATTTTTATGAAATTTTCAGAGAAACTGAAGTCACATCTTGAGAGTTTTCCTGTGAGGTTTGGTAACTATTGGACGAGGGGGCGTGGTACCTCCCATAAAAGTCAAATTTACGCTATCGATCACAAACCAAAAAAAGGATATATTACGACGGTTTCAATCGTAAAAAACTAAGATTTGGTAATTTTTTCAGATGGTTACTGTCGGTAACTGTACGTAAAATGGGCGTGGTTGTAATATAAATACGCCCACTTTTTCGAAATCATGGCAATTCCGGAGTTTTACACATTTTTACAGTGAAACTTGCTGTGTAGGTGATCTAAGAGGCGGTCCAAAACTACTGAACCGATTGACCTGAAATTTTGACAGTTGATTTGTTTCAGGTACGAGATGGTTTAGTAAAAAAATTCGCCACACCCCCTTTTTACCGCCCCCAAATCAATAAAAATGTTATATTTCAGTCGGTTTGGGTCGTTTAAGGCTAAAATTTTGTAATTTAGTATGTACGGTTACTGTCGACAACTGTACTAAAAATGGGTTTCCCCGCCTCCTTTTACCGCCCACAAATAAACGAAAATGGTTTATTTCAGACGGTTTTGGTCGTATTAGACTTAAATTTGGTACTTTGGTCTGTGTAGTTACTGACAGTAACTGTACGAAAAGTTGGTTTCCACACCCCCTTTTTGCGCCCACAAATCAGTGAAAATGCTATATTTCAAGCAATTTTGACCGTATGAGACTAACATGTGATACATAAGTTTGTATGGTTACTTTCGGCAACTGTACTAAAAAAAGGCGTCATCGCTATAAAGCCACACCCACTTTTTGAGAAATCATTAAAATTGACTACTGGGTCGATTGAGCTAAAATGTTGGCTTAGTTTGTACAGTCTGTCAGCAACTGAACTAAAAATTGGTAAAAGGGGGCGTTTACCGCCCACAAACCAATGAAAACGTTTTATTTCAACGGTTTGGGTCGTTTTAGACAAAAATTTTGTAATTCAGTTCATATGGTTACTCTCGGCAAGTGCACTAAAAATAGGCCTGTCCCACTTTAGTTAAACTCACTTTTCGGGGAGTTAGCGTCGAGTGAAGTAAAATGCGCCAGGCTCAACCTAAATTGCGCTAAAATTTGGGCATTCGATTTGTTTCGATTACGAGATGGCTCTAAGGAAATATTTTGCAGCACCCATTTTTACCGCTTGCAAAACAACAAAAATGTTATATTTCGCACGGTTTTGATCGTATTAGACCAAAATTTGGTTATTTAGTTCATATGGTTACTTTCGGCAGCTATTCGACATTTTCGTATATGGAAGTAAGGCGGTCTATGGCAGAACAACGTCTGCCGAGGAGAGTGAGTGTTCCTGTGAGGTTTGGTAACGTTTGGACGAGGGGTGTGGTACCTCCCATACAAGCCAAATTTGCGCTATCGACCACAAACCAAATAAAGGATATATATCAGACGGTTTCGATCGTAAAAAACTAAGATTTAGTAATTTTGTTCAGATGGTTACTGTCAGTAACTGTAAAAAAAATGTGCGTGGTCGCAATATATATACGCCCACTTTTTCGAAATCATGGCAATTCCGGAGTTCTACACATTTTTATAGTGAAACTTGCTGTGTAGGTGCTCCAAGAGGCAGTCACGATACATTTATGTTTTCAATCCCACTTTTACCGCCCACAAATCAATATCTGTATATATTAAAATGAATCGTAATTTGTTCGGATGCTTAAAACTTGAAAACGACTGAACCAAATTGGATAATTCTTTCTACTGGTTTAGGAAAAACATAATGCCACACCCCCTTTTGTCGCCCACAAATCAATACAAATGCTGTATTTAAGACGGTTTTGGTCGTATTAAATTAAAATTTAGTAAATAAGTTCGTATGATAACTATCATTAACTTTGATAAAAATGGGAGTGGTCACACTTCATCTACGCTTACTTTTAAGAAAATATCAAAATACTTCAAAGCTATTGGTCCGATTGAGCTCAAATTTTGTAAGTGGCTTTGCTTTGAGTACGAGATGGTTTAAGAGAAAATGCCACATCCCCTTTTACCTCCCACATATATATAAAAAATTGTTGTTATCGAATAGCTTTAGAGTTATGGGTCGCACAGCTTAGAAATTCGGTATTCGACCACAATTTAGACGTATTGTTTCAGTGATGAAATTTTATGGGAGTGGACAAGGGGGAGGGGCACCTCCCATACAACCCAAATTTGTGATATCGAATAGCTTTGAAGTTATAGGAATTCAGCTTTGGAATTCAGTTTTTGACCTCAATTTACACATGCAGTTTCAATGGGTTTATTTTTTGGGCGTTGGACAGGGAGGCGTGACATCTCCCTTATTTGCGATATCGAATTGCTTTGAAGTTATAGGAATTCAGCTTTGGAATTCAGTTTTTGACCTCAATTTACACATGCTGTTTCAATGGGTTTATTTTTTGGGCGTTGGACAGGGAGGCGTGACATCTCCCTCATTTTCGATATCGAATTGCTTTGAAGTTATAGGTTGACAGCGTAAGAATTCGGTATTCGACCTATATTTATGCATGCACTTTCATTCCTCTACATTTTATGAGCGTAGGGCAAAGGGGAGTGGCACTTCCCATTCAACCCAACTTTGTGCTATCAAATAGCTTTGGAGTTATAGGTCGCACAACGCCAGAATTCAGTTTTCGACCTCAATGTACACATGCAGTTTCATTGATTCAATTTTATGTTCATTGGTAAGAGGGGCGTGGCACCTCCCATTTAACGTAAATTTGCGATATCGAATATCAGCGTCAGAATTCAGTATTCGGCCCCAATTTATACATGCAGATTCATTGATTACATTCTATGAGCGTTGATCAAGGGGGAGTGGCACCTCCCATACAACGAAAATTTGTAATATAGACAAGGGGGAGTGAAACCTCCAATTTAACCCAAATTAGAGATATCAAATAGCTTTGGGGATATCGGTCTCACAGCTTTGTAATTCAGTATTCGACCTCAATATACACATGCAGTTTCATTGATTACATTTTATGAGCGTTTATCAAGGGGGAGTGGCACCTCCCATGCAACGAAAGTTTGTGATATCGAATAGCTTTGGAGTTCAAGGTCGCACAGCGTCGAAACTCAGTATTCGACCAAAATTTACGCTTGCAGATTTACTGATAAAATTTTTTAGAGTTTGTCGGGGGGGCGTGACACCTCCAATTTAACCCAAATTTGCGATATTGAATAGCTTTGGAGTTATAGGTAACTCAGCCTCGGAATTCAGTATTCGACCTCAATTTACACATGCAATTTCATTGGTAAAATTTTATGGGCGTAAGGAAAAGGGCAGTGGCACCTCCCATACAACCCAAATTTGTGCTATCGAATAGTTTTGGAGTTATATGTCGCACAGTTTTGGAATTCGGTATTCAACCTCCAACACATGCAACACAAGCAGTTTAATAGATTACATTCTATGAGCGGTGATCAAGAGGGCGTGGCACTTCCTATACAACCCAAATTTGTTATATCGAATAGCTTTGTGGATATAGGTCGCACAGTCTCGGAATTCAGTATTCTACCTCAATTTAGACATGCTGTTTAACTGATAACATTTTATGGGCGTTTGACAAGGAAGAGTGGCAGCAACGCGCCGGGTTTCAGCTAGTACAGATATAAATTGTAATTGAACGAGATTACATCTGGAACATATATTTTAGGCTTATTTTCTAACAACTTAGGTTGCAATTAGGCAAAAAATGTGTTATAAAAATGTAATAAATGCGTTGTTGGTACAAACTTAAGTTGCACGCCACAAGATGAAACATACTTGAAACATCCAAAAAAGTTTTTATTGAGTTATTCTTACGTTATAATTCAGGTGAAATAACGTGAATGTAACAAATATTTTGTTTTATTGAAGTCATTTTTTGTTATAAATACTCCTTATTTCAACAAATAAGGAGCACTGATGACATAAATATTTCTGATTGAAAAAAATAAGTTTTTAAAAAGTTTTAAAATGTTTTGCATATAATATAAATTTCATTTAATATAACTTTCATTACACCAGTGATAAATTTTTGGAGTGTACTTTAAAAGTCAAAAACAAATTGGAATGAAATAGAAAGATGTAAAATTAAATTGAAAATATGAAGAGTTATTCACTAAAATTTTACAGCAACAACCATTTTGTCGATGATTGTTTGTGTTTTACCTCTAGAAAACTCACGCTCCACCCAAAAACAAAATTTTTTTAATAATTTGGAAATAAGAAATATTTCGCCTTCGATTTTAATTTCGGCGTAATAATAATTAATATGTAGCTTAATATAGTTTTTTAAGTTCCTTGTGTCATATTGTACTAAAAATTCTAAAAGAAAATAATAAATACTAAAGAAAATCGTATTTAAATTTATTCCAATCAAAATTGATAGTGTAGAAAATAACATCAAGTATGGCGAGTATGAAGTTTTAAGACACTTTTTTCAAAAGCTCTTGTAACTGAATAATAATCGCAATACATAGCTCTTGCAACTAACTAAATATTAAAAGTTACAAATATTGTTTAAAGTTGTTGCAACTAAATTATAAACATAATGCAGCATGTACTTAAAACAAATTTATTCAAAACTTCTTGAAACTCCAAAACAACGTTCATGTAACTACATTATTTAAGTTGCAATGGTTTTTATAAAGTTCTTACAACAGAATAATAACCTCAATTATACATCGTTCTTATATCAAGCAAAATGTTATAAGTTACAATTATGTTTTTTAAACTTGTATCAACTGAATAATAAAAAAACTTAATACAGCACAAGTTTGTAATGATTATTTTCAATGTTCTTGCAAGTTAATAAAAACCTCAATTCAACGTTATTTTTCCTAACTAAATTGTTTGAGTTATAATAATGTACCCTAAAGTTGTAGCAACTGAATAATAACCTCAAAACAGCATAAGGTTGCAATGACTATTTCCTATGTTCTTGTAACTGAATAAAAACCTCATTTCAACCTTCTTGCAACAAAACAAATTCTCATAATTTCACAATGATTCATTGCCATTCACCGAAAAATTTATTTAATTTATTAGTCTCATTGAACACTGAAATAAATCAGAAGTGGATTACATGGTAGTAGAAGCCTACAAAGAAATTGACAAGCAACACAGAATTTTTTGCGAACAATAAAATTTATATTTTGCTTATGGCATTTTAGTGCGTCACAGCAAACTTGGAAACATTTAGTTGTTGTGACTTCCCTATAACTTAATAAAGACCTCTTCAAACCGGAGTTTTGAGCATTTAGTTGCTGTGACATTGATATAACTAAATATAAAAATAAAGCAACTTAGTCGCATCTAGTTTGCTAATTCGTTACTGTATTTGTTACAATTATAATACACAAACATTTTTTATAGGTGCTATAAAAACAAATGTTGTAATAATAATACTTTAAAATAAAAATTACTTATTTTTTTCAAAACTTTATGAAACATTTTTGCAACACGTGCATTTATTCGTAGCATAATTAACACCGTAGTTTAACTTATTTGCAACGAATGATTTCTTGCAAATTTGTGACTAAATTTGTTTAAGAAACTGGAATACCACCGAATTATAATATATTGTTGTTACAAATAGAAATATGTGCTAACTGGGCTTTGATATGGAAAAATTCTAAGCCTTTTTTGTATTTTTGTATGAAGACAAAAAAAAAAAAAAAATTAACGGAAAAATTTGTAAAAAAGTGTAGATTAAAAAAATGTTTTTTGTCTGAGCTGGGTCAAAACCGCGTTCCCGAAAGCTTACTTTCATTTGTAATGTTGCAAAATAAGCGAAAGTTTGTTAAGAAACGCGGTAGACGAGTGGGTGTCGGTACCGCACATAAAAAGACGTGGGTTCAAAATTTGAAATTTTCAGTCGGTTTTTATTTCAAGTCGATTCTTCTATTGCTTTTCTTTCTAAAGTTCATTCTTGAAAAGAACCTATTTGGAGTCACGAGAGAGAAAGGCCTAGAAAACGTTTCATATAAAAAAGTTAGTGGGCTTGGATATAAGTGCGGAAGAGTTAAAAAATCCATATGATGGCCTTCGAAGCCCTGCTTTTGTCTACTGGGTATAAAGGGGTCGCTGATTTCGAATCTCACGTTAGATAAAAAAAATTTTTTGACACTAGGGTGGACCCGACAAATGTTTTTTTTTTTCCTTTAAACTCTTTGTACAGGGTCCGCCATCTAACTTTTTTTTTCAACTAGTGCTTATTTCGTGAATGGTAACACTTAGCTCATGTCTGATTTGACAGATAATTAGTTTTATCCTTCCGCTGAACGAATATGGTTGTGTATACGCTTGAACAACGCTGGGAAATATTGCGACCTTACTTTGAAAATCATGGTAATGTTGCAGAATGTGTGTGAAAATTGCGTACGGATATACTGAGGCAGAAAGTGTGCGTGAAGCACAATTCACCGTCGTTCACCGTCGTTCTCAACAATTGAACATTGCGGAGACATCATTGAGACGAATTTTGCATAAAAACCTTGGTATGACGCCATACAAAGTCCAATTGGTTCAGGAGTTGAAGCCAACTGACCATCCAATGCGTTTTCGCTTCGCTAAATGGGCCTGCGATCCACTTACAGAAGATGCCGATTTGCCAACAAAATAATTTTTTCAGATGAAGCTCGTTTTGATCTTGGCGGGTATGTAAACAAGCAAAATTGTCGCATTTGGGGCACAGGAAACCCGCACGCATAGATTGAAAAGCCGCTGCACTTAAAACGAGTCACTGTTTGGTGCGGATTTTGGTCCAGAGGCATAATTGGGCCATTTTTCTTCGAAAATGAGTAAGGAGTGGCCGTTACAGTCAATGGCGATCGTTATCGGGCCATGCTGAACAAATTTTTGTTCACAAAAATTGAAGAGGAGGATATTGGCAACATTTGGTTTCAACAGGACGGCGCTACGTGCTACACAACCGAAGCTACACTCGATGTTTTGCGCCCTGTTTTTGAAGATCGCATTATCAGCCGCAGAGCTGATGTCGTTTGGCCACCTCGGAGCTGCGATTTGACACCGTTGGACTATTATTTGTGGGGTGCCCTCAAAGATAAGTGTAACGCCGACAAGCCAGAGACAATTGACGCTTTAAAGGACAATATTCGTGAAGCCATTGGTGAAATACAGCTGCACACAATCGATAATGTGCTTAAAAATTGGGCCGATCGTGTAGGCTACTGCATGGCCAGCCGAGGCAGTCATTTGAATGAAACTATTTTTCATTATTAACCGGAAGGATTGTACTTTCAAATAAAAAAAGAAATTTGAGAAAATATTCAGTAGTTTTTTTTTTATAGAATTTTCAAAAAAAAAATTATTTGGCGGACCCTGTAGATGCGCTGGTCGGTAATTTCGAATCTCATGTATGAATTTCAAAATTTTTTGACACTAGTATGAACCCTACAAACGTGGTTTTTGTTTTATACTTTCATCTAGTTAATACTTTATATTACAGAATCAATGATGATCTTAAAGCTATTTTAAAAAGGTCATTCGATAATGATCTTTGTCTGAATGCTAAAAATCATATATTCTTCCAATTTATAAAGATAAAATTGAGCACCTGAAAATTTCACCGTTATTTTTAAATTAAAACAGGCTATGAATAGTTGTAAAAGTTCAGAACTTATTTAATCTTAACTTAGACTTTAAGTATTAATAATGTTGTTAAATGCGTTAATTTCACGCTACGATTCCTACGGTTGTTCTGATAATTTGTTCCCATTGAGACCAAGAAAATATTGCCTGTTCAATTGATAGTCTCTATAATAACTTTTTCTGAACTAGTTTATAGTAATCGTGATTCTACGAATAAAATTCAAGTTACATTCAATGATATGGCATGATAAGTGTTTGGATTGAGTCGCTTTAGTTACTTGTCTGTAAAAAGTCAAGAAATTTTAGGATGTAGCATTATTTACTACTTAAACGAAAGGAATTTCTGCTCAAATTAAAATAGCATAAAACCCCCTCTTACCTCTATAATAAATTACGTTTCAGTGTTTTTAATCGAACTGGCAACCTAATAATACCAAAATTTAGGATTTTGCATTCAAATCTTGTATTTTTCTTCAACACCATTTAGCTCTGAAATTCGCTACCATATGGCATAAGACAAACTGCTTACTTAACTTTAAAACTAATAACTTTAGACAATCTCTTTTGATACACTATTCAAACATCTAACTATTGGTTACTATTCCTTCTGTACTTTCTTTTCTTAATCTTTTACTTATAACTTTATATTATTTTATGTTTAGCTCTTATTTTCTTCATATATATTTATATTTTTCAGCCTAATCTCAATCAATTCATAAGTGATTAAGTACTCTTAATTTTTAATCTTGCTACTTTTATGTTTATGTTAATGTTTAAAATTTACTATACATAAATGCAATTTCTTGATTATAAATAGTATCTGCTCTACTGACTGTTAAAGATATATTTTTATATTATTGTACCAATAAATGTCTAAATAAATGAAATGTCTAAATAAATGAAATAATATTATAACATAAATCCTGTTTTCAATCAAAATTTTCAAACAATTCAAGCTCCATGCAAAGAACATGATGATTGTTCAATGCTCAACGCCTTGTTGCTTAATGAAACAAACATTGCTAGCAACGGTAACTGCCAAATTTCATCTCTCATAAGAATTTTATTTATCTTTTTCAATAAATAAATATTTTTTCCTCAAATATATAAAATTTTTCAATTATATAAAATTTTTTTAATTGATTATTCATTTACATTCTTTGCCTTAAAAATGTTATATAAAATAAAAATATAAAAAAAAATAAAAATAAACAGATTTTATTTCGAATTAAATTCGGAGCTTAAGCGAAAGCATAAGGAATTTCCGACAGGGGTCCTTCGACCGCACCATTTTTTCACAAAATGTACGTACTTAAATTTTTTAAACTGATCAGTAAATAGTCATTATAATACAGGGAAATGAATAAAGTATATTTAATTCAAAAAAATATTAAACAGAATTCGTTTTTAATATTACGAAAAAGTTCTCTAATTTTTTACATCACGAACGGTGGAATCTAAATATTATTTCGGTTTTATTTCCATATTTTACAATCTCAATATAATAATATAATATAAATTGTTTCTTTTAAAAACTGAATTAGTTTAGTTGTAAATTGGTTAAAGTATGTCACGTTTCAAAGTCGTTGCTATTAATTTTTATTTTGAATTGTTATAAGAAGTGACATATATTTGTTTAGAAATGAACATATATTGTAATAATTTGTAAAGTAATTCTGATGTAAACATTTTTTGAAAATAGTAAAATTTTTGTTAAATTACTTTTAGAATGAAGTTTTTATAAAACAAAAAACAAACAATTATACATTTACTTAAGAGGCTTTTAACTTAAATAAAAAAGGCATGGACTCCAGCCTGTAACTAAAGGGAGGGAGAAGGTTTCGGTGTTCGATTTTCCTCTTAATATCTAAGTTTAATTATATTTTAAATTTCGCTTAACCGCATCTGTTAAAATAAATTTTAAAAAAATAACCTTGAAAAAATTTTGGCAATCATATTTTTCACAAAATAATGTTAAATTCGTACTTTATATTATTTTACAGAAAATTGTACGCCTAAATAATAAAACATATTTTTCTTAACAATTTTGATCGTAAAATTAGCACATTTGGTGGACCTCGCTTTAAAAAAAAAACTACTTTCAGAGAAGTTTCAAGTTGAGGTGCTGTTTCAATATTGGAAAAATAACGATAAATGTTTACTAAATTCAGTTAGTAAAAGCGAGTTTTTACTTTTAAAATCTAATATCTCTAGAATGAATAGAGATAAATAAATTGATGAGGGCTCAAACTCAAGGTATGAAGACGTAGAATACGAAAAAAAGAGTGGCTTAATATTGTTTTGTTTTTGCCACTTAATTTGTTTGCGTATTCTGTCATTTTTAAAATATTTTTTTTTTTAAACATGCAAAGGTTCATTGATCAATGTGAAATTTTTCTTAGAATTATTTTCAAAAAATTTCAGGCTGTGACAACCCTGACAGCAAAACACTGCAGTGAATTCTGAATTACAAAGGATGCGCAAGTTGGAGGAGCCTGTATTAGACAAAACATGCTCTACTGATGTTGCATTGCGTTGTAAGCGGAATTTCAATATCTGTCAAAATATACCTTGTTTCAATTGCTCGCATCCTGCATATAATAATTTTCTTTTTTTTTTAGCATGATTTATTGCTGTTATTTTTGTATTTTTGTACTCTTTTTCTCTGCAACATGACCACGCGAACAGTCTGTCTGTCATTCTGTTTGGTAAATGAACTGTTGACGCTGGCCCGAAGCATATTGAAAAACTTGCCACCGCACAACACATCGCAACACAACACAACATCGACAGCTGTCGAAAAAAATGGCGAAATTAGTTTGCATATCCTTTCTCGCTACATTTTTCGTTTTAAACTTTTATGTTTATTTTAGGTTTTATTGCATGCGTTAAAATTTCGGCAAACAAGGCCCTGATATTTATATAGTGCACATACACACACACACACGCACACTCACAGAATATGAAGAGCGACATGTTGCTGCTGACAACTATACCGACGCATAGTGCACTTGTTTTGCATGAAAATTGATCGAAAATAAGTAAAATCGAAAAACTTTTGATCGGAATTCTAAAATTTTTGCTATTTGATTACTTAAAAATTGTCCAAATTTTATTAATTAAATTTTTGTTTTTGACTTTCTTTTATACGTGAGAAGATATATGCTTCAAGCTTTGGAAGTTTTTTCAACATTTTCAAGAAGTGAAAATTTTAATTTGTTTTTTCAACTTTGAAACTACTTTGTGAATAAAACATTTGAGATTTTTTAATGCATTGTTTTTTAAATTTATGTGTTTAATATGTATAGTTTTTATGTATTTGCTACATTATAACTTTTTTGAGTATTGTACAATAAATTATAAACCAAAACCTTTTTTGACACTATTTTTCAACTTTCGGTACACTTTTAAATTAAGGAACCCAAAGGAAATCCAGAATGACATAAATCACAGTGTGCGCTGATGTATTGCCTCTTATGGCAAATAAGTTTTCTTCCCGGAAGTTCGCGATGTATAACAAAGCACTAAATTTTATAAAAAAACTCATTGAATTTTTAGATAATTCAGCACATATGAAGACTTTACCAAACATCTGTTCGAGTTTACCGCTTTGCAGGACTAAAATTAAAGAAATACAAATTTAAGAAACATATTTTTGCATTATTATTTTTAATTTATATTGGTTTTACACTATTATATATAAACTTTCCTTGTTCACTTATTTTGACTGGTGTAATATGTATTTCCAAACATTGAAATTGAGAAATTGCTCTTTAAAATATTTTCAAGCATGTAAGGATTGGGTTCTGCCGGCGCGCTGCTACTGTTGTGCTGCCGACGTTCTTGAGGTCTGTTTTGGGCAGAGCTGTTGCTAAATCTATGTGTGCACAAGCGAGCTGGGAACATGTTTGTTCTTTTTTCTTCCTATTAGAATTGCGATCATTTGGTATATTTAAGGAAATATGAATGAAATGAAGCAAAGCAACATTTCCTCAAATTTACCAATTTGCAGATATTCTTTTGTTCTGTTGATTATCAAGTATGCCCAAAAATTGTCAGCTTTGTTTTGGCTGATTTTTGTATACATATTTTTTGCAAAATTTCTAAGTAGAAGATTTTTGATGCAATTCCATTTTATTTTCTATATCTTCAGATTTTCAGAATTTTATGTTTTTTAGATCTATCATTTGGTATATTGAAAGAAATATTTATGAATGAAGCAAAACGCCTTTCTTTCAATTTACCAATATAGATTTGTAGATATCTTTATTTTGTATTTATATATTCATGAATGCCGAAAAGTGGTTAACTTTGCTTTGGGTAATTTTTGTTTACATTTGTTTGCTAAATTTATAAAAAAAAATTTTAAAAATAATTTAAAAAAATATCAATGCAATTGCAATTATATTTTATTTCAGAATTTTATAATGAAATGTCCTAAATTATTCATTTTTTGTAATATACAAAGAACTAGTACCTACATAATTAAAGGATTTTTTTGATTTGTCAATTTAAAGTTGTCTTACAATAAAATGTGCAGTCAAATTTACGCTATTTTATTCTATACACTATCACCCAGTGTTACCGAGAAGTTAAATATATTTAAAATTTTAACATATGTATACTTCTCGTTTTAATGTTTCTAAAAATGCCGAATAATGAAAGACATGTCCGCGAGTTACCAAATTTCAGCGGTTAAGTTACAACGCCCTGAATTGATTGAGATTTAATTTATGGTACTTTGTTCTATTTGCGACTGCCCAAGAAATTACTCTTAAAGGCAAAGCATTTTTTAAAAATTATAATAACGACATATTAAAAAATTTAATTCGTCACAAAAATCAAAGGGGGAAATATTTTATTTTCTTAAATGAAATAGAAAAACAAATTTTTATGTCAAACTGAAATAGTTTTTGCATAAGAGTGATACGATATATGAAAGAATACAAAATTGCATTTTTCGGTTTTAATTGTTTTTACAATAAAAACAACTTTTGTACCATTTTTTGGAAGAAAAATATATTTTTTGGACCTTTTTTTAAAATAGATTACAAATAAAAATCCCTAGGTAACGAAAATGTTGCAGTAATTTTTTGCAAGTACTTTAATTGAACTTTTAGACAAAAGAAAATTAAATGAAGTATATTAAAGCAGAACGAAGATATTTGCGTCGAAATTCAAAACTTTGAATTTGTAATATTTTTTTGGCTTTTTAGGTTATATACAAAAATTCATTGTACAAAGACAGTTTTCAAGGTATAAGAATGTTAGTGGTATCAAACGAACAGAAAATTTTTTTCTTTATTATCCTTAAGAAAATTAAAAAGTTAATATACATTAACATATATTATATAAAAAATGCATATTGTAGGGTACTCATTATAGATAAACGAAAACAGTCGAGGCGGAGGATTCTGAAAAATGCTAAAGCGAAATCTCCACCGCTAAAGCTAAAGTTATAGTTCTTAGCGATATTGCAATTCGAAAAAAACTCCAGCGCTTATTTTCTTACTTAATATTTAGAGACTGAACGAGCTTTTAACGAAGAATAAAATTAAAGCTGTCATTGCTAAATTTTTGGCGATTGATGCAATTCTAATGTTTTTTAGCGATTTACGAAACTACTAATTTTATTTAAAGCTATAATTTCAGAGTCGCTAAGTTGAAAATTTAAAGACTTTTCAATAAAATTCGTAATTTTTGATATATTTAATAAGAAAAATTAATGCTTTGAAGTAATTTTTGATATATTTAATAAGAAAAATTAATGCTTTGAATGTTTTCAAAGATAAATATACCAATTTAAAGCACTTTCTGAAAACTGTTTGTATTTATCAGTTTTATTAATATCAGGGGTATTCACGATTCAGTGCAGTTGCCTGTGCAGTTGTACATTTAGATTTTCGTGAACAAAAAACAATGATTTTTTCCAAGCTGTTAAGTTTTTCAATGCAGACAAGTGCACAAATGTGAAAGTCCTAAAGTTTTAGGCTACAGTAGAAGAGCACTTTTGCAGATTTTTGTAATCACGAAGAAGCACACCAACAATAGGAAAGACACATGAAGCAATACAATTCTGTATGGAAGAAAGTATTACTTCTCGTGTCTTTCTTATCTTTGGGGTGCTTTTTCGTTACACAGAATGAAGTAGCTAGTTTTCAATTTGGTCATTAATTGACTAGAAATTTTACACCTAACTTTTAATACATAAAATTTACTCTGAGAGTGAAATTTGGAAGAATTGGATGAAAACTACGCCTCCAATAAGCCACGACCGTTTTGGTATCAGTGAAAATAAATCCTTAGTAGTTTTTACATGGTTAAAAATTTTTTCAAATGACTGAAAGTTTTTATTTTGCACAGATATCGCTGCAGTAAGTTTACCATTTTAAAAATAAGAAATAAGCTTATTATAATTATTATATTAATTTTATTAATCTTCGGAAGAAACTTTAAAAAGTTTTCGGAAACTTTTCACTTGGATGATGAATTTTTGACAGTCGAAAAAAGAATTTTTGACACTAGTGAAATGAGTATAACTGTCAAAAATGTATGTAGCCCCAGGGCTAGAAGAAATTTTGACAACCGGCAAGAGAATTTTTGAGTGAAGCAAAAGCGTTGTGCTTTACCTTTACAAAAACCTCTTTCATAGGTTATCTAAACGCATTTATAGTTTTTATGCTCATTATGCAACAAATAGTCACATAGTCAAAATAAACTAATTAAAATAAGAATAAAACGGTAGTTTTCATAAAAGATTACACAGAAATTAAATTGTTTAATTAGTAAGGATTAGTAAAAATAATTTAATTAATTGAAACATTGATTTTGATTAAAAATAATAAATAAAAAACATGAACATTTAATTACATTTTTATTAAAAATAATCTACAGAAATAAACGCAAAGATTTTTGTTTGTAAATAAAATCTGTTACTGTGCGATCATTAAGTATATTAAGGGATGCATATGTTTTAAGAAATTTATATGAGAGCTATATTTGATTTCTCTCAAATATTTTCATTTCACACAAACTTCATAAATCATAAAACCCAAAAAATTACTTCAGTGAATGAGTTAAAACTTTTCAACTAAAAATTAAACTAGTTTTAGGCTCACATCTTTAATTCGAAAGTTAATTGGGAAAAAAAACTCTTGACTACAAAATAGTCCCAATGAAAGGGGCTGAAAAAGTTATTATATAAACATTTTTTGTTGTGCCGAAAATTACGAAGAGACTGTGATGCAATGCCGCCATAAGCAGAGCTAAAAAAAAACGCAGAGCTTATAAAAGGATCCATTTGCATTTTTGAAGTAAGCCAACAAACTCCAGCGACAAAACCATGGGTGCTGAAATTTAAATTTTCGGGAACCGCTCGAGGGAAAGTTAAAATCATTTTTGGCTGAAGTATACTTTAAAATCTCTGGAATTAGAAACGTTTTTTCAGTGTATATATGTCATTCTTGTTGGCTTTACTGTTATCATCACTACCATCATCTACAACTACCGATGTTGAGGCTAGTGATGACAATTGTTTATGTATCACGTATGATCCGACAAATTAAGAAATAGAGCACCATTTAATATTGGAGTGCACAGAACAAATTATGCTTCTAATTCACCAATCGTGAGAGCCTTGCGAGAATTTAATAACCTATCAAAAGTATATTCTATTGATTTTTCTGTCACTAAGACGATAATGTTCAATCAATTAAATTCAATTTATTAAAGTGTAATATCTATTTTCTTGCATATACATATTTATATATCAAGCATATAGTCAGTAAGGTTAAAATACCATTGATTAAATAAATAAATAACGAAACACCGGTTTTCAGTATTGTTGTTTATACAATTCAATTCATAACACAGACTTTTACACGTAAACGCAACTTCAGTATATGACTTGTTAAGTTTTTTATAACGTATTAAAGTGATTAAATGAAATAATTGCTGAAATGTATTAATTTTTATTAATATGTCGAAACTCTGGGGGGTTTGAACCCCCAAAACCTCCACTTGTCTACAGCTCTGCATGTATTTCCTAATTATTATATTAAATAATAAGCTAAAAACGTAATTTGTTTGGTAGTTTAAAATTTAGTGGTGGAAGAAAAAGGTTTTCAGCGGAAATAGAATTAGTAAATATTTACCTCAGAACATTTGAATTCAATTACTTCAAATATTTCATTTCATTTAATTACTTAATAAATGCAAATTATTTTTATATTTTTATAAATTAATCTATAATCTATAAAGGAAGGTATCCTGCAAACACTTCAAATAAATTGTTACTTTTCTGCATTTCTATTGCAGAAATCAATTGCAGAATTTCTTTTAAGAAAATCACAGTTATTTTAGCATAATCTGGAATTGTGCGTTTGGAACATCCGATAATTTGAAGTATCGTATGTTTTATCAGACATCAGCTGTATTAAAAAAAAATCGCAAAAATTTCTATAAAATATTGTGAAAATATTTTCTTAGATTTTTAGAAATAAAAAAAATAATTCCAAATAAATAAATGAATTTTAATTAATATTAAATTTTAATTTAATATTTTTTCGGAATTTTTAATTCAAATTTTAGAGTTCAGTATTTGATAAAAAAATACAAATATAAAATACAACAATATGTTCGATATTGGTAAATTGACAGATAGCCGTTTTGCTTTATTTCATAAATATTTCTTTGCATCTACCAAATGATCAATTTAGAGAAGATAAAATTCTGAAATAAAATATAATTGCAATTGCATTAATATTTTTTTAAATTATTTTTAAAATTTTTTTTTATAAATTTAGCAAACAAATGTAAACAAAATTACCCAAAGCAAAGTTAACCACTTTTCGGCATTCATGAATATATAAATACAAAATAAAGATATCTACAAATCTATATTGGTAAATTGAAAGAAAGGCGTTTTGATTTATTCATAAATATTTCTTTCAATATACCAAATGATAGATCTAAATGAAATTCTGAAAATCTAGAAAATAAAATGGAATTGCATCAAAAATCTTCTACTTAGAAATTTTGCAAAAAAGATGTATACAAAAATCAGCTAAAACAAAGCTGACAATTTTTGGGCATACTTGATAATCAACAGAACATAAGAATATCTGCAAATTGGTAAATTTGAGGAAATGTTGTTTTGCTTCATTTCATTCATATTTCCTTAAATATACCAAATGATCGCAATTCTAATAGGAAGAAAAAAGAACAAACATGTTCCCAGCTCGCTTGTGCACACATAGATTTAGCAACAGCTCTGCCCAAAACAGACCTCAAGAACGTCGGCAGCACAACAGTAGCAGCGCGCCGGCAGAACCCAATCCTTACATGCTTGAAAATATTTTAAAGAGCAATTTCTCTGTTTCTGTAACTCTTTATATATATACTCTTTGGTATTTCTTAGACAAGCCGAAAAGTATGCAATGAAATTTGTAAAGTTGCTAGACAAAAACATCAATAGAAGCATATGGTAAAATATGGTCGGTCACGCTTCACTTTAATTCACTCTGCATATCTATATACATAAAAAGCAAAACACTGTCTGTCTGTCTATGGAAGCCTACTGTGTGAAGCCTAGTACTGGACCGATTGGTCTGAAATTTGGACAATCGATTTGTTTCAAATAGTAGATGGTTTAAGAGGAAAAATGTTTTGCCACACCTCTTTTACCGCCCCCCTAATCAATTAAAGTTCTATATTTCACACGGTATGAGTCGTGTAAAGCCAAAATTTATAAATTTAGTTTGTATGGTTACTGTCGATAACTGTACTAAAATACCCACGCCCCTTCTTCCGCCCACAAATCAATAAAAATGCTATATTTCGTACGTTTTTTATCGTATTAGACTTAAATTTGCTAATTTAGTTTGTATGGTTACTGTCGGTAATTGAACTAAAAATTTGTGTCCACGCCCCCTTTTACCGCCCACAAACCAATGGAAATGCTTTATTTAATACGGTTTTGGTCGTATAAGACTTAAATTTGGTAATTTGGTTTGTATGGTTACTGTCACCAAATGTACAAAAATTTGTTTCCACACCCCTTTTTTCCGCCCAAAAATCAGTGAAAATGTTATATTTCTAGCAATTTTGGCCGTATAAGACTAAAATTTGGTAATTAAGATTATATGATTACTTTCGGAAACTGTACTTAAATTGGTTTTTATGCCCCCTTTTACCGCCCACAAACACTTGGAAATGTTTTATATCAACGGTTTGGGTTGTATTAGACGAAAATTTTTTAATTTAGTTCATAAAGTTACTCTCGGAAAGTGTACTAAAAACAAGCATGTTCCACTTTAGTTGGGATCACTTTTCGGGGGATCAGCGTGGAGTCAAACAAAGCGCGTCAGGCTTAAGATAAATTGAGCTGAAATTATGGCAGTCTATTTGTTTAGTGTACGAGATGGTTTAAGGGAAAACATTTTTTCGCACCCTCTATTACCGCCTCCAAATCAACAAAAATGCTATATTTGGCACAGTTTTGATCGTATTAGACTAAAATTTGGTAATTTAGTTCATATGATTACTTTCGGAAACTATACTGAAAATGGTGAATGTATTTGGCATTTATTGACATTTTCGTGTATGGCAGTAAAGCGGTCTGTGGCAGGACAACGCCTGCCGGGAAATACTAGTATAATTATATATAAGGAAGGCCTTATAATGTATTGCAAAAGGAAAAAGAACACGATTGGAAGGACACAATTTCAACTATTCATAAAATTTTGTACCATGGAAAAGATATAATAAAATATCATTTTTTCATAATTGGTGAGCTATCGGAGGAAGCTCAGGAAGCCAAAAATAAAGCATACAAAAGTTACAGACTAAGTCACACAAGAAAAAATAGCAGGGAGAACCAAAATACTGACTTAATTCCAATGCTAATGATGTCATCGGACCCATTAATAACATCACTGCGACACAAAAATGTACAAAGAAACAGTTGTTCTGAAGATAATTTTGACGATATCAGAGATCTTTTAATAAATTAATAAAAAAAACGGTAAAACTTTCTTTAGATATGAGTATTGTGAAGCTTAAAATGTCTAAAAGGTTATATTTTTAGTCTTTCATGTTTTCAGGCAACACTGGTTTTTTTACTTAGCACAATTAAAAAATTGTCTCTTGTTTTTTAAAAATTTGTGTCGCTTTTACAGGAAAAATCAATTTAGCGTTATAAACTGAATTTTAGTTAAAAAAATACCAAAAAAATATAAAATATAAAATAAAATAAAATATATTATATAAAAAAATATAACAAAATTATCATGTTTCGAACCACCCTGTAAAGAAACCAGAAATTTTTTAAATTTTATGTGATGGCTATATAGCGCAATCAATTTCCTATACTATAAAAACACCCTGGTTAAAAATCTCATGTGGCTCAAAAGTTATAGATTTTATATATAAAAAAAGTGAAAAAGTGCACTGTGCGACGTTTGAGGTGCCTCTGAAATAAAAAAAAAACCACTTAGCTACTACCAAAAAAACATCAATAGCAGTTAGCAGTAAAGAACGCAATACCGAGATCTTGGAAACACGAAAGAATGGAGCCCTTTAATAATCCCGCGGTTTTCCTTTCGTGGTCCCGAAATAAAAAACTATTATAAAAATTTTTGAATTTTTTTTCTTGTTTAAGTAAACGTTAGATAAAAAAAACCAATAGTTTAGTTGAAGAGTAAAAAGTTTCAGTAGTTACGCAAAAATAAAATTAAATTTTACACTGTTCGAAACCATCGGTGAACACGCTTGCAGGGAGACTATTCTCAAATTTGACTTTGCGACAAAAGACTAATTATTTCTGTAATGCTGTTATATTTGGCATTAAGGTAATGTTAAAAGGGTGGGCTTGGAAAGTAGTCTGAGTGCGCCTACACCAAGAAAAACAAAAAATAAACAATAGTAAAATCATCAAAGTCAGCTCGGGTGGATAGATTTTTATGGAAATTAAAAACTTATGCTAAATCTTCCGAGTAATTTATTGTTTTCTATATTGCAACTCACAAGCAATGAATGAATTGTCTTGAAAGCTATACATGTTAAACTTAGGTATGAAACTTAAGGTATAAACTTAGATGAAAAACTTGGTAGGCAACTTATAAATTATATAAATTTTTTTTGTTAGTTTTATACAAGCTTTTTCTCGATGTAAGAATCACACGAGCTAGTGGCATCAGGTTTCGTTTATCTCTAGCGCAATTTTCATGGTAGTACCTTAACAGAAAGCTTAGGCAACCAAGACTTTGCTAGTATCCCTCTTACAGTCAGAAATAATTTGCAGCAAAATTCACTTTAATCTTTATATATAAAATTCTTCTGTACATGGCTTTGTCACTGAACTCCTCCTAAACTGCTGGACCGTTTTTGATGAAATTTGGTGTGTATGTGAGTGTATCCTGCTGGGTCTATAGATGGTTTTGGTTTACAGTTTGACCCGATAGGTGGCGTTGTTGTTGCTGTGGCAGTGTTTAAAGGGGTATTTGAAAGTATAACTCAGAAACGAATTGAGCAATTGTCATGTTTCTTTAACTGCACCAATTTTTTTTTATGCAAAAAAAATTAAAAAATACAAAACTAATACAAATAAACAAAAAAAAAATTTTTTATGATAGTGAGACACTATTTTTCGATCGTATAAAACGTTTTTAAATTTTTACGATAGAAACTTTAAATAAACCCCACATTATTGCATACTATATGAAAGAGCATTGAAAATGCCTTTTTTTGGTTTTGAATATTTTTCCAACAACAAATATTTTTACCAAAGTTTTTTGCGAAATAAAGAAATTCGTTAAGAATTATTTTTAAAAATTATAAAAATTAGAAGGGGAAACGAAAATGAAAAAGATTGAAACACGACTGGACGGACACTTAATCAAAATTTCAAACAAAAAATTAATAAATGCAATCCTTTGTAACATGACCGAGTTAATCACTTTCAAAGCCAGCACTTTCATTTTTGAATGATTTTTTTTTCTATTTCACCAAAATATAAAATTAGTACTAAAAAATTTTTGTGTGTTTCAGGTATGAAAGCGTTTGTGGCGTTTTTAGCAACTTGCATGTTCCTATAGAAAACGGATTTTTTCTAGTAAAATACATCTAAACCAAGAATGTTACTTACCACAAAGGTAAATTTGAAAATTACCAAATTGCAATAATGTAACTTTGAAAATTCTTGCATGGCAGATTATTTATCTTAAACATTTAAGGTGTTTGATGAATCTGAGAACATAAGTATGTTTGGCGATGACAAAAGGGTAAAAAATATGGGTATAAATGGTTAAATATAAAAACGTGGCGGTCGAGGCACAAAGCGTTTATTGTTGGTAAACTTTCCTGGACCGACGTTATTCCAACACTTGCGAACAGTTAATGGCATTTTGTACGAAACTTACCACGATGCGTGTCGTGAACTGCATTTGCTAGAAGATGACAACCATTGGGATCTCACACTTGCAGATGAAGTACTATTGGGGGTTGGAATTAATTTTAAAGGTTTTTTTTCGGTTTTTGAGCATTTATTTAGAAACAACGGTACAATGTATATTATTCAAAGTATTGTCCATCGTTAGCTACAACATTTTCCCATCTTTCTGGCAGCATATGGATTCCGCGCCGGAAGAACGATTCGTCTTTTGAGGCAATCCACGAATCGACCCATTTTTTGGTATCCTCGTAAGAAGTGAAGCGCTGCTCAGCCAAGCCATGCGTCATCGATCTGAATAGGTGGTAGTCGGAAGGGGCTATGTCTGGGCTATAAGGCGGGTGGGGTAGCACATCCCAATTCAGCGCCTCCAACGTTTCCTTGACGGTTCTTGCAACATGTGGCCGTGCGTTGTCATGTTGAAAAACCACTTTGTCGTGTCTTTTGGCATATTCCGGCCGTTTAACCTTTAATGCTCGGCTCAATTGCATCAATTGTTGTTGGTAGCGTTCCCCAGTGATGGTTTCGTTAGGTTTTAGCAGCTCATAGTACACGACACCCTTCTGATCCCACCAAATACACAGCATAAGCTTGGCGCCATGAATATTCGGCTTGGCCCTCGATGTTGATGCATGGCCGGGTGGTCCCCACGATTTTTTTCGCTTAGGATTATCGTAATGGATCCACTTTTCATCGCCAGTGACAATACGATGCAAAAAACTCTTCCTTTTATGCCGTTGAAGCAGTTGTTCGCACATGCAAAATCGCCGTTCAACGTCTCTCGGCTTCAACTGGTACGGCACCCAATTTCCTTGCTTTTGAATCATTCCCATGGCCTTCAAGCGTTTGCCGACCGTTGATAAGTCGACTCCCAATGATTCTGACAATTCTTGAAGGGTTTGACACGGGTCTTCATCGAGCAAAGCCTCCAATTCCTCATCTTCAAACTTTTTCGGCTGGTCCGGACGCTCTTTGTCTTCCGTATCAAAATCATCACTTTTAAACCGACGGAACCAGTACTCACAAGTAGAAATCGATGGAGCATAGTCCCCGTAAGCCTCAGTAAGCGTGCGTTGTGCTTCAACCGCTTTTTTCTTCAAATGGAAGCACAAAAGTAAACCTTCCCGCAAATTGCGTTTTGTTGGAACGAAAGTCGACATGTTCACAGAGAAAAAAATATATGTTGTTTACACTTCAGTGGAATGACACATACTGAAAAATGAAGCTTAGACAATGTGCTTTGAAATGAATATAGTCACAGGTGTGCCCGATGTGATCTATTGATAGTTACGCCATCTCTTAGAAAACCTTTAATACTAATTCCAACCCCCATAAGTTTCTCTCCTCATCAAATTCGACAATTATTCGCCATTTTGTTAACAACATGTTTTCCCTCGCAAGCATCTGCTCTCTGGGACAAATATAAAGATTCCATAGCGAAGACATTCTGCATCGTATTCGGAGAGCTAATGAAGATACCACAATCGATTTTTCGGCGGAAATATATGATGAGGCTTTTATAAAGATAAAAGATATTTGCATTCTTATTTCAAATACGCTACTTCTTCATTGCGGTATGCAATCGCCGAACTGCCCAGCAACAGACATTATCAACAGCGATGTTCAGCGCGAACAGTTCGATGCGGCCTCGTTGACAGCCTTTGTTGCAACTGATGAGCAACTGCTCAATGCTGAGCAAAGAAACATATACGATCAAATTAATTTGTCAATTGCCGCACAACAAGGTGGATTATTTTTCTTAGACTCACCAGGCGGCACCGGCAAAACATTTCTCATTTCTCTAATACTTGCGCGCATTCGATCACAAAATCATATTAGGGCAATTCACGATCTTGTTGCATCGTTGCAAATGCAAAATAAATAGCTTTTACAAAAAAAAAAAAGCATTGAAAAGCTTTTGCTACACATGCTTTTTGTTTTTGTAAAAGCTGTTTATTTTGCATTTGCAACGATGCAACAAGATCGTGAACTGCCCTATTTCTTTGGCAATTGCTTCATCAGGTATTGCAGAGACTTTGCTTGATGGTGGCCGCACAGCACATTCTGCACTAAAGTTGCCATTGAACATTCACACAAATCCAGATGCAATGTGCAACATAAGGAAGCGTTCCGGCATGGCTAAGGTTTTGCTAAAATGCAATATAATTATCTGGGATGAATGTACTATGGCCCAAAAGAAGTCTCTTGAAGCTCTCGATAGAACGCTAAAAGATCTTAACGACAATACCAGACTTTTCGGTGTCATTACTGCTACTGTCCGTTGATTTCAGGCAGACATTGCCGGTCATCCCACGCACTACTTATGTGGACGAAATAAACGCATGTTTGAAACAATCGCACCTATTACGTAGTGTCTGCATATTGCGCCTTACTATAAATATGCGTATTCAACTGTACAACGATCCACTGGCGCTGTCATTCTCAGAACAATTGCTCAAAATTGGCAATGGAAAAGCTCTATTGTACGAAAACACGCAATGCATTAAATAGCAAGAAAATTTTTGCCGCAAAAATATCGATGTTGACGTAATCAATTTCATAATGAAACAGATATTATCTGGCAATGAGATGCTATTCAAATCGATCGACACTGTTGTCGATTCTGACGAAGCTGTCAACTATCCTGTTGAATACTTGAATTCACTGAATTTAATGGGAATGCCATCACATAACTTACGTTTAAAAATTGGCTCAACAATAATTTTACAATACTTCGAAATTTAAATGTCCCAAAGCTATGTAATCGCAAGCGATTGGTCATAAAAAATATCAGAGGAAATGTTCTTGAAGCTACAATTTTGACCGGCAAGTTTCAAGGTGAAGGTGCTCTTCTTCGAAGGATCCCAATGATACCTACAGACTCGCCAATTCCATTCAGACGCCTGCAATTTTTAGTTTGTTTGGCGTTTGCTATGACTATCAATAAGTCACAAGGCCAAAAAATGTCCATTTGTGGGCTAGATCTAGAACGTCCGTGCTTCTCACATGGCCAATTATATTTTGCGTCTTCTCGGGTTGGAAAACCATGAATTTTGTTCATTTATGCTCCTCAAGGATTGAAAAAAAAACATTGTACATCAACTTGCATTGAGATAAAAAGAAAATTAAATTTGGTTGTTTTAGTATTAAAATGCAATATTTTTTACAATACTTTGGTTTTTTTACTTTTCTTAAGAATGAAGATATTCATTGGTTCATATCAGTTTTTTCTTTGTTAACTTTTGTTAAATCAATATTAAAATAGTTTAATTTTTTTTAAATTAACATGTGTATTAGTTTACTATCACTTTTTCCATTGCTAGCTTTTATTAAATGAATATCAAAATCGTTTTAATTTGCATTTTATCTTATTAGAAAATTAGTATGGACAGTAAAAAATTTGTAGCGTCCATTAGTTTATTTATAATAATATTTTTTTTATGATTTTTGTTTTTTTTTTCGTTTTTATAAAAAAGAAACCAATATCTTTGAATAGAATACACCACTAAACTAAGCCATTTGAATGCTATGCCTCATAAAAACTGAAATTCAAAAAATAATTTGTGCTGAAATATTTCTTATGGGAGGTGGGCTTGGTATATAAATATTAGGCCGGGTCGATTTGTGGGGAGGCAAAAATAACGCCCATTGCTCAGTGCAAATCGTATTCTAGGGATCATAATAAGAAACTATGCGCGAGGAACTATACCTCTAAAACGAATTCTAATGCCCCAACTTTGCCATAGGATCAAATTTTAAAAAATCCCTCTTTGACCCATTAAGAGTGCCCCAATCAAGTCCAAATGTATGAGCGACCCCTTCTTACTTTGGAGGCCGATCCACCCATGCCAGTGCCACACCCCTGGAACCCCCCTGGGGTATTCCCCATACAAACAAAGTTCCCCATACAAGTATTTGTTTCCCCCAGGGAGGGTTCCAGGGGTGTGCCACTGGAACCCCCCTGGGGTGTTGCCCATACAAACAAAGTTCCTCATACAAACATATGTTTCCCCAAGGGAGGGTTCCAGGGGGTGTGCTACTGGCATGGGTGGATCGGCCCTCCAAAGTTAGAAGGGTCGGTCATACATTTGGACTCGATTGGGGGGCACTCTAAATGGGTCAAAGAGGGATTTTTCAAAATTTGACCCTACGGAAAAGTTGGGGCATTAGAATTAGTTTTAGAGGTATAGTTCCTAGGGCAAAGTTTATTATTTTGATTCATAGAATAGGATTTTTACTGAGCAATGGGCGATTTTTAAATCAACTCGCCCTAATAAATATACATAAATTTATAAGTATATAAAAAATATATCCTTTTTTATTCTGCACAAATATTTTAGAGTTTTTAAGTGTTATGTTGACTTTATATGCTTTAAATACAAATTTTAAATGTTTAATAGTTTAAATCATACTTGATTTTAAATACAAATTCTAGTTGTTTGATAGTTTAAAATCGTTTATTGAGCTTAAGGTCAAAGTTAGAACAATTAATTGTTCTAACGAATCTTTCCAAAGAAACAACAACAAAGTTTTTTCAATATGAAAAGGAAAAAAATCACAAGCTGATCTGATTGCAATTTCTGCCTGGCTAAGGGCGTCATCAGAAATCTTTGTGATACCCGTGCAAGCGCGCACTAACGCACTGCACCACCGGGGTAATGAGATTTGAATTTAAGTGTTTAAAATTTGTATCTTCTATGAGAGGTAGTCATGATTGTGTGAGAATTTAAAAATTTTTGTTTGTGAACTTATATAATTACTGAGTTATTTTGTATCACGAAGCAGCACACCAACGACATGCAGGACACGAGAACCAATACTTTTTTTTATTCGAAATTTTATTGCTTCTCGTGTCTTGCTTATCGTTAGTGTGCAGAATAAAGCAGTTAATTTCAACTTTAATGTCGTATTTAATTGGTCTATGACAAGTCCCTCTATTTATTGACCTTTTTTAGTATGAAGCTCAAGCACTTTGCAAAGTTGAATTTGGTACAGAAGCTCAAACTAAGATTTTGAAGCCCCTGTGATTTGTTTTAATTTAAAAATATTTATAATCTCAGAATTTTTACGCTGCCTTATAAAAAAGCATTTAATAGAACGCTTAATAATTATTTTATGAAATCTGTTCTATAAAGAAAGACCATCGGGTCCTATATAGTATGCAAATTAAATGAAAAAATAAGGAATTCGAAATAAAATTTTTTAAAAAATATTAAAAAATACATAACATATGTGATTTTTTTTTTATCAAAATAATATAATTACAAACAATTATGCAAACATTCGTATAAGTTTTAAGTAACGAAAGTGTAATAAAAAATCAAAACTGATGTAAAATCTGTCTGAAATTTTTTTACAACTTAAAATTGATTCATCCATTTTTTATTAATTACGTTTCTTTTGAGTGGGATAATAATAATAGTATTTCCAATTTTTTCGCTGAGTTTTTAAAGACGGCTTATTTCTTAATGATCATTCTAGATTATTTACGTTATTTTTTAATGTTCAAACAAACCTGCTCGAATTCACATTAAAAACTGTAGATAACTTTAGAAAATGTATGAATACTGATGTTATTTACACAGATTTTTATTAACCATAAATTCTGATAGTGATATTTATTGAAGTAGTCAAATTCGTCATAATGGGTTATGTGATTGCTCAATTGCCAGAAAATGAACAGAGCCTTCATTTTTAAACATTATCTAAAGTAAAAACATTTTTTTATTTTGTTTTAACAGAAAACATTTTCGAAGGAAAACTATCAAGAAAAAACCTGAGCATGTAAAATTTCAAAACAATAAATTACTAGAGGTAGAGAATAAATTTATTTGTTTACAAAAACTAATTTTTTTTTCATATTAAGCCGGTTATGGTTAAGTAACCACATAAAAAAAAATAAATTTATTGAAAGTGCCGAGAAAATTGATATGGGTCGGTAGTTTGCAGGTTTCGTGACAGTGCCCTTTATAGGAAATAGATGAACATTTGCGACCTTCCAACAAGATGGAACTATTCCTTTCATGGAAACATTGTAAAACACAATCTGAATTGGGTAGGCCAAATTAAAACTTTTTCAATGTATTCTTTTACTATACTTTTCATTTACAGAATAATATTTTTTTGCTTTATTAATAGCTTTACTTTGCTAATTTTTCTTATAGTCTTTTAATATTCATATTGGGAAAATTAATAATACAATTTACATTTACCGAATGGGTTTAAAGTATAAGAAATAAAGCAGAAAAGGTAATACATTCAAATATATACAATTAATTTTTTACTAAGGCCACAGACATATTTTAATGATTGAGTTAATTTTGTTAGCATCATAACCAATATAGTACTTTTAAATGGTTTTATGCGATTATTATTATGTTTTTAACATTATACTATAAATTTTAAATATCGTTAACTTTCCGGAATAAGTATATAAGAAAATAATTAAAGCAATTGCAAATATGTAAAAATATTCATTGAATTTTCTGGTTAACTTAGTATCAATAATTTCATAATTCTGTAGCAATCCTTCGATCCCAGTATTCAGATTTTCAATCCCTTGGATTGGACTCCTCCCTACTCTTCAGCCAGCATCTCAGAGAACGTAAACAACTCACAGCCCATCACAGCTACTTCCGCCCACCACTCAACTCCAGGGAGTTCTATTTGTTCTGCATTCCCGCCATTTTGTTGTTTTTTTTTAGTTTGTTTATTTATTTTTTAGTTTGTTGGTAGCAAGAACTTTGAAATTTAAGCAGCGCAGATGAAGAAGCTGAGCTTCGAAAAGTTAAAAAAAAGAATAATACCTGCAGCTGTGTGTTGGTAGAAGTTTTGTTGCATAAATTGAGCGCAACCTCTCTGACTCTTTCACATAATTTCTATGAACTTGTTTTATTTGTGTTAAAATTGAAGAAATATTTCGTATATTTGTAATGCTTTTACTATAAGACCCGCGAGCAAAGAATATTAAATAATTTGAATATTCTGAGCAAAACAACACTGATAGAATGCGGTAAAAGTTATGGCAGCGGAAGTGGTGTTGAATGAAATAGGCGGAAAGGCAAATACCACAGGAAACAGGAAGTTTCCTAAAGTTTGGTCTAGCTTTAATTGAAATTAATAAAATGATCTCAGCTCTGACATTATTAATGCAAATGTATGAAATAATATTTTTTTTTTTATTTCACTCATAACTATTACACTAAGTGAATTTAAGAAAGAAAATATATTTATCTTTTATTTAGTATCTTTGAATGCGTCGAACTCAAAATATCTTCACAGCAATGTTGAAGTTTATTTAAAATTATTATTTTTTTTAATTTTGATGACGTCTTTTTATATGCATCGTAGTTTTGTAGTACATTTTTTGAAATAGTTTATATAGCTATGCATAATAATTATAATATGTATAAGGGGTGATTTTTTTACTATTTGTTTTTTCAGTGTACATTTTTTGACACCTCACGTGTGATTGGTAACATCGTGCAAAGCCAAAAATGCTCAAAAAGGTTTGTCATATCACCATGAATAGACTAACAAACGAGCAGCACTTGCAAGTCATTGAATTTTATTATCAAAACTCGTGCTCTGGGAGAAATGAGTTTCGTAAATTACGTCCATTTTATGGTCGCCATAATTGACCTACCGAACAGGCTATTCAAGCCATTGTGACCAAATTTCCCACCAGTTTCGTTTTAGTGGACATTAATCCAGCAACTCGTATGCGGAGAGTGCGTACAGAGGAGAATATTGCTTTTCGACCAGTGGCAATGAAGATCGCGATATCTCAATTCATCGCCGTTGTCAACAATTGGGCTTATGCTATTCGAGCACCTGGAGGATTTTACTTCGCTATGAAAACCGAACATAATACAGTTGGTTCAAGATCTGTAGCCGGCTGACCTACTCCAACGTCTCTTTTTTAGTGAATGGGCCTTAGAAAAGTTGAATGAATAACCACTCTTTTATCCAAAAATTTTCTTCTGCGACGAAGCTTATTTTTGGCTCAATGGGTATGTCAACAAACAGAATTTCAAAATTTGGTCTGAAGAACAGCCAGAGGCAGTTCAAGAGCTGCCAATGCACCCTGAAAATTCACTCTTTGGTGCGGTTTCTTGGAGGTCGGATTTTGGGCCGTACTTTTTCAAAAACAATGAAAATCGCAACGTTACAGTCAATGGAGCAAGGTATAGTGCGATGAATACCAACTTTTTTTTGCCCAAAATTAAAGAATTGGATTTGGTTGTCATGTGGTTTCAACAAGACGGTGCCCCATGCCACACGGCTCGCGAGAGCATGGACCTATTTAGAGGCGAGTTTGGTGAGGAAACAATCTCATGTTTTGGAGCAGTTCATTGGCCGCAGAAATCATGAGATTTGACCCAAATAGACTATTTTTGAGGGACTATTAATTGTGTGGAAAATCCAACAAAAATTGCATCCCTGAAAGACAACCTTTCAGCTGCCATTGGTGAGATACCAGCTTAAACGCTGGAAAAAGTATGCCAAAATTGGAGCCTACTTTGTGGTAGTAAATACTATACTATACTAGAATAGGGTATCCTAAGAATAGGATAACGGGAGTAACGACCCCGCGGACCCTAGTTGTGGCAGGTATGGAGGGCGTACTAAAATGGTGCATGTGCCCAAAGAAGTCCTGTGACAGAACGAGCGGATACCGCGCTTAACTAGGTATCCAACCACAAGGGTACCTTCGAGAGAAGTGTAACTAGGAGAGTGACGTCTCTGTGGTTTCCCTAGTCAATACCCACCGAAAGGCATTAGGATCAAGCCTAGTACGGTTCTAATAATGGCATTGCTGGAAACTGTTTTGGATTTGAAGCATCCTGGGCTGGCAGCTGCGGCAGTCTATGACCTCAGTAAGTGGAAGTGAAATTCCAACGAAATGGCTCATAGGTTAATGTCACAGAGTCTCGGAGTACGTTCAATATTTGTCATTGCATAATACCCCATAAGGATCTTATGTCAACTCTTGCATGGCCTCCCTGCTTTCATAGATAACCATGGGATCTAAACGTAACTACACTTCAAACGGCGATAGCTGCTTCGAGTTGAGACCCAATTGAAATGGAAAACAACAACAACCAGCAACAAGAAAAAACAAAACTAATCCATAACAAGGAAAACGGAGATGAAGACTTGTACATGAAACACTGTATTGAAAAAGTCGTAAAAAATCCCTTTGTGAAAAGTTCGGTGATAGTAAGATCACCACAAGCAAAGGGGTCAGAAAAACCACCAGGTAAAAATGTGTGTACCATAAGAGATTACACGAGCACACCTGTGAATACTCGTAAAGCAGATAGCTTAGAAGGCGAAAAAAGACACCAAAGTCAGCTCAGAATTTCAGAAGAAAAAGCATTTATTGAGTTAGGCAATAAACTAAGCGCAGCAAATGGCATTGTCTCCGGCGCAAAGAATATACACAAGACGTTACGCGACAATCTTAACTGTGCTTTCGCACTGTACCAGCAACTAAAAGAGTACAGGGAAGCGATAGGTAGTAACCCAGAGGCAATTACAATTAAATCCAACACGTCTGAGACATACGCAGAAGTTATAAAAAAGATGAAGCAACAAATAAATCCCACTGAAATTGGTGTGGAGATAAGTGGTATCAGAAGGACAAGAGCTGAAGACTTACTCGTTCAACTAAAAAAAGGCGAAGGCCAAGCCGAAAAGCTAGGAAACGCTATAGGTAGCACGCTTGATGAAGATGTCATGATTGGAGCGGTTACCAAAAATCACATTCTTGATAACAGGGACATGGATGAGTCAACAGATGAAGATGAACTTGTTAATGCTCTTATGAAGGCAACAAAAGTAGAAGAACCCACAACGTTCAAATTATTAAATTTTAGAACATCGTTTGGAGGAACCAAACAAGCGCTCGTTCAACTACCTGAGCACTTAGCAGCTCCACTACTCCGTACGAGGCAAATCAGAGCAGGATGGGTTATGTGTAGGCTGAGGAGTAAGATTAGAGCTAAGAAATGTTTCAGTTGCTTAGAACAGGGTCATATTTCGAGCCAGTGTAAAGGTACAGATAGAGGCAATCTATGCAGAAAATGCTGTAATCCGGGACACAAAGCTAAAGAATGTAAAGCGGAAATGAGATGCATACTATGCCATGAAAGTGGCTTAATAAATGTTCATCATTATATTGGTAGTACAGCGTGTGCAATCAACATGAGAAATAAAGCAAGAAAATGATCACGAAATTTCTGCAGATCAATCTAGGACGGGGTAGAGAAGCGCAAGACCTGATGATACAGAAGGCGACAGAGACTAATGCAGACATACTTTAAATAAGCGATCCGTACAGAAACCCACCATCTCAAGTTTGGTACGAAGACAAAAACCATTGCGCAGCCATCATGGTAAGAAACAGAAGATTAATAATAAGCGAAGTTGATGAAAGCAAAGCTGGCTTCGTATATGTCACAGTGGGCCAAATTAGGGTATAAAGTTGCTAATTTTCACCAAATATAGACTTTTATTTGTTAGCAGAAGCCCTTAACGTACTTGATGTTTTTATCAGGTCCTCTTAATATAAAGTGATCATTGGAGGAGACTTCAATTGTAAATCAACAGGAATGGAACTCCAATAAACTGGATAAAAAGGGTACTACAGTGTGTGAAATGGTTGCTAGTCTTGGTCTTACGATATTTAATATCGGAGACAAACTTACCTTTCGGAGAGGTACAGCTTTGTCGACATCACCTTTGGAACGACAAACCTCTACAATGAAAACATGAATTGGATAGTGCTGGAAGATCTCACCTTAAGAATATCTCATTTAATATAGATGAACGTCCAAATATGAGTGTATAAGATGTAGATTTCCCAAGATGGAACGTCAGAAAACTTGATGACAAAAAATTGTCCGATTATATTACTCGGGCTAAAGAGAGAAATATGGTTAACCAATCCGAAAATATAAATGTAGAAAATGCCGCAGAGTCGCTGACGAAGATACTCACAGAAGCGTGTAATGTCGCAAGAGCTCAAAAATACAATAACAAGCGCCCAGTATACTAGTGGAATGCTAAAATACGTGAGTTGAGGCCGAAATGTCTCGCAGCACGTCGAGCGTCAACACGAAACCATGATAACCAGCTCTTAACGGTTGAGTATAAAACGGCACGTAAAACCTTAAGAACAGCCATAAAAGAGAGTAAGAAAAGATGCTGGACAGAGCTATGTAACGAAATAGATTCCGACCCATGTGGCAAACCGTACAATATTGTGATGAAAAAATTTGGTGGAATTAAACCTATACACGGCATTAAAGAACCAGTGTGGGCAACAACAATAGTAGAAACACTATTTCCATTCGATGAAGATGGGCTAAGAATAGAACCAAATTATCAAGTCGAAGGTTTCATCCCTCTGAACGTAGATGACATTACACATGCATGTAGTAAACTAAAAATGGGTAAGAGCCTAAGACCAGATGGTATACCAAATGAGGTCATAAAAGTGGTATGTGAGATATGGCCAGATCTTTAACTTGAAGTCTTCAATTCATGTCTAATAAACGGAATCTTTCCAGCTAAATGGAAAATACAAAAGCTAGTTTTGTTACGAAAGGGAAATAAGCCATTAAATGAGCCTAGATCCTATAGACCACTCTGTATGTTGGACTCACTAGGAAGATTATAAGAGTGCGTAATGCTAAAACGTTTGGAAGAACGCATAGATGACCTTGGCGGACTATCCCCTATGCAACATGGCTTCCGCAAAGGGAAGAGTACAGTTGATGCCATTAGCGCAGTATGCAATAAAGCTATACAGGCCAAAACAACAGGAGAATACTGCTCAATAATAACACTAGATGTTAAAAATGCTTTTAACACAGTAAAGTGGAAAGTAGTACTACAAGCTTTCAGAAACCGACGTTTAGATAACTATCTCTTTAACATAGTATCAGACTATCTGGATAACAGAATTTTAATCTATGAGACGGAAAATGGTATAAAAGAGTACCAAATAACAGCAGGCGTACCTCAGGGCTCAGTATTAGGACCATTCCTGTGGAATGTAATGTACGATGGTCTACTGAATTTGGAATTACAAGAAGGTGCAAAACTAATAGGTTACACTGATGATATTGCTCTGGTAGTAAACCAGCGAACTGCCGAATTAATCGAGATAGTGGTAAACGATAGCTTATGTCGTTGTAACAGATGGCTGCGAAGAAACGGTTTGAAACTTGCAGTTCCAAAAACGGAAGCAATTCTAGTGACAGATCGTAGGGTCTTCAAAATACGTCTACAAGATAGAGAGATACCCTTTAAACGAAGCTTATGCTATTTGGGTGTGCAATTAGATGACAAACTTAGCTTTGGACAGCACGTAGTAAATATTCGTGACAAAGCTTTGCGAACGGCAGCATCATTGGCCAGAATAATGCCAAACTGTGGTGGCCCAAGGCCGCAGATGAGAAAATTAATAAACAGCGTAGTACACACCCAGCTTCTTTATGCTGCTCCAACCTTTGTCAGGGCACTGAATCTGAAGAATAATATGAGGGAACTACAGAAAATCCAATGTGTTTTACGTAGACACCTGCCGTGTAGGCTTAATTTTACGGTGCTCCATAGCGTGGGACCGAAATATTGCGTCGGCCAACGCCCCTTTGAGGGTTCAAAGGTACCAAATTAGCTAAATGTTGTGATGACATGTCGCAACCCTTGGTAAGGGTGGAGGCCTATCTAAAACCTCTTCCGTACTCTGGGGTACGGCACCCGGTTTGAGAATGCAAACCTACACCGAGCTAAGCAGCTCTACCCGCGATATAGGTGATAAACACACAGCCACCACGAATCTCCCCGAAGGGCCAACCCAATCAGTCAACCTGGCGCATGCCAAGGGGCTACCGACTGCCCGTGGTACCATCTTTCAAGTCTTTGGTCGGACCTCGTAGCATACTAAAGCATACTACTACCAGTTTTAGCTCATCACAGCTCCGGACTGGTGACCAATCAAACAAAAAGGGACAAATCAACAAGAAATAAACAAACCACACTCATTTAGACCAAAACAAGCAAAACAGACAACAAATACCCAACTCAAAAATGTCTAGCCCGCCGCCTGTGAAACACGTCACATGCAAACTGATCCAACCTAGAAACGTGTTCGCTAGAAGCTAGCACATTTTCCAAATCAAAATCCCCATTTGCACGCAACACCCCCATTGCACGCAAATCACGAATGTCTTCGTAAAAAGGACACTCACGAAGTACATGCAACCAGTCCTCACGAACTGCCCCACATTCACACTCGGCACTCCCACTCAGGTTCCTTTCATGCAAGAAAGCATTGAAAGACCCATGGCCAGTCAACATAAAACCCAGACTTAGGCTAAAGCGAAAATCAGGGTGAGGATTCACAAACATAACATCACCTATAAAATTATAAGTGACCCTACCATGTAAACATTCGTCCCATCTAGACTGCCATCTAGACCTAACACATTCACACAGCAAAGCCTTCCTTTCACCCTCATCCATATGCGCTACATCCGAGTGCGTGACCCAATCGAACAATAAGGAGGGCACATCTTTCTTAATCCCATAAGCAACACAAAGTTGCATTACAACAAGATCAAGAGGAGGTACCCCCAGCAACACTTGTAAGGCATCGGTAGATACCGTACGACACACAGGCATACATCCAATCAGAATGGCTCTCTGACAAGAGAGTATCTTTCGATATCCCACAGCAGACCTGACCACTTGACCCCATACAGGTGCACCAAAAGTTGCGCAAGCAACAAATAGGCCCCCATACATAAGCCGCACAGCCCGCCTACTAAGCCCCCATTCAGATCTGAGTAATCGTCGTACACACCCCACAACCGACAGTAATCGGCTCTTAAGTGCCACTAAATGAGCAACAAAATTCATTCTTTCACTCAGAGTTATCCCCAAATACTTGACTTCAGTCGCATATTTAAGGCTAACCCCATTCACTCTTACACATGGATGCCGACCCAACTTGCCTTTCAGCAACATCATCACGGTCTTGTCCATGGCCACACTCACACCAACACCCATCCCCCATTCACAAACAATGCTCATGGCCTCACTTGCTCTAGCCTCATGAGGGAACTACAGAAAGCACAGAGAGTTAGTGCTCTCCGTATTATATCAGCGTACCGTACAGTGTCCACAAGTGCGGCTTTAGTGCTTGCAGGTCTGCCACCAATAGACTTATTAATACTGGAAAGAGAAGAAATATATACCCAAACTAAACTTATAAGTTGGGCGAACACTAATACACAAGAGCGAAAGAAAAAATTTCAGAAATAAAAATTAATGCCAGGGACAATGTAGTGACTAAATGGCAAGAACGTTGGAATCAAAACATGAACGGGAGCTGGACATATAGCCTTATCCCCAATATAAAAGTCTGGGTGGAAAGACGACATGGAAACATGGGATATTTTCTGACTCAGGCTATGACAAACCATGGTAGTTTTAACAAATACCTGCATAGATTTAAACTAAAAGAAATAAGCAGCTGTGATTCATGCGCAGCGCTAGAAGAAGATGCAAAGCACATACTTTTCGAATGTGAAAAGTGGTTGGAGGATAGACGAGCTTTAAATGATATGCTAGGTGTTACATTAACTGAAGAGAATCTGTTGAACGAAATGCTAAAATCTGAACATGCATGGACTTTGTGTGAAAGACACATAAATAAAATATAAAAGGAGAGAAACTTCAGTAGTTCCGAACCTCCTTTCTTAAGGAGGACGTAGGAATCTTACGAAATCAAACCCCCGTCCTGATGAAATGCTGACGCTAACTTCTCCCTTAAATTCATGCATTATTTAAACCGTTTAATAAAAATTTGGTAAACGGCATTAACTTTTATTTGTATTTCCATTTAAAAGAGAAACGAGAAACATACATATATAGAGAGAGTCTTAAAAGTATAGAATTTCCTTACAAAAGCCATTGTCTTTCTATAATAGCAAAAAATATTTGCATTTTTTAAAAAACATTTGCGTTACAATTTGCTACAATTAATATGAAAAAATGAAATTATTTATGTGTACACCAAGAACAACACAATATATTTGAGCAAATTTCAAATATACTTCTGATTTGAGCTTCGTTACGTTAATGTTTTGCTTTTATTTTCTCCTTTGCTCACTCGTACTTGGTAGCTGAGAATGAAAGGGAGTAATGCTATTGTTCACACTGAGAGCTAAATGCGCATTTACGAAATCCACATTTACGAACGACCCTTTCCTCGTTGTTGGAGTAACAAGGACAAATATATATATAGTAAATGCTCTAAATGTGCATTTAGCTCTCAGTCTGAACATAACATAAGTATTTTGTATTTTAAGCAAATGTTTTGAAGTGGGGTTGAAATACATTTGTGCAAATGTCAAAGAGTGCTGTGTCTAGATATAATAAGCAAGTATCATTCAACAACTTCTGGATACACTAAACTACAATTTTTCATTAAGTTAATGGACTATAAGAATTTTTAAAAATATCCTTAAGATAACTTCTCACAACTTTCTTTTTGTTAATAGACAATAATCAATTTGAATTATTTTAAAGGAAATTTTAGGTAAAAAATAAATGATGCTGTTTCCAAAATTAACTTGGAAAAGGATAACTGTAAGAAGCCAAATGAATTTTGCATAGGAGTGTTTTATATCCTCACTTTAAACATAAAATTGGTATCAATACATTTTTTAAATCCAAATCCCCCAATGGAAAACCTTGGCAACGAGCCATGTTGTGGCCATGTTTATGACATGTTGTCATAAAAACTTTATAGTGCTTGTATCGTCACGTGTGTGCTTTAATTTTAATTAAATGTGATGTAATTAAACATCAAATTTCATAGCCTAACTTGGAAAATTGAATTATAATGACATTTATTTCGGTTACTATTTTCAAACCCTTTTTTTTAATAAATCAATAAAATGGTTTTTTTAATAAACAATTTTTTTTTAGAAAAAAAAATGAAAATAATCCAACAATAGCTGAAAAAATTATTTACGAAGAAAATATTCATACACAAAAAAATTCCATTTTAATATAATAGTTATTTTTTCATGCATATATTTTGATTTTAATATCACTGCAGTTTTTCACATATTTTTTTGTTTTAAGGCTGCCAGATAATTACAAAGCTTTCGGATTCATCATGTTATTTCAATGTTTTCTCTTATGTTTATATATTTTTTTTTCATAGTTTTTGTGATAGTATTTTTTAATATTAATATGACTAAATTAAGTTTCTGAACGCAGGTGTAAATGTTTGGAAAACAGCAAATATATAATATTTGTTGTAGGCATGTGTTAAAAAACAAATACAAAATTTATCTACGCAGTCAGAAAGTGGAATTTATTTATATAAAAAGCACCTGCCGTTGCATTAAACATTTTTTGTCATAATTGATATGCGGTTAACAAAGTGGAAATTATTTTAGAAAAAAAAAAATTTTGCAAAAAAAATGTGTGCTAATTAGTAATCTTTTGACTTCTAAAATAATTCATTTTTTTATTGTCAATTTTTTTTGTGTTTCTTTCCAAGATTCAAGCAAGATTCTTGTAAAAAATTGTTCAGATTTGTTATATAATTTCGTGTCTGGGGGTTAGTATTGCAAGTTGCTTAATTTAAATATCATTAATATTAAAAATGAGAAATATTAAAAATGATAAATCTTAAATGGCGAATAAAATAGGTCACTCGGAATACAAAAAGATTTTTGTGCTTATACGGGGTACTACTGTTAAGAAAAGACTTGACTATTTTTGTTTGATGTTCTTGATTAACTGACTCTATGAAACAAATATTTCTTACCAACTAGGCTTACATAAAATCTTAATGCTAAGCAAATCTGGGTGTGAGAGAAAACCCACCGTTAAATGATTCATGTTATTTTACTATTTGCTATTTGAAACCAATATCTTATGGTGACTATGAAAAGGTTTCTCAAGTGTATTGTTATACTTATTAAACTTGACGCTTTGCCAATATCAAAGTATCAAGTGATGATTATTTATCAAAGGTTAATGTGATTCATTTCAATGAATCAGTTGTGTATTTTCTCACTACATCCCCCCTTTTAAAGAGAAAGATTTTATAGAGATCGGTGATCAGACAATGTCAAAAAAAGCGTTCCTTAATTTTCACATTAATATCTTGTCTATATTTTATATCTAGAAGTATATAGTAACAATACGTGACATATTTTATACATTCATCCCAGTCAGACTTGTCGGGTGTTAAACACGATCTTATGTACTCATTAAAGGTTCTGTGACTTCTTTCGACCATTCCAAATGTTTGATGGTGGTAATGAGCCGAAGTGGAGTGTTGTATGTGCAAAATCTGGCACAATTGCAAAAAAATATTATTTTTATATTAGGTACCCATGTCTGTGAGTATTTCCTTTACAGGGCCGTAGATAAAAATTCAATTATCGACTATTGCTTTTGCTACTATTTTAGCAGATTTATTTGGAACAATTGCAGTTCCTATCCTATTAGGTATTTCGCACACTCACACATAATTGTGATTGCGTATTCATATCATAGAGCTGATTCATATCATAGAACTTAAAGGTTTTTTGGGTGTTGTATATTAAACATGGGTTCTTTAATCTATTTACCAGCCTTGGTTTGTTTGCAAAGTTCACATTTTTCTACGACTTTACGTACAGTTTTACTTTACTTTCTAATTTAATTTTTTCCAAGATCATTGTTTTCTTATTTTGCTTGGTAATTGACTATTATGAATTAAGGATTAGATCATTATGGAATTTCGTAAGGATTTCAAATTTTTTCTAAAATTCAAAGAATCAGTTGTTTATTTTCTGACTACATTACATATATTTCGGATTCTAGGAACGCTATTTTCATTCAAGTAAAACTGATGTTTTCCATTGAAAAACTTGACATATTTTGGCATTTACGCACTCATAATGTTTTGTACGATCTTATCAATCGTTTTTTGCTGTGTGTGAGAATTTTTCCAACGAAAAATTTAAAATCAGACGAACGTTCGCAATCGAAAAAGGAACGGTCTGCTTGCGTCGTTTTTTTATCACTGATAAATTTGTGAGCTTTGAATTTTTTTGAACGAATTTTTCACACAACAACAAAAAGCAACAAACGTTCGTTTGGTATTTTTCCTTAAAAATGAGCGTTTGAAAAAATTCACGAACGTTTGTTCGTACGTGAAGTTATTAGACAAAATATAAGTTTGTTGTTGTATTTTTGTGCACTTGCAGACATGAAAAGATGAAACACGCATATGGGGAAAAATAATGTTTTAATGCTTTTGAATAAGGTAAATAAACTTGATATGCCCAATCAAATGAAAAAAGATGGTTTGCTATGACCCAGCAAAAAAGTGATTTCAAAAGAAGCTAAAGTAGAAGGGGAAGTCTTGAATTTCATCCCTTCCACTTTCATACCCAGAAGGCATTCTTTTAACATATGCATGTCATTGGGAGGAATGCTTTCCTTAGTCTTCTCTAGAAGTGCTTCCAGTATTTTATCAATGGAAGATTTCTTTGAGCACTTCAACGAAAGTATTCTAGAATGTGTTTTCTAGGAGAACTTTACGAAGGCATTTCATGGAATGAAATAGTTTTTGTGATTAGAGTGGCTTAAGAAATCCAGCGGAAAATATTCCTTTTTCTGATTTTCTCGCGATTTTGGTATTGAAAATGAGAAGTGTATTGCATTTTTTGGGGGCAAATCAAACCTCACATCAAATTTTCACGGCATTTTGGTGTTGGAAGTAGGAAGCGGTTGGGGTTTTTTTGGGGGTTTAAGAAATCCCACGGAAAATATTTAAAAAATACATCATAATTATAAATAATATTTTTACTTTAATTGAATATAAATGCTATTACAATGTTCCGTAACTAGTTTAAGAGAAAGCCTCTTGAAAGCACTTCTTGATAAGGCTAAAGAGAAGCACAATTGGATCTATAGAATGTCTTCTGTAAGTAGTGTCCCTGAGAATGCATGTCAAATTTGTATAAAAAATTTCGCTGTGGATTGGTGTTATATAATTAGCTAGCATGATAGATACAGTACAATGGGTTATATATGTAATTTATATAGTGTAGTGGTATAGTGGAGAATGGTATGATGGTGCTTTTGTTAGTTTTAAGCAAAGTAGAATCGCGGAAAAGTTAACTCGCACAAAAGTTAATTATCGTCAAACAATTCAATCAACGTATCGTTCCCTGAATTCGTATTTCTACCAAGTAATTGTAGTAATTTGAAGGGTTTTGAGTTGTTTTGAGGAATTATGTTATTTTGTAGTAATTTGTGGTACATTGTGGTGTTATGAGGTATTTTTTCACCCACGCGAGAGATTTTTCTCACAAAATAACATGGGAACTACCATATCACACAATCGTTGAAAAATACCATAAGTGCTATTTATCGTGCTTTTCTGGTAACGTAGGAGAAAACGGGACATAACTCCAAGGTACATAATCTCAAATTACAAAATTTTCAGTTTAAATAGAGGACATAGTCCAAATCTTGAAAGGTTCTAACAAATAATATATCTGCGTCGATATGCAATAACGCCTTATGTCTGATTTCAAAGTTTAGATAAATCTTGCTTTAAATATTTCAATCGCCATATAAGTTAAATGGAAGTGTTTTTTGTTTTTGTGTCATAACTTTGGCTTTGGTAATGCTAGATGCTCTTAATTTTGTGTGTTTATAGTGCTACATGCTAAGAACACAGCTACATCAATAACTTAGATCTGTCGTAAGTCGAATTAAGCTATTATTGCTTATGTACACAGATATAATGACAAAATTATTCGCCTTTGTACAACATCTACAAGGTCAAATCTATTTTTATGGTGTTTTTATGATAACATAATTTGCCCTTGTACGGAAAAATGTTAATTCAACAGCAACACAAACAGCGCTCGATGCTACGCATCCGCAACAAATTTATTTCGCGAACTTATTTTAGGAAACGAACGTTCCTGAGTTTTTCTTTGAACGATTAATTTTTAAGAAAAATTAAAAACGAACGTTCGTTGCTTGTTATTTTTTTGTGAAAAATTTGATCGAAAAAATTTGAAACTGACAAATATTTCAGACATAAGAAATACGACGCCAGCAGAGAGTTCCCCATTCGTTCGTGATAATTTGCGAGAACAATTTTATATGAGGAGAACGATAATTGAGAACAATCGTATTTCAAACGTTCTTCGCACCCTGGTTTTATTGTACGTGCGTTCCCTACAAATATTTTCAATCACCTCAGAATCGCCAGTAAGATGAGAAAATTGTCGGCGAGCTCATTTGGGATATCCGGGTATCACCGACTGTAAACAGCTGAGGCCATAAAAGTGATTCGCAGGCATGATTCGCAAACGAATCGCCTAAAGGGTGCGTAAGCGATTCGCTGGCAAGAGTCGCCAACGAATCGCCGAGAGGGGTCTTAAGCGATTCGCAGGGAAGATTCGCGAACGAGTCGCTGGATAATGTCGATAACGAATCACCGAGAGAAGTCCTTCGTGAATCGGCACACGAATCGGCATAAGTGGTCTTAAACGATTTACCGACAAGAGTGGCAAACGAAGCGATTTGTTGCGAAACGTCTTTGTTGACCGTTACAAGTTGTTTTATAGGGGACATTCTTTGCCATATCGGTTGGGAAATATATCGACCGCCGTAAATAGTGCTGATATGAATATTTTCAGTTTCCATATGGCAACTCAAAACAAAAATTTTTTTTTAATTTTTTTCGATGATTATTTTTAGTGCTGAAGTGAAGGGTGTCCCAAATGAATATTTTTTTGTCAAATTTCATAGTTGCTCTATCTTTGTTCGAAGGCTTATGAGGTCAATTGTGTTTGAGATTTTCGGATTTTTTGGAAGAGGCTTAGAGGTGGCGCTATTCGGTTTTTCCCTAAAAACCCGGTTTTTTCGAGATTTTTCGAATTCGAAGCAAAAGTTGGTTATTAGCACACATTTTCTAAGTCTTTGAGTCGTCATTTCGAAAGACAATTGGTCACACTTTACTTTAATGTACATAAATCAGAAGTTTTGTCAAATGTTTTCGTCATTTTGGTGAAATTATCGTAAATTTTTAAAAAAACGCTTCAAAACCTTTTAAAATTCCATCAAAATGAAAAAATGTAATGATGCAGTTTGAATAATGGTAAAAATCTAAGCAATTAAAAATAAAAATATTTCTGATATTACTCTTGCCGTTTCAAAGTTAAAGCCTTTAAAGCTTTTTTCGTTGCCTGAAAACTTTTTGAATTTTAATAAGGCATTGCGTCGTTGCGCGTGCAATACCGCGTATCCGCCACTTGCACATACACGTACGGTAATAATAAAATTTTACAGGAGTGCAGAAAAACTGATTTTATTTAAAGCTATTGAATGGATTTTCAACTGAACTAAACATTTATTGAAATTATATATTTGCTTTGTTCTCAAATAAGCATTTAATGAAAAATAAAAATGAATAAATCAATCATTGGAATGAATTTCCTTTTGGCCTTTTTGCAATAAACGTGGTATTGCAAGTGGCAGATACGTGGTAGTTAAAAAAATTATTGGGGACCTTCATTTTATAGTAGATATACCTTTTTGTCAATTTTTAGTGCAGTGTTGAGCTTTTGTGTTGTACACGTTCTTTAAATCTGCCGCGAAGGCCAATTAGTTCTCGATCGTCACCTTGTTCTGTTTAGATTTGTTCTTCTGTAAATGTTTCCAAATCGCGTGGAGTTTTATTATAATCCGTGCAATGTTGCGGGCCTCTTGTCTTGTATTACAGTAAAGTCCTCTGCTGCTTTTCGAAATGGTGTATTTGTCTGTTTTATGTAACTTAAAAAATCTTTGAACAACCTGCTGTTTTGTCGGAGACTGGGCAGAGCTAAAGCCATCAATCATTTAACCCACAAGTCATACACTTCTCATTTTTAACGAAGGAAAATCTGCTGTAAAGTGAAGGTCTCAAATCATTTTTTGAACTAGTTCATAATAATGTTAACTTACCGATGCTTAAAAATGTTCACAATATTTTGGTGAATGAAATACAATGCCTTGTTAAAATTCAAAGGCAACGAAAAAAGATTGAAAGGCTTTTACTTTGAAACGACTAGAGTAATATCAAATTTTACCATTATTCAAACTGCATCATTACAATTTTTCATTTTGATGGAACTTTTAAAAGTTATGAAGCAATTTTAAAAAACTTACGATAATTTCACGAAAAAATTAAATATATGACACCCAAATGACGAAAAAATTTGACAAAACTACTTATTTATGCACATTAAAGTAAAGTTTTGACATTTGTCTATCGAAATGATTGCTCAAAGACTTCGAAAATGTCTGCTATTGACCAACTTTTGCTTGGACCTCGAAAAATCTCCAAAAACCTTATTTTTAGGGAAAAACTGATTAGCGCCACCACTAAACCTCTTCTAAAAAACCAGAAAAAAATCTCAAAAATACATTACCTCATAAGCTTTCAAAACAAGCTTGAGCAAAAAAAAAATTTTTTGGGACACCCTAATGTAGAGTGCTTCATATTCTAACGAGCCATTTTGAAAATTTTTATAAAAGCCATCTTCCAACGATAGCCGGAATGAGCTAAGGAAGATTTTTCTTGATTTGCGTATTCATCGCTTGGGCGATTGAAAAGCGATCCATCTTCCAACGATAGCTGGAATGAGCGAAAGAAAATTTTGTTTGAAGATTTGCTTTTAGTTGCGCATTCATCGCTTAGGCGATCCATCTTCCAACGATCGCCTTAATAAACGAAGAAAGATTTTGAAAATTTTTCTTGAATAGCGCAATCATCGCTTCGGCGATTGACTAGCGATCCATCTTTCAAAGAATCCTTAGGCGAATCGCAAGTGATTCGTATTTCTTTTGTTTTAAATTGTATTTGATCATTAACACTTGAACATTTGCTTGCGTTCATTTCTTACAACTTTCAACATGAATTATCTTAACAATGGTGTACCCATGAACTCAATTCTACTTTTGGTCATGAAGCACCATAAAAAACTTCTGTTTATTGGTGGTACACAGAATTCAAGTGATCCCGTACTTCGCTCACTGACAAATTTCGTAAAGGGCGCTCAAAACTTTTTGTTGTTTCAAAAAGCATTGATGCAGTGCGCGATTTAATAATGCTTGATCGTCATGTGCTATACCGTTAGATTGAGTCATCCCTGAGCATTACTTTCACGAGCATACATAAATTTTTACATGAACGATATAATACATACCAACCTTTTACATGAAAGTTGTGAAAAAGATTAGTTTACGTTGTATTCCACATAATTTGACTATCGTTCAAAAAAGCTCGTGTGAATTGGTGCAAAGAAACGCTCAAAAAATACAATCGCTGTGCTTTAAAAGACGTTTATAAGTTCTAAACTGATGAGAAATCATGAAATCATGATTTGATGAGAACCATCAAAAGTAAACAGCAGTCAACTTTATGGGTCTTTTAAAATGATCGAAACCCCACAAAAGTTTTTCGAGCTCGAAGCACTGCCAACCGAATGGTACCTTGTTTCTTCGAAAAACCTGGTCATGTGGCCACGATACCACTTAAGGTACGTGGAATGGTCATTGCGGAATATTACATAACTATTTTTTTGCCAGAAGTGTTCCAAAAAATAAGGAAAACAAACAAGTTCAAAAGAGTCATTCTTTATCAAGATAATGCGAGTTACCACACATCAGCTCAAACAAACGTTTATGCGTTCAAAAACTATGTTTTGGAAGTAATCAAGCGAAATGGGCTAAATGTTATGACACATGAATCGAACTCCTGCTGAAATGTATTAAACATAAAAGAGAATATTTTGAAACACAATACAGCTACAGTAGAATCTGGATATAATGACTTCACTTATAACGACTAACCATTTTTAGCGACCACGATGTAAACTCAAGTTTCGTTTCATAGCTAAGTACTAGGAAAACATACCCGTTTAGTATGACTTCGGTTTAAGCTACCATCTGCTTATAGCAACCTATTTTATAGATAATTCGTCCGGTTAGAACGACGCGCAGTGTGTCTGAATCTCATGTGTTTATTCAAACTAACTTTGATGATGATGGTATGAAAACTAGGACGCCGAGTATTTACAATGCTGTTCGAACTTCTTACTATCGAACAAAATTTAATCAAAAACAAACTTGAATTTGAGACTTTCTACGTTACTAACTACATATTTTTTGCATAGAATGCAGGTACATACATTGTAGCTATTTGTATATATTACAGTATGTTTTTATGCGAAATGTTTAGGTACTATTAAAAATCCATGTAATTGGTAATTAATTTCTTATTTACTTAATGGAAACTTATTTAACTATACATTTAAATACATACATATGTACATTAGGGTTGGACTAGTGCACGAGTTTTCGATTTCGATACGCGGCAACCCCTATTTTTGTGAAGTTTATAAAAAAAGCATGAGCCAAAAAATGGGGGAGGTGGGGTGGGGGTAAATGGCTCCTCATCGGGGTCAAAGGTGGGGGAAAACGAGACAAAATACACGAAACGCTTCACAACTCTCGCCGTGTCGCTCCTAGAGAGGTGAAATGTAAGACCGACCACCATTATTTTTCCCCCTCCCACAATTTTTATGAACAAACTAACCCTCTATCTGCGCTCCATAGGGTGGCTACCATACTAAATATTATTTTTTATAAAATTACCCGCCACCGCCCTAACTAGCCCCAGAGTGCCCCTAGAGGAGTCAAATATATGACCGACCCCCAATATTTTTGTTACCCCAGCAGTTTTTAAGAACATACCTAGCCTCCATCTTTAATCATTAGGGTGGTCCCCATAAAAAAAATTTTAATTTTTAAAAAAAATTTTATTACTAATATTGTATAAAAACATTTTTTTATAATTAATACAAATTATATAGTGATAATTAAATTAATTCATTTTTATTATTTTTTATTTCAAAGTAAAAAATGGCATTAACATCGACGGGCATTGCGAGTAGTTTGAGATCACATAAGGATCTCTTTTTGATCGGACAACCATGCTCGAATATAGCGGGAGCAAAGTTGCCGTCTAAACAACAAGTGCTTCGAATGTATTTTTATGGTACTGGAGTGCGTAAAATAAGTGCCGACGAAAGTGGTTCTTTGGTAACCGACACTGTCATGGTTTTTTGGCGCCAAGCATTTATTCCGACTAAACAAAAGAAAAATGTGAAAATAAAGGTGAATTCTTTGGTCGCAGAATGGTTAGCCTTAAAAAAGAATACTTTAAGAGGTGGCGAAACACAAAGAAAAAAGGAGGCTGAGTTTGTCGAGAAATTAGATGATCTTTTTGACATCGCACATGCAAATGTACTCGAAATGGTAACCAACCAGGAAGATATTGCTTTTTTGCAACTGCAAAGAGTAAAGGGGCGTCAAGGATGCATGGCGGGTGTTGAAAAGATTTTAGGTAAAAAACAGAAAAGACAAGCGGAACGAAAAGGGCTAGAAGATAAGCGGAGAAAACGCGCAAAAATTCAAAACGAATCTGCAGTAGCGGGTAACTATGATTAGTACAATAGAAATATAATTTTACAGTGTAATTATGATATTTACAAATGTGTACTGTGTAATTTCAGTTGGCAAGATTTCATCCACTGAATCTAGTGAATCAGAAAATGAGCTTGAAACTGTCGATGATGCAATGGTTTCCTGTAAGAGAATACCAAAAGAAAGAAGAGGCGCAATCAAATGCATTACTCCGGATCTTGTGTCTGTTTTCGATAGATGTAAGACATCAGACGTAGCAGCAGTTCGGATATTGATTGCTGCTGCACGAGCTTTTCAACTTGATCCAAAAATGTATGTAATCAATCGAAAGCCCGTACAAAAAATAGACAGCAGATTGCTGCATTTTTAAAGGAAAATCCACAAGTATGCCATATTAAATAAAAATTATATTTCTGTAAAACTTAGCACGAGTAATTTTACAGATGGCCGAAACAAAGTTTTTCAATGTGCACTGGGATGGCAAAATGTTGCCGGACTTGCAACGCACCGATAAAAAAGTTGATCGTCTTCCTGTCATCGTCACATACGATGGAAAGGAGCAGCTACTTGGCGTGCCAAAGATACCGTCGGGTCAAGGTAAAGGTAGGCGTATTGCGGATGCCGCTTACGGGCTTTTGCATGAGTGAAAAATCACTGACCGTGTTCCAGCAATTTCATTCGATACCACGTCAGCAAAAACTGGCCAATTTCAAGGTGCGGCAATCTTTTTGGAGCAAATATTAGAAAGAGATCTTTTCTATCTACCATGCAGACATCACATTTATGAATTGGTATTAAAAGAAGTGTTTGAAGCTGAATTCGGTAAAATGTCTGGGCCAGGAGTGCCGATTTTTCCCCGTTTCGAAGGGCAATGGGAAGACATTAAAGATAAACTTTATACTTCTGGCATAGAAGATGCTACGGTTGCAGAAAAAAATACCAATAGAAGTTCAAGACGAGATCAAGTCTTTTTGTTTAGCGCAACTGAAAGAAAAGCAACCAAGAGATAACTATAAAGAGTTTCTTTAAATTATTTTATTCTTTCTTGGTGAAAATATTCCAAATTATCATTTTAGACCACCAGGAGCCGTCAGTCGTGCTCGATTGATGGCGAAAGCCATATACTGCTCAAAAATGTTTTTATTCCGAAAACATTTCGGCTTTAATACAGACGAACTAAGTGGACTTCGCAATATTACAATATTACAATATAACAATATTACTCTTTACGTCAAAGCTTGGTTTACAGCCACCAGTGCAATCGAAGCTCCATATAACGATTTTAATTTTTTGGTAGCGATTTCTGATTACGCTTTAATTGATGAGGATGTGGCGCAAAGATTGTGGAAGAGGTTCTCTGGTCATCTTTGGTATCTAAGTGGTGAAGCATGAAGAATTGGAAAAAGAATGCGATGACAATTCAGAGCACTGCGGTAGCGATGTCAATCAGAATTGTTTCAACATCAAAACAAATAAATAAATAACAGATAAATAATGATTTAAGCCAATACGTAACAACTGAAACATTAAAATTTTTTGTGCGCTTTGGATTGTCGTTGGATTTTATTGCTACTGACCCAGAAAAATGGGAAGAACGCGAGGAGTACCAGCAAGCGATAGAAATATTGAGTAAATTACATGCTGTGAATGACGCTGCAGAAAGAGGGGTGAAATTGGTAGAAGAATATAACAACGTATTATGCCGCAACGAAGAAGAAAAAATATTTTTGCTTCAGGTTGTCGATGAAAATAGAAAGAAATACCCTTCTCATAATAAAAATGAATTAATTTAATTTTCACTATATAATTTGTATTAATTATAAAAAAATGTTTTTATATTAGTAATAAAATTTTTTTTTTAAAATTAAAAATTTTTGCATGGTGACCACCCTAATGATTAAAGATGGAGGCTAGGTATGTTCTTAAAAACTGCTGGGGTAACAAAAATATTGGGGGTCGGTCATATATTTGACTCCTCTAGGGGCACTCTGGGGCTAGTTAGGGCGGTGGCGGGTAATTTTATAAAAAATAATATTTAGTATGGTAGCCACCCTATGGAGCGCAGAGAGAGGGTTAGTTTGTTCATTAAAATTGTGGGAGGGGGAAAAATAATGGGGGTCGGTCTTACATTTCATTTCTCTAGGAGCGACCCGGCGAGAGTTGTGAAGCGTTTCGTGTATTTTGTCTCGTTTTCCCCCACCTTTGACCCTGATGAGGAGCCATTTACCCCCACCCCACCTCCCCCATTTTTTGGCTCATGCATTTTTTTTATAAACCACACAAAAATAGGGGTTGCCGCGTATCCAAATCTTGTTACTAAGGATCTCCATACAACACTAGTCCATACCTAATGTACATACTAAAAAAAACAAGCTTAATTTATTCATCCGTTCTGTTCGTCGTCTGGTTAGAACGGTGGAGTTTCGTCGGACCCTTGGAGATCGTTATATCTGAATTATACTGTATTTTAAATGAAAATAATCGGTCTATATAATATTCCCAAATATAAAATGCACATTTTAAAAAAAGGTTTAGTAAAATGAATATTTTCAAAAACATCTTACCCCATTAAAAGATGAAAACGCACATTTTCCAAAAGAAAACTACAAAGACACGTTTTTCAAACAACTATGCATTTTTTACTATGAGAAAACAGGTTAAAACTAATATTTTTAAAAACATTTTATGTCATACAAAATTAAAACGCACATTTTTAAATTGAAATGTAAAACGGAACGTTTTTTAAGCAACTGCGAACGTTTTACTGTATCTGAGTACAATTAATTTTTGGAAAACATTTTTTCTTTAAAAAATTAAATACCTACAATTAATTGTAAATACAAAAGTAAAACGAAAGGTTAAATAAAAAGTTATGAACTTTTATGATGATATAGTGTGGTAAAATTAATATTTTTAAAAGTATTTTATGCAATCAAAAATCAAAACACACATTATTAAAAAGAAAAGTGAAACAGAACGTTTTAACATGATATAGTAAAATTAATATATAAAAAAATATGTACAATTCGAGTGGTATATTGATTTCACATACTTTTTTTAAAAACACTTGTTTATGGGTCAATATACAGTCTTATCTAATATCTTATAATATTGGAAATATGCCTTTCAGTACGATTAATTGTTAAAAAAAACATGCTATTTGTAGATTCATTTTCCAAAATACTTGCGACAGATGTGGCTATAGGAATGCATCTATTTTTTTATATTTGAAGTTTTATTTTATTAGAAAAAAGGCATCAAAAGAAATTAAATCCAATTTTCAACTTTTAAAAGCTGCCATCAGCGCACAAGCAAATTTTGAATCAAATATTTTTTTAAAGTATGTAAAAACCACTTGAAAGTACACTGTAAAAAATAAATTTTATTATAAAGTGTAAAAACTGTCTAAAGTAAGCTGCAACAGCATTAAGACAGCTTTCGCTGAAATTAGTTTTGCTTTTGTTTACTGGCATACAATACTGTCTCATTTAAAGGCAGTTAAACAGTAAAAACAGCAGTAGCTTTGCTGAATTTAAATTAAGGCTATTAATGATTTTAAGACAGTGTTTAAAATAACACTTACTTTTTACAGTGTAGTAACATTGAGTATTTTTATGATATATTTATAATATAGTTTTAATGACAAACAAAATGAGAAAACTGGTGCACTGCACGGTTAAAAATTGTGGACGATTTTTTAATCCAAAATTTGGTTTAACGGAATTTTTAATCTAAAAAGTGCTATTTTTTAATCCCTACTCTAGTATAATTTAGCTAGGTCTCGAACCCATTTGCATTCGTTATGATCCAAAATAAGCGAAACCTTGTTAACAACTTATTTGGACGAGTGGACGAGGTGTTGTACCAATACATCAGAGGACGTGTTTTCAAATCATGAAATGGTCAGAGTAATTTTTTTATTTTAAGTTGATATTTATATTGCTTTTTTTAACTTTTTGAGGACTAAAAACTAATATTTTTTTTTATGTTCACGTTTTTGTGAAATTAAGTCCAAGATTTTTAACCGTGAGTGCATCATGTAGGTTCTGTTGAAAATTTAATCGGCTGTCTCTGGCGTATGAGTAGCATTATTTATTTGAATTGTTGGTTAAAAAATATAAATCCTTCGCTACGGATAACCAAATATCAACTAGTATTGTTTACAAAAAAATAAGAAGAAAATTACAATTTAAATCCTGAGAATGAATTTAAAAAAATTTAGAAACATTTTAAGCGCTCTGTTTCTTTAAAAGAAAACAAAACATACAAATTAAGCAAACAAATAAAGGCAAAGAAATAATACTTCCTCAACACAAAATCATGCTCGCCCACACGCCTACACAAATACAAACATACACACACACACACAAGTACACACATCCTCGAACAAAAGTATGCAGATTAAGCTCGAGGATAACATTGCATGGTGCAAATTAGACCATGTTCACAATGCCAAAGCCAATGCAAATGAATGCCAGTAAATGCATTAAAACAGGCAACAACATATACAAACAGCAACTACAGAAAATGCTTCTACTACCTATTTCATAATACGAACACAACAAAAAAACAAAAAAACATGGGTAGAGCAGAAAAAGTGCAACTGTTTTGGGCAATCAAAGTTTTTCGCAGCCAGTGTTGGTAGCTATTGTTGGTGCTTTTGTTGTTTTTGCACTCTGCTATATAAGATATATTTGGCTCTTGCATGAATTTTATTCGCAACTTTTGCACCAAAAGTAATTTCGAAATAGCAACTGACTGCAGCAAACTGCAAAAACCGGATGCGGAAGAGCATGCAACAAGCTTTAGCTAAAGAAAGAGATAGTAGCATGCAAAGTGCGAGAGTTAAAGCAAAAAGCAGATATTATAAGCAAAACGTGAAGTTTTCAAACTTTATGCTGTCACGTTTTGTTGCAGTTGTTATTGTTGTTGTTGTTGCACTCGTTGTTGTTTCTGTTTGGCTTATTCTGACAGCAAGGTGTTTATGACAGGCCGGATGTTTAAAAAGGGTTAAGCAAATGTGTGCGTGTCAGCGTTACAATTTCAACAAATATGTGTGTGAGTGTGAGTGTGAGTGTGTGAATGTTTGTGGATTAAGCTCGTAAAACGTTCATGCGTACGTGGCAGCGTGTGGACGTGTGTGAGTTCTTTTGTGCGTGTATCAAACACATAGGAACCGCCAGCATTTCGTTAAAGAAAAACCATTACTTTTTCCATACTCAGCTGAAAATCGCTGAACTTTTATTTGCTTTGAATAAATATAAAGTATATAAATGTGAAAAGCGTGATAAGCTCATATATGAGAAAATCCGAAAACCTCTGGTATTCGCTGGCATTCAATTAAAAGTTATGTAGCATAAAAAGGATATATAGCCTTGCTTAATGCGACTAAAAAATTTCTGCAATTGACTTCAAAGGAAATCGCCTGAAAATCTGAACCTTCGAAAGGAAATGTACATAACTTTGGTCAGTAATTTTGTGCAAAAATTTCAAAAATTTTAAGCACTAAAAATAAACGTCCAATATGTGCTGTGCTGTGCAGCTACAACAACAAATTAATATATATGTACTCTTTTTTTCAACTTCATCGTTGCCTTGTTTTTCCTTGCCTTATAATTGATTTGAGCAGTTTAATTAAATCAATTAATTAATTTAAATCGCCCATTTAAACAGCGTAGCTTTAAAAACTTTTACTCTGCTGGTATGGCACTCAATGTTGCTTGCACACACACACACACTCACACACTCACACAAACTCACATATAGCATATTCTCTTCGTAGTTCTGCCTTTGCTCTGTGCATGGATTATTTGCTATTTTTCGGTGTCCAATTCAGCAATTATTTTTAACTTTTGAACAAAAAAAAAAAAATCTGCTAAGGCATCGATTGCAGATCCTAATATAACCCACTGAGAGCTTTAAGCAATGAGCTATGACAGGAAACTGTTTTTGCAAGCGCTCAATGAAGCTTTTTTATGAAAAAAAGACCACCGAACAACAAGCGAAGGTTTGGCGAAAAGTTAATGTTTTGCGAACGTTTTCGAACTGATGTTTTTTATTTTCTTAATTCATCAATTTATGTTTTAAAAGGTATTATCTGTTTGAAATGGTAGTAATAAAAATCATGAAAAATAAGTTAACAAAGAGCACGACAACAAATCTTTACAGAGCCATTGTAGTCAGAGCTGGTCGATAAGAATTACGGTTACCACACGATTACGATTGCAGTACTCTTAACAAATATAAAAAATGGAATTACAATTAAAATCATATATAAATATACATTCATAGATTTGAAAAAAACGAAATTACGATTACTATAAATGTAATTATAGCTCGTTTGGTAAACGATAATTTTAATTGTAATCATTTAAATAATTCGATCCAACGCTAAAATATATATACCCTAACATATAAGCAAAAATAGAATTTTTTAACTCTTTAGGTTACAATATTTCAATAACCAGACGTGATAGGCCAAATCTGAAACCAAATTCAAATTAAGACAACGTGGATATGCAACAAAATACTAAAATTTATTTGTCACTAGTATTCCCTGGCAGACGTTGTCCTGCAACAGACCGCCTTACTGTCATATACGAAAATGTCAATAAATGCAAAATATATTCACCATTTGCAATATAGTGTCCGAAAGTAACCATATGAAGTAAACTACCAAATTTTAGTCTAATACGATCAATACCATGCGAAATATTGGGGTCGGAATTAGTTTTAAAGGTTTTCTAAGAGATGGCGTAACTATCAATATATCGCATCGGGCACACCTGTGACTATATTCATTTCAAAGCACATTGTCTAAGCTTCATTTTTTAGTATGTGTCATTCCACTGAAGTGTAAACAACAAATATTTTTTTCTCTGTGAACATGTCGACTTTCGTTCCAACAAAACGCAATTTGCGGGAAGGTTTACTTTTGTGCTTCCATTTGAAGAAAAAAGCGGTTGAAGCACAACGCACGCTTTCTGAGGCTTACGGGGACTATGCTCCATCGATTTCTACTTGTGAGTACTGGTTCCGTCGGTTTAAAAGTGGTGATTTTGATACGGAAGACAAAGAGCGTCCGGGCCAGCCGAAAAAGTTTGAAGATGAGGAATTGGAGGCTTTGCTCGATGAAGACCCGTGTCAAACCCTTCAAGAATTGTCAGAATCATTGGGAGTCGACTTATCAACGGTCGGCAAACGCTTGAAGGCCATGGGAATGATTGAAAAGCAAGGAAATTTAGTGTCGTACCAGTTGAAGCCGAGAGACGTTGAACGGCGATTTTGCATGTGCGAACAACTGCTTCAACGGCATAAAAGGAAGAGTTTTTTGCATCGTATTGTCACTGGCGATGAAAAGTGGATCCATTACGATAATCCTAAGCGAAAAAAATCGTGGGGACCACCCGGCCATGCATCAACATCGAGGGCCAAGCCGAATATTCATGGCGCCAAGCTTATGCTGTGTATTTGGTGGGATCAGAAGGGTATCGTGTACTATGAGCTGCTAAAACCTAACGAAACCATCACGGGGAACGCTACCAACAACAATTGATGCAATTGAGCCGAGCATTAAAGGTTAAACGGCCGGAATATGCCAAAAGACACGACAAAGTGGTTTTTCAACATGACAACGCACGGCCACATGTTGCAAGAACCGTCAAGGAAACGTTGGAGGCGCTGAATTGGGATGTGCTACCCCACCCGCCTTATAGCCCAGACATAGCCTCTTCCGACTACCACCTATTCAGATCGATGACGCATGGCTTGGCTGAGCAGCGCTTCACTTCTTACGAGGATACCAAAAAATGGGTCGATTCGTGGATTGCCTCAAAAGACGAATCGTTCTTCCGGCGCGGAATCCATATACTGCCAGAAAGATGGGAAAATGTTGTAGCTAACGATGGACAATACTTTGAATAATATACATTGTACCGTTGTTTCTAAATAAATGCTCAAAAACCGAAAAAAAACCTTTAAAATTAATTCCAACCCCCAATATATCATTTTAGTTAATTTCTAGGCGGTAAAAGGAGGTGCGTCAAAAATAATTCCCTTAAACCATCTCGTACTCGAAAAACATCGACTGCCAATATATATCAACTTAATTAAGCATAAATCTGGCGCGCTTTGCTTCATTCCACGCTGACCCACCGAAAAGTGAGTGTAACTAAAGTAAGACATGTCTATTTTTAGTGCTCTTGCCGGAAGTACCCATACAAAATAAATTTAAAATGTTTCGTCTAATACAACCCAAACTGTTGAAATAAAACATTTGCATTGGTTTGTGGCGGTAAAAGGGGACGTGAAAACCAATTTTTAGCACAGTTGCTGACAATAACCTTACAAACTAAGCCAAAATTTTAGCTCAATCGGCCCAGTAGTCAATTTTAATTATTTCTCAAAAAGTGGGCTTGGATTTATAGCGATCAAACCCATTTTAAGTACAGTTGCCGAAAATAACCTTACAAACTAAATAACCAAATTTTAGTCTTATACGGTGCTGAAATATAGCATTTTTATTGATTTGGGGACGGTAGAAGGGAAGTGTGGCAATATGTTTTCCCTAACCATCTCGTACCTGAAACAAATTGACTTCCAAAATTTCAAGTCAATCAGCCCAGTAGTTTTGGAGTCTACAGGCTTTACACAGACAGACAGACAGTATTTTGCTTTTTATATATATACTAGCAAGCCACTGCTGTCCACGACTTCGCCACTGACGTTTTTTTATCAATCTCCTTAACGCCTAAAGACGGAAAAATTTTTTTACACATGTGGTAATTTTTACCTAGTTTTGATTTTGACTAATTTTTATGTGATACGGTTAGTTTTGCGACATCTGACATAGCTATGCCATATGGCATCATCGTCCTTATTGAGTTAAGACAATACATATTAAAGAAATAATAAATTATGTTTTTTTCTTTTGTTTTGTTTTGGAGCGCCGCTCTGCATTTATATGTATCTCACTATTCTCCTTGCTCGAAGCTCATCAATTTTTTTTTTTGTTGCACTGTGTTAGCTGAGCACAAAGAGAAAGATAAAAACCGAGAGCAACATGGTACTTATTTAAACTCTCGCAACACAAACGCGTCAAAAGACAACGAATAAGCAATGCGTGGCAGCTGGGATGATTTCTTAAAAAACTTAATACCTTAGTTTAGTATATCTTTTATTAAAATTTCGATAGAAAAATACCCCTAACTAAAACTGCAGCACAGATATGATATTTTAAATTTTTTTTTTTTCATAAATATATGCCCATTACTTTTGGAGTAAGGTCGTAATTTTAAATTTTCACTTCAATTTTATATAATAGTATAGATATAGACTATTGTTTCGAATGCTTTATTAGCTTATTTTAAAACTGGACGTAGACCCTTTGGCAAAAAGCAAAATTGTTTAAAAATATTTTATATCTCTTAAAATCTAGATTTCTATTTTTGCTTTTTAAACTTAGCGGGGTTATTTTGTAAGACGATCGCAGTTAGATTTTTGTATCTGGCAATATATTTTAAAGAAAAATTTCAGTGTGAGAGAGAGAGAGAGAGAGGGAGAGAGGGCTTATTCTTATTCAAATGGAAAAAGAATTGCCAGACAAAAAACTCCAAGTAAAGTGACTGAGTGCGTTTTACAAAATAAGACCATAAGAATGTTATGCACGAATAAAAAATTAATATGAATTTTATATTTAAAGGGTGTTTCTTATAGAGTAATTCAACTTTAAATTGGCAACACTGCTTTATTTGACCACCCATTTAACACCTGTTAGTTGCTTTTTGGCCGCATTCAGCGTAGACAACTTTTGTGAACTGTAATGGTAGCGCTACCTTAGTTCACGATGTTTTTCTCTGAATGTGTTGCTACTCTACACATCAGAAGTTAGATTCAATTTAATTTTTATATAAATTTAATTCAATTGCAAAGGTTTCTCACTTAAATTTGCTGCGTTCTTTCTGCGTTTATTAATTTAAAAGCGTCAGTAACAGCATCTGACAGTTAAGCAAACAGTTGTGTCCATGTAGCATAGAATTTGTTCGCTCGATTAAAAGGCGTTCGCTACTTAATCAGTTTTAGTTAGCGCTACGAAATTTGTAAAATTCAGCGAATTTTTACAAAACAGTTGCCAACTATTGTCTGCGCTGAATGCGGCCTTTGTTTGCTTTGACATTTTATTATGGATCGACTTACACCAGAGCAACGCGTGCAAATTGTGGAAATTTTTAATCAAAGCAATGGTTCTGTTCGTCAAACTTATCGTGCACTTCGTCCATTTTATGGCGTACATAATCGTCCTTCAGAGCTGCTAATTCGAAGAACAATAGATCGTTTTCAGACCACATTTACTGTTAGTGATAATGTGCATCCCGTGAGACGCCGAACAGTGCGCACTAAAGAATCTGTAGCCGCTGTACAGGAAAGCATTGAAGATGATCATAATCAATCAAATCGTCGCCGTTCTCAGCAACTGGGGTTGTGTTCTTCTGCTTTATGGAAGATTTTACGAAAAGATCTTGGCTTAAAACCTTTCAAGATTCAACTTGTGCAGGAATTAAAGCCAAACGATTAAATTCGGTGAAGCACAAATTGATATTGATTTTGAATTTCCATGGAAAATTTTATTTTCCGATGAAGCCCATTTTTGCTTGAATGGGTACGTAAATAAACAGATTTGTCGTATTTGGAGTGAGGAGAATCCACAAGCTTTTGTCGAAACACCATTACATCCACAGAAAATTACTATTTGGTGCACTTTATGGGCTAGCGGAGTCATTGGCCCATATGTCTTTAAAAACGATGATGGTCAGAATGTTACTGTCAATGGTGAACGGTATAGGAACATGATTCGAAGTTTTTTCGTACGTCAATTAGCTGGCATAAATCTTGTTGATATGTGGTTCCAACAGGACGGAGCCACATGCCACACAGCGGGCGCTACAATTGATTTACTCAAGGAAACTTTTGACGAAAAAATAATTTCACGAAATGGCCTAATTAATTGGCCCCCAAAGATCATATGACTTAACCCCATTGAATTATTTTCTTTGGGGTTATGTAAAGTCACTTGTCTACGTCGATAAACCACAAACAATTGAACACCTGGAAATCAACATTCGAAGAGTTATCGGCGAGATACGGCCGCAAATGCTGCGAAAAGTTTGTGAAAATTGGTGTTCCAGATTGCGCCTTGTACGCGCCAGCCATGGCAGTCACATGGCCGAAATCATATTTAAACATTAATGTTATAAAATTTTCCATCCAATAAAGCCAGTTTCATTGATATTAAAAATAAATTACTATGTTTTATTATGATTTAAACTTATATTACTCTATAAGAAACACCCTTTATAACTATCGTGTTTTCATTCAATTAACCTTGAATAACCAATCATATTTCTAATACGTTATAACCAATGTTAGTCGATTCGACTAACACGCTCCAAAACTCGTTTTAGAGAAGCTGTTAGTACATAAAATACATTAAAAGCTGTTCAAAAAGGAAAAACTAGGTATATTCCACTAGAAATAAAAAAAATTGATATTGGTCTCTGTTTTTTTTTATTTTTTAAATTTTTTTATAAGCTACTTATTTTGTCAGTTTGAGATATACCACATAAGATTATTGAAAAAAAAAAAAATAGTAAATAAACATGAAAAATTTAAAAGGCTTTTCTATCATTATACGAATAAAGCCTTATATATTATTATTAAAATAAAAAGGTTTAAATCAATTGTTTAGCACAAAAGACACAACTCGATGCACCACTATAAAAAACTTGTAACCAAAACACTATATTCCTACAACAAAGTTTTAGGAAAGTTTTGCTAATTTGCTCGAAATGGTATTCGAGCATAGCTATAGGATTGAAGCGATATGTCTTCCAAGACTAAGTGCTGTCTTGAAAGACGTCTTCGAAGACGGATGCATCCTTTCTCCACTAGGTGATAACAATCTTCTTTGTCATCAAATCTACGATTTTATGTCATAACATGAACATAACCGATATACCATCTCTGTAGTGTCCGACCGAATATTCGGTTTCGGTTTCGGTACGGTTTCAAGACAATATTGGTAAAAATTTCTTGCATCAGTTATGTAATTAAAATATATAAGTTTGGTTTAATAAAAATATTTGCAACGCATTGTACAAAACAAAAACTATGAATTCGTCTATAATTTGATTTATCGTGTTAACGCAAAACATTTTGGTTAATTTTATGCGTTCGATACTAACATTTTCGATTTTATCATCTCTATTGAAAATCATATTAAAGTTTTATAGGTACTGAAGCCAAAAATGGATAATTGAACATTAGAACAAATTCTATGTGTGTGGAATAAAGGCAAAGAAAATGAAATATTTCTATTTGTATAATACTTAACCTCTAAAAAAACCAAAATACTTTGTTTTCTACAAAAATGTTCATTGTGGGGGCATACTAGTTTGAGTGTGTACGGAAGATATTGTTGGAGTCGACTCAGCATAACACTTTATTTAAATTACTAAAAACAAAAATTTATTTTCTCAAAAATAATTTTGCCTTGGAAAAACTGTAAGAAAATTTTTTAGATTTGATTTTGATTATAAGGAAGCATATTGTTTTATCAATATAGAGGAATTAACTGTTAAATCAAACATATAAAACGAAACCTTTAAATAAATAAAAGGGAAAGGTAAAACAGGTATTTATTTATGTTGGAAACGCCATTAAAGGGATAAGTATAAAATACAGTCCACATGCACTCACCAGCTGGACATATCGAACATGGTCCTTCGAGCCGGATATTGGATCAGTACGATAGAGAGCGACTGTTTATATTTTAAAATGCGGCTTCAGCAAATTTAAAATTCATTGTTTACCACAGCAGTTACAAAAAAAAACCAATACTAATTTTTTCTTCTTCTTCCTTTTAATAGATAAAGAAAATTCATTAATTTCTTAAGATATATCCAAAAGGACATTTTAATAAAGGCATAAAAAAAAGAAGAATGTCTCGTGGTTGGAAAATTTCGAAATTGATGACACGTAAGTTGGAACATTGATTCAGTGAGCTGCTCAAAAGCGATTTCGCTGCTCGCTGCCACTATCATTGACATTATTTAAAGTCAAATGGGCAGATTAATTGGAGTTTTATTTTTTACGCAGACTGTTGAGGCCATCTTTCATGCATTGTCTGATGGTCGACAATAAGATTTTACGCAGACCATATTAATTGGGTTCTTATTTTTTTTTTTACGCAGACTGTTGAGGCCATCTTTCATGCATTGTCAGATGGTCGACAATAAGATTTTACGCAGATCATGATCAAATAACAGAATTTGATTAATGCAAATAATGAAAAATATAGTTTGACAAAATTGTTCATGCTCCTTCGCAAGCAAGTTTATTTCATGGTTGGTTTGATTGCATTATGATATCCAATACAAGCACATAACACACGCGCAGAGCACGCACAGAACACACGAGCAGACACACGAGCAGAAAACAAACGCAGAATGCAATCGCAGAACGCACGAGCAGAACACAACCGCAGAATACACGCGCAAGACACGCACGCATAATACACACACATAACACATACGCAGAATACAATCGCAACCACACATGCAGAATGCATTGCAGTAGGGGTAATGATAATTTTAATGGAGCAATTTTAGCCAATTTTGACCAACGTCATTTGTAGTTAAGCGCTTATATTGGCTATTGATTGATAAAATTTAATTAAATCGGTTAAAATCCAATATAAGCTTAAAAAAAAAAATATTTAATTTGGATGTTCCAAATAATAAATGAATCGCAAACTAATTAAAAATCTGCATACTAAAACGAACTTTTGTTTTATTTTTTTGTCATTATGAGCAGCTGAAGCAGGTGTGTCTGTGCGCATGACCCCGGAACTGCAGGCCGAAATTGATGCAACAATCGATACAGAAACAATAGAGTGCGCCGATGACTCTTGTACGAGGTCAGAAGACGCGGATCGATACCAGGAATCCTTTTTACGTGCGGAGGGTGTAGTTCAGAGAATAACATTGAAGCGAAACAGAAGTCATTTAACGGAGGCACAACTAAATAAAAACTCACTGCCGCAATCACTACGACTAAATTTGTCTTCATTGCACCGATTAGTGATGAGCTATGATGACAACAACTTGGAAAATCGATCAAAAGAAGATTTAGAACAGCTAGAATGTCGATTGAATTGGGTTTGGAAGAATTTTGAGGAAGACTGGTCCAGGTTGGGACGACTTTCGATGTCAAATGAACGAATTGAGGCATGCAGCGAGGCATATAATCAAGCATCAAACGAGTACGCAAAATTTAAACAAAAATTACAAAAACAGGCAGCAGAAACTACAAGAGAAGCTTATAATGAGGGACAATTTGACCAAGCTCAGTTATCATTGGACAACGGAGGCAAGCTTATTCAAATACAATTGGCTCAACCACCAAAAGTACCAAAATTTTCGGGTCGAGAAGTTGATTGGGCAAAATTTCATGCTATTTTTGAAGCAGAAGTGCACAAAAATCCGCGTCTCACCAATTCCCAAAAAATGCGCTATTTATTAGCATCGTTAGAAGGGCGTGCGGAACGTGCTTACGGCAATTATATAATTAGCGATAACGGATATGAAATTTTGTGGAAAGAAATTTGTACGCAATACAGCAATGAATATAATACTATTCGCGCACATTTACAGGCTTTACAGACCTTGCGTCCAATGCAAAGGCCCGCAAGCGAAGAAATGCGCAAGACTATCGATACAGTGCGTAGTTCACTTCGCCAATTACGATTGATGCTTACCGGTGAGCAAGTAGCAGAATATTTATTACTGCATCAAGTAGAAGGATTATTAGATCCTGAAAGTATAACGCAGTGGAACTTATGTCGAACAACTAATGCTTTGCCAACTTTAACACAAATGCTTGATTTTATGGAAAACCGTGCAAGTGTTTTAGCAACAATGTTAAAAGTTCCAATAATGCAAAGGGAGTTGCAGCGTCGTTCAGTGAATAGTGGGGCAGATGGCTTTTGGGGTACTGGGCGTATGGATGAATCTAAACCAGCGTGCAGTTTATGCCCTGGACATTTTCATTGGCCTTTCCGTTGCGACGAGTTTAAGCGAAAAACTTATGCAGAACGAGTTGCATATGTATTACAACAACGTATGTGTATGAATTGCTTTAGCAAAAAACATTCTGAAAGGGAGTGCACGGATAAAAATCGATGCCTAAGGTGTCGTCAACCTCATTATAGTACTTTATGTCCAGAAAATGTAAGAATATCGAAAACAAATCCTACTCCAAATACTTTAGGAAAACGTTCGCAATAGCAATCAACACTGAATCAGGGGCGCAGTGACCTCGGTGCGTCAACCAGTGTTTCAATAGGAAAAAGAGAGTTTAAGACCGTTTTGTCCGCATTATTAGCTACAGCGATAATAAGAATACAGATCGCAGACGTAATATCACCGCCATTAAGAGCCATCTGTGATACAGGTTCACAAGCCAATATGATTAATTCACAGATAGTGCACCGATTCAATTTTCCGACTCAGTCGTGCCACATTCGTTTCAATGGTGTCAATGGTGTTAGTGATACACCTCATAATCGTAAAATAATCTGTAAGATACTTCCACGCAAAAGCAATAAACTTATAACGATAATTGAAATGGTTATTGTGCCTCAAGTTATAGATATGTTGTTGCCACAATCATCCTTTTCAGAAGATCTTATTCCTGTGCTTGTACGCAAAGATTTAGCTGATCCTACAGCATTTATGTCAGCACCAGTCGATTTGCTTCTTGGAGCTGGCGTATGGGCAATAATTATCCAAGACGGCTGTTTTACGAACGACTTTGGGGTGGCTTTTCAACCATCGCTCTTGGGCTGGTTGATGTTCGGTGGTGGTTTTCAAGAGCGTCATGATCTCACAGCAAATATCGCATGTAGCGAAAAGGAACCTCAGTTGGATAAACTTATTCGTAGATTTTGGGAAATTGAAGAAGTGTCAACTACGCGTACACGCACCAAGGAGCAGGAGCAGTGTGAGGACATATTTATGCGCACACATCGTAGGTTAGCTAATGGTCGTTTTCAAGTAAACATTCCTATACGAAGTGACATAGAACAGCTCGGTTCATCACGAGCGATTGCTTTGCATCGATTTAGGCAGCTTGAGAGACGATTTCAACGCGACCCGCAATTAAAGGAGAAGTACTTCAACGCAGTTAACGATTTAATCATGGCCAAGCAAATGCAATTGGTAGATAGAGCTCCAGGGTCTTGGTGCTATCATATTCCTCATCATCCAGTTCTGAAAAAATTTCGTATTGTAAACGACGCATCATGTCGCACTGATATGGGCATATCACTTAATGAGGCGCAACTCATTGGTGAGAAACTGCAGGATGATCTATCGCTTCTTATAATGCGCTTCCGTTGTCATCCAATAGCGATAACATCGGACATTAAAAAAATGTATCTACAAGTGCAGGTGAATCCTGAACAATGGGATTTGCAACGCATTTTTTGGAGACCGTCAGCTGACAGTGAAATCAGAGAATATTGGTTAACTGTAGTTACTTTTGGTATGGCGTCAGCACCGCACTGTGCAGTTCGAGCAATGATTCAGGGGGCACGTGAAGGACGATTGCAGTATCCAATGGGCGCAGCGGCAGTTGAGCATGACTTTTATATGGATGATTGCATAACGGGAGCGTCAGACGAGGCAGAAGCCAAGCAGGTGTGCCATGAAATGGATTCTATTTTGCGGTCATGTGGGTTCGTCTTGAGCAAATGGCGCTCTAACCGAGCTAATATCGTGCCTCGGGACCAAATGGATGAAGAAGATGAAATTTTGGAACTGAGTGAGTTAAGCGACACAACAATATTGGGACTTCGTTGGTTACCTCGCGATGATGTTTTAATGTTCAAATTTCAAGCGCCACCAATACTTGAACCAAAACAGTCAACCAAGAGGCGACTGTTAAGCCACATTGCACAAATATTTGACCCTAATGGATACATTGGGCCAGTGATTATTGTTGCAAAGATCTTAATGCAAAAAATTTGGAGCGCAAAAATCGATTGGGATGAACTTGTTCCAGATGCAATTTACAGAGAGTGGCAGCAATTCCAACAAAAACTGCCACGGGTGACAGAAATACGTCTACCTCGTTGGCTTGGAATAAGAGCTTCTTATAACATATCATTGCATGGATTTGCTGATGCATCGTTCAAGGCCTACGGGGCAGTTTTGTATGTAAGAACAGAAACAACTGAAGGCATAAAATGCATTCTAGTTGCATCAAAATCACGAGTTGCACCTCTTAAGACTATAACAATTCCCCGGTTGGAATTATGCGCTGCGCTTTTGTTGAGTGAATTGATGCAGGCTTTCCAAATGACAGCTAAGTTAAAAGGTATCAACCCAATCTTATGGTCTGACTCACAAATAGTACTCGCATGGCTTAAAAAAGAAGCAGCCACACTCAAAATATTTGTAAATAATCGAATTCAAAAGATCAAATGCACAATGGGCGAAGCACATTGGCGATATGTTAAATCGCAGGAAAATCCAGCAGATTTGTTGAGCCGTGGTATGAATGCAGCAGAAATCCGAGACGCGAAATTGTGGTGGCATGGACCTGAGTGGTTATCCAGACCAGCGGTATATTGGCCAGAAGCAGAACCAACACAAACACTAGATACAAAAAGGGCAGTAGCAGATGAAGAGAAGAACAGATCGGAGCATGAAACTGCCAGGATTAGAGCAACATTCAAAACTTTGGTGGCAATGAATATTACTTTGCGGGACTTCAATTTGTTGGAGCGAGCATCTAGTGCATTTAAACTGTGGCGACTGACGGCATATGTTCTTCGTTTTATCTTTAATCTACACCATCGAAAAGATCGCAAAATTTATCGACGGAAAGGATGGCTCTCAAACATAGAAATTGAGGAAGCACAAGAATTTTGGATTCGAGAAGAGCAAAAAATCTATTATGCTAAAGAGATTGCAGCACTAAACAATTCAAGTAAAGAAATAGACTCGTCTAGCCCAATTTTCGAGTTTAACCCTAGACTTGACAAACATGGCATCTTACGCTTAAGTGGAAGATTGGATCGAGCATTATTACCAGTCCATCAAAAAAAATCCGGCACTATTGCCGGACGTTAGCCCGCTGGCGAAGCTTTTAATTCGAGAGGCTCATGAGCGTAAGTTGCACGGTGGTCCACGAGAAATGGCATCATATATACGGCAAAAGTTCTGGATAACAAATTTACGACGGGCAATAAGAAGCAGCAACTCGCGATGCATTGTATGCACCCGGCAAAGGCAGCAAGTGACTGAACAAGTAATGAGCGAGTTACCATCAGATCGAGTACAGCCATGTCGACCATTCAGGCACTCTGGTGTAGATTATGCAGGACCCTATTTATTAAAGGCACGTGGGGGCCGCTGCAAGATTTTAGAGAAAAAATATGTTGCAGTGTTCATCTGCATGGTCACGAAGGCAGTGCATTTGGAATTAGTAGATAGCCTTACAACTAATGATTTCGTTTTGGCATTTTTGCGCTTTACAAGTATTCGAGGATCATGCTCAAGATTATGGAGTGATAATGGCAAAAACTTCGAAGGAGCGCAAACAGAATTGAAGCGCATGCTATGCAGTTGGAGCGAAATAGAAATGGCTAACGTATTATTAAAGTATGGGACGGAATGGCGCTTTATTACTCCAGCTGCACCACATCAAGGCGGATTGTGGGAAGCAGCAGTGAAATCAATGAAGTTCCATTTGCGACGAGTAATCGGATCACATCAGCTGACTGATACAGCGTTCAGAACGGTGTTGGCCCAAACAAGTGCGGTCATGAATTCAAGACCACTATCAGCGCAAACTGAGATGCCTGACGATCTGTCCTTCTTGACGCCGGCGCATTTTTTGATTGGAGAGCCAATTATACAACCATTTGGGGCAAACGTTCAAGAAATACCAGACAACAAGTTAAAGTTGCACTTACAAACTATGAAAATGAGTCAATTATTTTGGAAAGCATGGAAGAATGATTACTTAAACGAATTGCAACAGAGAACAAAATGGCGAAAAAAGCGGCCGAACCTAAAGGTTGGTGATTTAGTGGTAGTAAAGGATGAAAACACGCCTCCAACCTTGTGGAAAACCGCTCGGGTAATTGAAGTATATCCTGGTACAGATGGGTTTGTTCGAAACGTAAAAATAAAGGTAGCTAGTGCAGATTGGAGCAAGGGTACCCAAGAATTTACACGTCCCGTACAAAAGCTGTGTCGACTTCCCGTAGATGTTGAAGCAGAGACTTCAAGGGCGCAGTTTGTTGGAGCCGACTCAGCATAACACTTTATTTAAATTACTAAAAACAAAAATTTATTTTCTCAAAAATAATTTTGCCTTGGAAAAACTGTAAGAAAATTTTTTAGATTTGATTTTGATTATAAGGAAGCATATTGTTTTATCAATATAGAGGAATTAACTGTTAAATCAAACATATAAAACGAAACCTTTAAATAAATAAAAGGGAAAGGTAAAACAGGTATTTATTTATGTTGGAAACGCCATTAAAGGGATAAGTATAAAATACAGTCCACATGCACTCACCAGCTGGACATATCGAACAGATATAAAGTCTGCAATACTTTTATATTGTAATAAAAACTAAAATAAAAAATAGTCTTATTTATTACTACAGTAAATTTTAATTAATTATTTTAAACTTTAAAATTTAAATAATACTTTTTTAAATTACATTTTTTCTTATGTGTATGAAAGTTCTTTTGTTTCCTTTAAAAAAAAAATTATTTGCAAAAACTTAGATTTTCATAATAATAACCAGTTTCGTTTTCGTTCGAATATTATAAAATGGACGAATATTCGGTTTCGGTTTCGGCAAAAATTCCGGTTTCGGTTGGACACCACATCTCTGTGATCACCTTTCGCGATATCATATTTATGTCCCAAAGCTATTTAAAAAAAAAAATTGAAAGCTTTATAAGAATAACAATTAAAAAAAAAAAATTAATACTTCCGGGGAAAAGACATAAATAGTATCTCTCTTCTTATCTGGATCTGGTGCCGACCACACTATAATATAAGTTATATCAAATATACAATATAAGTTTAACCAAAAATAAACTATCTGGTTTATAATAGAGTAAAAACCAAAATGAAATCGTTTTAGTTAAAGTTTAAAATAAATATCATCAATATTAAACAAACATTTTAATTAAATTATTCAAACCAGAAAGAATAATTTGATATAATTTTCTGCGAGGGACTACCATAGTTTAATTGAACTGTAAACTATAATTTAATTCACTCAACAATTGGATTAACTCTCAAACGTGAGACGTTTTGCCCGAGATTCACCGTTTGCCCAAAGTCCACGACGACTTAACCATGCTGGTTTAGTTTATCGCGCACAAGTAGAACCACGAGGTCTTGGTCTACATAAAAAATTAACTTTAAATAAAAGAAAACTATTAAAATAAATTTAAAAGATTTGTTAGTAACAATGTAAAGGAAATAAGATAATTTTTCTAAGTAAAATTAATGATTTATAAAAATTAAGTGTATAAGAAAAAAAGATAAGTTATATATCATTATGTGCATAAAGCAAATATATATATAGCTGTCTTTATCCCCTCTACGACGAGTGACAATCTTGAAGCGATGTAGGGGCTTGCAGTGATGCAATGCTGTCGGCGGGAGTAGTTTCTCCCTGTACGGCATAACCCTACAGATTTGCGGAGCCTGCAGTTTTTGTGTAGCGGCGAACTAAAAATTACTCCCCCCTAATCCAAGGTATTATTCGTACCGTGCCTAATGGTATGAGGGCTCTGGCATGGTCGACCACTCTTTCCCAACCATAAAACCTAGACTGCGACGTTTTTGTCCTCGGACACGAGCTACCGGTTGAACCTAAAATATGAGTGCGAACACACAAATACAAAAACACAACAAACAAGAAAACTTGCGGGGAATCACTGCCAGCAAAACAGCAGATTTTATGGAACAGAGATTATAAGGAGAAGGTCAAATGCAAGGCACCAAAATTAGGAGAAATCCTCCCCATTGATCCGGCTGTCTATCAGGTGGTCCAGCGCATGCACTACGCCAAGCATTTCCGCCTGGTATACAGACACAAACCTCCCTAACCACAGTACACAGGATAGGCTTAACTCTTATGAGTAAACGCCTGCCCCGGCTCTGCCATTCATCAGAGAGCCGTCTGTTAATATACTGATATCGTTACCAGCGATTTCTTCACAAACGGCTCCATCTGTTATAAGAGTTTTATGATATTTTTCTGTTATTCTTACTCTCTGCCTTCCGTCCATAGGCATATACGCCCCCCTGACATCTCTCTGTGCAATATCAAGGATGCCCATATGACCATGCAGGTCCGTTGCCCCATGCCACGTAGCACTTCGCAACATCCTGAGGGCTGACAGCGCCGCTGTTTTCTTTATTTCTAAATCCAACGGCAACATAACTAACAGAACCTCCAGAACAGAAACCCTTTGTTTTGGCAAAAGTTTGCTACCGCTTGGTTTCTGGCTATCAGCCCTCCGCTCACGGTTGCCACCTTTGTGGAAAATCCCATTTTTGGTTATTTTTAATTGCCGTGGGAAATGGGAATACCTATGGGATTTTTTAATTGAGTGTTGTTGTTTTTTTAAATAAACGTGGGATTTTTTTGTTTTGTGGGATTCTTTTGTTTTTAAGGATTTATTTTTCAGTTAAATTATATACATAAAAGTGACCATCTATATGATTTTCGCAATGAATTCGTTAAGATTTCGGTAACTTTGTTTTGGTGTGAAGTTCTTTCACTTTTAACATAATTACATGCATTGGGAAAGTATGTTTCAGTGAATTATTTTCTTTTTTTATCAATATACAAAATTTTTATATCTTAAAATTGATTTGTGATTGGCCCTTATTACGAGTTGCTTTCGACGTAATCTTTGCTGGTTATCGAACAACGAGTATCGAACGTCAAACCCTGTCGAAATTTTCGTTGTTCATCGAATTTGCAGTTGAATAGAATTTTACTTTCGATTCGGTGCGTGCTGAGCAATAATTGTTAAAATGATAAGAATTTCGTGATTGTGTTTTGCTTTTTAAAGACTAAAAACTAATTTGGAACTCTTTTTTTAAACTTTATACAGGTTTAGGGTGGATTAAACAAATATTTTTTATTGAATATTATTACTAAAAGACTAATTAAAACACAGGCGACGAAATACACCAGTTCCTTTTAATTTTTTGTTTCATTTTTGACAATTTGTTATGTCTGTATTATTACTGTGGTTATTTTTTGTGGTTTTTTTTAAATAGAAATGGGATTTTTTTGGTGTTTTTTATTTGCGTGGGATTTTCGTGGTTATTTGAAATGTCCGTGAAATTTTTTGTGGTTTTTTTTTAATTGCGATGTGATTTTTTTTTCAATTTTTTACCATGGAAATTTTTGTGGTTATTAATTTTTGCTATTGTGGGAAAAAGGTTTTTTTCGTGGGAATTCGAAGTGGCAACCGTGCCTCCGCTATTTCCACTGGCTATCTACTTTTGAGAGTCGTCCACCAGCTTCCATCGTCCTTCCTTTATGTGGAATGCTGTCAACCTTTACAGGATGTCCACCTTCCCCATCCTAAGGCGAAGAGCTAACAGCCGTAAGCTGTCCACCTTCCGACTCACAGGTTCGAGTCGCCCCTGTAACAACTTCGCCGAAAGGTCCAGTTTGATCCCTGAATCTTTTTCGCTCGTTCGTCTCCAGGGTGGACTCATCGCATGACATGCTTTGGGATTGGTCCTTCATTTTGCTGAAAGGGGACTCCAAAGCAGTCTCTCCAGCGGTTGTGCCCGCCCTCTTTCGCTTCCTCCTACGCTTCTGCTTCTCCCTAATACGGAGCCGCTTTGCCGCGCTGCAGATCCAACAAGACTGGCTGACAATTCCACTCCTTGTTGCAGTTGCCTATACTAACTAAACATTGTTAAAAACACGATTTCTTAAAAAACTCACAATTAATTTCATTCTACTTTTAATTTTAAACTATGCGCTATCTGCCTGTTTTTTTTAACTATTATTAAAATATGCCTCAAGACTCGTTTTTTATTTTATTTACATTATGTATCTCAACATCGAACGAAGATAGAAATTCGGTTGCCATATTCAGAAAGAGCCACCATAAATCTATTGAAATCGACTATAACATTAAAAAAAAAAAATTAAATATTTTTGAACGCCATGAAGGTAAAGGACATTTTAGAATAGGAAAATTATCGTATATCAAAACCAAATTTCGAAAAGGTGGTTTTCTACCTAATGATTATTAATCCACTTCATAATTACTGCGGTACAAATAATTTTTAAAAATTTGTTATTATCAAGGACTCTTGCGAGTTTAGATTAAAAGAAATTTTATAGGTATATATAAATTAATAGTATTATACTTCAGCAGATAATTAGCTGATTTGGCCCATATTTAAAACAATATTTATCATTTGGTATAATTATGCAACATTAAAGGACATTTAAGAACAGGAAGATGATTTCAGATCGCAAAAATTTAATATAATCAATATTCGGCTCAAAATCTGTCACTTCAGCTGGTTGTCATTATAATTCCGCTGAATTATTTATGTCATCTTTAAGGCATTTTAAAGCTGAAAGATGTAATCAGAAAAGGACGAAGTTTTGATTTGCATGAGAGATAATTAATGATTTTTTAAGTTTTATCCACCAGAAGATTTATTTGCTCATTATTTATTATTTGCTCTAAATTTAAAAAAAATAAAAAAAAAATTTAATTTTTTTTATAACAAATCATCTATGAAAATCTTAAAAGGAAAATCATCGGTTATTTTATTTCCGAAACACAAGTTTACTCGTTAAAAATAGTCATAACCCGAGTTTTCCTTTGTCTTTACCCTAAGGTCTTCTTTGATACGTTTGCTATCCAAGAAAAATATCAAAAAAACGCTCTCCAGTGCTTGTACGAAACTTCAAAAACAAGACAAAGGTTTAGTTCTTTTTCAACTAACATTGAAATGTGTCAAAACTTTGAGATAGGTATATACCTTTCTTCAGTAGCATTTTGAGGCAGAAGCAAACATCTTTAACTCAGAGCCACAACATAAGAGAAAAGATAACTTTATAACATTCCAATCTCGCAGGACCTCATAAATTTTGCTTTTAGTTAATGTGGTTGCATCGTGAACATTTTTTTACTATTGCCGTCTTTCAGAGAAATTTCCAAAGGTAAATGCGTAAAAATGGGATACAGTTATATTAAACCATTGAGGGTTCTTTTGTTTAACATGCCAGTAAAAAAAAATTGGTAGAACTGCCAAATATAAGCATTTCATTAAAAGTTTCCAAACAAGATTGGAAGCAAAAACCTTTTAATTTGTTGGTAAAGTTTTTCTGTTTGCAACAACACTACAACAAGAACAATAACATCGTGTTGTCAATATTGTAATATATTGTTTTATTTATTGTTGTTGTCTTCGTTTGCTGTCTACTAAATCAAATAAGTAATAAAAAAGGCTATAGGAAAGTCATAAAAATAGTAAAAATAAATCCTGTTTGTATGTGAAACAAGTGTGAATCGCTTCAATTAACTTAAACCCTCGACACACTTATACATAAAACGTACACACACAGCCACACGCACACTCCCAGCACGCACTGCAATGACACTTTTTACTAACCTCACCACCTCCACCTCACTCTACAACCCAGCAAATATTAACCTGCTGCGTGCGTTGACAATTTTTTTTTTTGCTTTGCTTAGTTTCCGCTAAGAATTGCCTTTCGATGTAGTTTTTCACTCCAGCGCCCATCAAATTTAAGATGCTGTTCGTGTGCGTCATTAAATGACACGTGTTTGAATGTGGCTGTGTGTAAAGTTTCTTTCCTATGCAGTACCTACCTTGTATATATACATACGTAACTAAGAGTGCGTGTCTTGGAATTTGTCGAGTAATTCGAAGTAATGTTATGGCGAAGTGGTAAGAGTTCAGGTTTTTGTTTGTTTTACCCAATATAAAGTGGCATCAGGTAATGTATAAGATAAAGTCTAGAATTCTAATCAGTCTATGCTTAGAACCACCACACTTTGGCATACGATATAAAATTGATGACACACAAGATATATTGAGGTATTGAATAATTGAAGGATACAAAAAATTTCAAAAACAAGGCCTAAAACAAAAGTTCTCTCCTATAAACATAAGTATAAAAATCTCCTGAAATTTCACTTTTTTACGATGCAATAATTTCTTATAACTATTTTTATACTTATAACTTATGCTCCTCAGCCTCAATTACCGACAAAATCGTTTGCATTCAAATTTGAAATTGAAAAAAATAAACAAATTTGAGTGCATTTGAAATAATTCGCAAAATCATTGACTTTTTACCACACCAATATATGTTGAAGGTTAGAACTCTGCTTGAAACAGAGCAAATAATCATTTTGTGGAAAGGGATAAATTGAAAAAATCCCAACGTGGTTGAATTGAGAAAAGAAAAAAAAACAGATTCTTCGCTGGACACACGAGAGAAGCGAAGCTTTTTCGCATTTTCATAAGTTTGATAATTTAATGCTTTTTTAATAAAAAAATTTTGTATGTTAACAAAACTAAACTAAATTGTTATTTAACTTAAACAATAATATTCCCACCAGTAAATAGTATTACCTTACATTATTCTTTTACATTAATTTTGAATTATTTTTGTAAATGTTAATGAAACTATTGGTTTTTATTATCTAAAAAATCAAACATATATTATATATATGTTATGTCATCGACATATCTAGCAAATGTTACATCAATAGCTGTCCTAATTGTGTTGCGCAAATATTTGGATCGCTTATCATTTGCAAATTGTATTTATCAAAACGGCATTGTTTAACCCTAATCCTACGGCATCCTTTTGACACGTATCCCACTGCGATGTGACTTTGGGTCACACATGTAAAATATACGCAAGATTTGGGATTGTATATTTATTATTACATGATATTAATTATGAGCTATTTAAATCAAGACAGTTTTGTCTTGAGGCAACAAAAATAAAAAAACCCTGTATAGAGTCAATCACAAAGCAGACTAGACAAACTGAGTTTTTTATAGAGTGCTACAACTTTAAGTTGGCATCACTGCTTTATTTGACCACCCATTTAACAGCTGATAGTTGCTTTTTATTAAGTTTGCTTTGACATTTTATTAAAAATCGACTTACACCAGAGCAACGCGAGCAAATTGTGGAAAATTTTAATCAAAATAATGGTTTTGTTCGTCAAACTTATCGTGCACTTCGTCCATTTTATGGCGTACATAATCGTCCTTTAGAGCTGCTAATTCGAAGAACAATAGATCGTTTTGCATCCCGTGAGACGCAGAACAGTGCGCACTGAAGAATCTGTAGCCGCTGTACAGGAAAGCATTGAAGATGATCATAATCAATCAAATCGTCGCCGTTCTCAGCAACTGGGGTTGTGTTCTTCTACTTTATGGAAGATTTTACGAAAAGATCTTGGCTTAAAACCTTTCAAGATTCAACTTGTGCAGGAATTAAAGCCAAACGACCATCGTATGCGCCGCCAATTCGGCAAATGGGCTGAAACACAAATTGATATTGATTTTGAAATTTCCATGGAAAAATTTATTTTCCGATGAAGCCCAATTTTGGTTAAATGGGTACGTAAATAAACAGAATTTTCGTATTTGGAGTGAGGAGAATCCACAAGTTTTGTCAAGGAAACTTTTGACAAAAAAATAATTTCACGTAATGGCCCAATGGCCCCCAAGATCGTATGATTTACACCCATTGGATTATTTTCTTTGGGGTTATGTAAACTCACTTGTCTACGTCGATAAAACACAAACAATTGAACACCTGGAAATCATCATTCGAAGAGTTATCGTAAGTTTGTGAAAATTGGTGTTTCAGATTGTGTCTTTTACGCACCAGCCGTGGAGGCTACATGGCCAAAATCATATTTAAACATGTTTTAATGTCATAAAATTCTATATCTAATAAACTTCGTTTCATTGAAATTAAATATGTACTACTATGTTTTATTATGATTTAAACTTGCATCACTCTATAAAAAACACCCTTTCGGAGAAGCTACCCACAAGCTACCCAGAAGAAGTTCCATTTTCAGTAGTCTTGAGTAATTCAGCTGGGGCCAACCCATTGTTTAAGTCCTATATGATTTGTTACTTGTTCAAAAAAGCTCGTCTTAACATACTCTGAAGTCGTGTACTGCAAACTTAACCTTATATAAGCTCCTTGTCGCTTTTAATAATGCAGCTCGCTATGTATACGGTCTCAGAAAGTTTGATCATATCTCTGTCTGTTGTAAAAAATAGCTTGGTTGTGACTTACCAAGTTACCTTGAAGCTAAACATTGCATTTTCCTACACTGTATCATCTATGCACGTAGTCCTACATATCTTTTTAAAAAGTTAAAGTGTTGCAGATCAAGTAGAAATCAAGTACAGATCAAGTAGAAATATGAATATCATGGTCCTTACTTACAATTTCCTTAAGTCCAGTAGATTATTTTTTGACAGCGTTATTAGGTCATGGGATTCATTACCTAATAGTATTAAGAGCGTTTCTAATAGAAATAACTTTAAGCATTTAATTTTCAAACACTTTTCTTAGCTCCCAATATTCTGTTACTCTCATTTTTTCTTCTCTCACTCTCTACTTAGTTTTTAAGGAATACTTGTTCATTGTCTAAATTTAAGTCTTTTTTAAGTACAATTACTACAATATTTATAGCAGTCTGTTATATTTATTTGCATTTTGTGTCTTAATTGATGTTATATCCATTGTAAATTCGGCATGCAAAAGAATTGTTTTTATATGCCAATAATTTTTAAAATAAATAATAAAATTAAATAAATAATTTAATATACGACGTTAAAGCAAAGGCATTTTTATATTTAGGTCAAGCCTAAAACTCTACTAGGGAGTCTGTTCTAGTATTCTTTTTCACTATTTTTCTTTAAAATTCAATGTATTTGCCGAAATCCACCAATGAATTGTGAAAGTTTTTTGCTTCTGCAAGAAAGTTAAAGCTTTTACTGAAAACTGGCTATTGACATAACCAGGTATTCAATTATGCAAGACCTTGACCGAAGATTGTATGGGTAGTTCCTTCCGAAACGGTCTGTCTAGTCTGCTGTGTGATTAACTATATGCAGGGACGTTAGTATTGCCTTCAAAACTTACTTCATCTAAATAGCTCATAAATAAAATTATGTATATATTATTGTTTTTAAATAATTTACTGAGTACATTAGAAAAGGAAATAATTAGATTTTATTTATTTATGATGCAGTTTTTGCAGACGACTTTGTCAGAATGTTTATTGCATATGTTTCGACGACATTCGCATCAACACTTTTTCGATGGTCGACCTGGCACACAGTTGCATTGTCGTTGAATGTTTGTTGCAGAGCCTCTAGCATTTACTCTTTCAGATGAGATACCTGTACCTAAAACTGCATCGATTTCATTGTCATGGTGCATTCTAGATAGAAGACTAACGTATTTGATATTCTTAGGCATGTGGGCTATAATCGTCATATTCCTGCGAAAACCGAAACTACTCTCTCTTTCGTGATTCTTCTTTGAAAAAAATTGTGGTGGTGTGCATGATTTATTTTTCAGAAAAATTCAGTGTTTTGTCTAGATTCATTCTCTTTATAGTCATTTATTTCGAAACTACTTTTTTCGGCATATTGTTGTAGAAAAAACAAAAACTATTCAGCCGAATCATCTGAAATTTAAATATGCTATTCATAACATCAGTGGCTCGAACTAGAATCAAAGTTTTATTTCAAAAACATCGTATATGTTACACTTAATAACCGGTAGAAAACAATCTGTTTTAAGAACTCAATTTTCAAAAACGCGTCATTCTGTCAATTTTCAACATTATTTTTCTAGTGCCAGCAATATCTGCACTCATAGTGATTAATAATATTCTTGGTTTTTATAAATATAATCATAGTGATTTATAATATTCTTTTTCAGATAAATAGAATTGTCAAAATCTTCAACACCGCCCATGCCTCTTTTCCTTGAGAGCGTCTTATTGAGAGCCATTTTGAACAAGATCAACAGTTTTTTATGATAAATGAGTGTTAAAATATACCTTAAATGTTTAAAAATCGTTGCTCAATAGTTTAACTTTTTATAAAAATCCTAAACATACCTTAAATTTTTGAGTGCTAGACCACCGGTCTTGCCATAAGGGCCTTTCGTCTGAATTCATGTCTGAATTCGCAATTCGCATCTTGTGATAATTTTCAACCCGTTCAATGAAACCTTGCTACTTTTGTTGTTTGAATAGCTAATGCACAATGGGTCTGTTCGGAAATACATTATGATGCGCAAACTGCTTTTTAGCATAAGCAAAATGTTCGAAAAAGGCCCTTTTGCAGCACCGCAAAAGTCAAACATTCTAAAATGTACTTTTTTATCAAGCGTAACCATCATTCACATCAAAAAAATTCACGCTGCAATTTAAACGCTTAAAAATGCCATTTGTGCGCAAACTGCAAATCGTGATGCATTTCCGAACAGACCCAATGCTTTTGATCGATTATTGTGATCTGCTGCATCATAGCTTCACGCTGCAGAATAGCTAATGAAAAATTTTTTAATATATTATTGTCATATACTGCAACATAGCTTCAGTTTATACTTATTATTGAATAAACCTATAAACTTAACAAAATTTATTGGATTACATTTTAGCGTGATGGACTATCAATCGAAAGGGTGCGGGTTCGATTCTCATTGCTGCCTTAGAAATATTTTTAATTTTTTTTTCTCTTGTTGTAATTGACGCAAGCAAAAAACAACAACAATTCTAAGAAAAAGATGTAAAGAAAAAAGTGTCGTTTTTGAGATTTCACTCGAACAAATTACAAAACAAGGTTAAAAATTTTGGACTACTTTTTAATCCAAGCTTTGGTTTAAAAGAATTTTTAATCCAAAAAGTACTAGTTTTTAATCCCTGCTTTAGTTTAATTTAGCTGGGTCTCGAATCCACCTTTCTGAAAGGAACTTACTTGTATTCATAATGATGCAAAATAAGCGAAACCTTGTTAACAACTGTGTTGGACGAGTGGATAAGGTGTTGGACCAGCCCATCAGAGGACGTGTGTTCAAATTATGAAATAGTCGGAGTAGTTTTTGACTTTAAGTTGAAAATTTTAAGCTTTTCCTTGGATTATAAAGTAATCTTTTTTGGTATTGTCATAAAACTAAAATAGTTCAAAATTTAATCCAAGATTTTCAACCGTGTGAAAAATACTTGTTGGTGGTTCTTATATTTGTTTGACCTGTCAGAACGCCTTTAAGCGCTATCTAACTTAACAGTAAAAAAACATTTGCATTTCATGGTTAACTTGTATTGTGCTTTGATTTTTTAATAGCTATGAATCGTTATTTTTCCGATACACAAATCAAAGAAATAATACATAATTTTGATTCTGACGATTTTAAGCTAACTGATGGCGGCACGGATTTTGTAGATGATTTTGATAGCGATGATTACATTAATGATTTGCACTTCATCCTTGGCAGCGATACTGTCAAAGAAGGGGTAGGAATGTCAGGCTCAGCTCTTGCAGATGTAATATACATTTCTGGTAAAACATAAGTAAGAGAATATGGAAAGTAACCCCGATTGCTCCACATTTAACACAGTTGAGTTGTCTATGTCTTCTGGTGGTGAAAACTCAGATACTCCGAGGTTAAACTAAAAAAATAATGGAAACCCGATGGATATAAATCCAAAATTCAATAAATTAAAAAGATACTATGGCGGAAAAACCATTTAAATCATCATAAATCTGAATTAGCATTTCTTGGAATCAAAATGCTTGACACGCCATTTAAATGCTTTTTGTTGTTTCTTGATGACCACGTTTTTGAGCTTATCGCTGAACAAACAAATCTTTATGCTACACAAAAAAATATTAACACAAATTTTCCGTAACTTCATCAAAGATTCTCTAAGACATTGGGATATTGATTTACATGGCTGTTTTTCGGTATCCCAATTTACGATTTTATTGGGTTCCTACCTTTTAATGCAATTTGAGATAAAATGTCAAGAAACCGTTTTGTGCAAATTCGAAGTAACTTGCACTTCAATGATAATAGTAAAATGCCGCCTAGAGATTCGCCAAAGAATAATCAACTCTATTAACTCAGACCACTCGTTGATAACACTTCAATAACAAATTTCAAAGTACAGGGTTGTCCATATTCCATAAAAAGAGCCCATTTTATTTTTAAGTAAATCAAAGAAACCACAATTTTTTGTCTGTTCGTCATGAATATCATTTAATTGGGTTCCAGTAGATTTGCTTACATTATTTCTTGAATATGATATCTCGTAAATGGTCGCCATTGGCCTCTACGACATATTGTGCCCGTTTTGCAGCATTTTCCCATGGTTTTCTTCAACATTTCGATGGGAATGGCGGTTATTTCTTGACGGATGTTGGTTTTCAGCTCTTCTAGGGTGTTTGGTTTGTTGGCGTAAGCCTTTGATTTCAAATAACCCCACAAAAAGAAGTCTGGAGGCGTTAAATCTGGTGATCTTGGCGGCCAATCGAAATCACCATTTTTTGACATCAAACGGCCAGGGAACAATTGCTTCAAAAAATCGATTGTAGTGCGGCTTGTGTGTGGTGGCGCGCCGTCTTGTTGAAAACAGTAGTGCCTGATACGCTTTCGACGAACGATTGGCATGAAAAAATTGTTTATCATATCGCGATAACGCTCCTGATTGACAGTAACTCTGTGGCCATTATCATCTTCGAAAAAGAACGGCCCAATGAGCATTTTAGCACAAACGCCGCACCAAACAGTGACTTTTGCATCGTGAAGAGGTACCTCTTGAATCTCTGGTGGATTTTCAGTGGCATAAATACGGCAATTTTGTTTGTTTACCGTTCCGTTCAACTGAAAATGAGCGTCATCGCTCATTTTTTGAAAGCACGTTGAGTTTTCACTATTGACTTGTTTTGTTGAATGTAAATTTCAACAATTTTAGAGCGTTCGCGTGGCGTGTACTGTTCCATTGTAAACATTTGCTTGGAATGACGCTTCAAACGCGGTATGTCATTAGTCGATTTGGCATCACTGCGGAAAGTTACAGTGTTGCCAGATGGGCGCTTCGAATATGGACAACCCTGTATTCGTATGAACCAGCGCATCTGCTAAATGAAAAACCTAACTTCCTTCTTTCCGTTCTCAAATCGCACAAAAAAATTCATATCAAAAAGAAAATAGTCCAGCGTTCACGTGTGGTTGTCTAGAAAAAATCATTGAAAAAATATACTTATATACCTCCTGATGATTTGCTTCACTATAAAATGAAGAATATCCAAAAATATTTGACGTGCAGGAAAACGAACTTGAAAACTTCAGGGATGTACTGCTGAGACTAGTGTTGCCAGAGAAGGGAATTTTCCCGTTTTGCGGGAGTTTTCAACCCATAAACGAAAGCGGGAATAGCACTCTTAAAAACGGGAAAAATATGATTGACCGCGTTGTTGTGCAAAAAGAGTAGTTTCGTCACAAATTCAACAAATTAAATTATGAATTTTATGACATCTTGTATTTAAGTTCATTATAAAATTATGTTAGTCATTGTGAGTTTTAATTTTATTTTATTGCTCTCTGAATTAGCTTGTGTGTTTAATTTAAATTCATTTGGATTATTATCAGCTGTAAACCCAAACGTAATTTGTTCTCTTTCCAGCGTCGTTTGATTTATTTTCTCTGTAAATTATGGGAAATGGTTAAGTGAAACTGAGAGTTTGTAAAAAATTTGATTTCTCGAGCGAAGGCGGATTATTAAGACTTTTCGCATTTGTTCTCCTATCGTTTTGAAAAGCAAAACGTATTCTTCATTAATTCTGTTGTGTTCCTATCTTTTTCACTTATTTAAAAAATCTGAATTAATTGATCGTAACTTAGAATATAAGTCACTTAGAAATATTGATTTATTAAATATACTAACACAAAATGGGCAATATTTTTATTATCTTGTTAAATATATAAAAATTTTAGATATAAGTGAAATGTTCCCAAATATGAAAAACTTATACCGTTAATTTTTCTTTTCCACATGGCAGTGTATGCGCTGAGAGAGCTTTTTCTACTATAAATTTAAATAAAATAAATGTAAGAAATCGGCTAGACAACCGTACTGTTAATAATATTTTACACATCAAAATTGTTATGAGAAACTAAAACTGCATAGAATTAGAAATCGAAAAGAATTTCTTGCAGTTACTCTGAAATCATATGTACAAGTCATAATTCTGATAAATTTTTAATAACATTTCTAAGGCTTGTATTGTTATGGTTTCTATTTAAAATAAAACACTAAAGAAAGAAATTTCGGTACTTTTCCTTTAATATACTTAAAAAAAAAGAGAAAACCAGGAAAATGTTTAAGAAGAACGGGAAAAACTCCTTGAAGCGCATGAACTAAACTGGAATGATTTTTCTTTAAATCTGGCAACACTGGCTGAGACTCAAAACATATCCAGAAAATAAAATATTAATCTGTGTTACACACCAGACAGAGACTGCTTTTATGCTTTTTGTATTAAAATTTATTAAAGCATCGAATATAAAGTAAATAAAATAAAATAAAAAGTTAAAATATTATGTGACCTTTTGTAGCTTAGATGCCAAATACTGCCTTTGAGTTGGTTCAGATCAACCCAGCATCCCGCCGAAGCGGGTGATCTTTTATTTACTTTACCAACGATTTCCTTGTTCATTTCTTATAATAAATTTTTTAAGCTGAACAAAAATTGGGGCAGTAGAAGGTTAACGTTTATCTATTTTCACCATCAATATGTTGACTCTACTTTTATCACAAATTATTTGTTTTGACAAGAAATATACAACATACCTTGTAACTAAAGTTGCTAAGACCGTTTTCGGTTTATTAAAATAAAAATTATTTTTAATGTCAAGTTATTTCAAAAATAAAATAAAATATTTCTTACTGTAGGTGAGAAATTTTAGGTAATCACTTACTTTTCTAAATATACTCGTAATGATAATTTGTGTTAACTTCCAAACTAGCACAGACTTCGATTTGTAACACAAATATGTTATAATTTGGTAGTATTTCAGTTTTTTAAACAAATTTCGTCACAAATGGGTTGTATTAAAGTTTCAAATAAGCAATTTGCAACAATTCATTCGTTATTATTATTATTATTTTTTTTACAAAAAGCATTAGTGCAGTAAGAACTAAGTTCTTTTATAGCACAACATAAATACATTCAATACAATCAATATACAGTGGCTCACAACGAAAGTCGGGCATGCATTTCTTGGCACTTTTGCATTGATTTCAGAAATGAAAATGTATGAAGAATATCGTAATTTATATTTTTTCAAAACGTTATTTTTTGGTGAACCAAATTAAACAGAAACAATTAAAAAATTAAAACATAACGGTGAAACAAATTTAAATCGAAACAAACCTATAAAAACGAGCTCACATTGAAAGTCTGGCAAGTAAAGAAAAAATGAAAATTGTGGTCCTTAAACCGTTATTCCTGCTTACAACTTTTTACTACTGTTGGAATAACTTCAGTCAAACGCAAAACTTAAAAAAATAGACACTTCTCAAAAAGTAAATCAATCAACACTGGCAGAAAGCCAGATCGTGATAGATTATTATTTGAAAGGAAAATCCGAGCGACAAATTTCACAAATCGCCTTAAAAAGTAAATCAACAGTGCACCAAAGATGAAAGGTATTTTTTAAGAGAAATAATAAAAGACCAATTTTATTTGCATTAAAACTAGAGGTCATGTTAAACCTCAATTTGAAAAAGAATGTACACTCAGAAAAAGTTTGAAGGGTTTTGAGAAAAAAATGTTTAAATTGAGGAGTAGCACGAAAAAAGCACTGTATTAGAAAGAAAAATGTAATAGAACACCCCAATTTCGTGCATGAGCAAATGACCAAAGACTTTCTATTCTGGAGCAAGGTTAATAAAACAGAAAACATTAGGATCTTTAGCACTTTTAAACAATAAACTTTTAGTAAAGGTTTTGTTTACCGATGAGAGTTTTTTTAATTTATATGGTTCAGATGGAAAACAAAAAAGCGAATGGAGAATTTTGCAATAAAAATTCTAAACATACGACTAAGCATGGAAGAGGATCAGTCATGGTTTTGGGTTGCGTCTGATGTTAGAAGGATTCATTTTATTGAAGTTATAATGGACAAAAATATGTACCTTGATATTCGCATGGCGCAAGTAAAAGAAAGTGCGGGTAAATAAGGAATTGCAGACAATTTTTAGTTTTACCAAGACAATAACCTGAAACATACGACGCTCTTGGTAAAGAATTGTTTACTTAATATTTGTCCAAATGTCATCAAAACAACCTCACAAAGACCAGATAAAAATGTTATAGAACATCTATGAGATGAACTTGAACCCTGAGTACAGTATCCGAGAAGAGCAACTAAAGATCCAATCCTATAAAAAAGTATCCTAAGTGAAGAGTGGAATCAAATTGGAGCTGAAGTTTTTAAAAATTTGGTTGCACTCATTTCAAAAAGGCTGCAGGCAGTCATATAAGAAAAAGGATTGGCAACAAAATATTAAATTCTTAGTTTTAGCATTGAATTTTTTATAAGCCCGACTTTCAATGTGAGCTCGTTTTTGATGCTTTGGTTTGATTTAATTTTGTTTTACCGTTATGCTCTAATTTTTAACTACGTTTTTGTTTAATTTTGCTCACCAATAAAGAATGTTTTGAAAAAATATTTACTCCAATTTTCTTCTTACATTTTCAATTCTGAAACCAATGCGAAAGTGCTAGGAAATGCCTGCCGGACTTTCGTTGTGAGCCACTGTAAGTATAATAACAACTCTTTAGTGATTTAACTTAACTAAAAATACAATATATGTTTAATATCAATTTTTAAATAGAAAATAAAATTAATATAACAGTTCATTAAATTAAAAACAGAATATTTAATAAGAGATTGTGAATTTAAAAATAATTTTTCGACAGAAAAAGAAAGAATGAAGAAACTTAGTTGGATGAAAAATAAGTAAAAATAGCTTGCCTAAATACACCTCTCCCTGAGACCTCTCTTAGTTCACGTGGCAGTGCATTCCACAGTCTGATGGCGTTAATGAAAAACAAGCGCGAGAAGGTTAATGAAGTATATCTTGGAACTATAAGAATATTACTTCGTCTGGAAAAGCTAAATTGAAGTTTATCATATAAGTAGGAAGGTGTTTTTGTATAGATCAGCTTATGCAGATAAATACAGTTTCTGGCATCAAGGTAGGAAGGTAAATCACACCCAAGTATGGCGTTTCTGAAACTAGATAAGTGGAGATATAGTAGTCGAGCCTACTATAAACCAACTCAGCGTAAATTATCACAGGTAGTACCAACTGTATTACCAACTTACGTTTAATATTGACAGGAGTGACACTAGCGGACATTCTTAAATTACGCAGGACATAATAAACTTTTTTAACTACACTATTAATATAATCAGAACACAACATAGAATAATTTATATAAAAACCCAGATTTAGAACTTTTGGCACTTATTTTAGCTTGTTTGTCCCAATAAACAAGTCAGGGATATCAACAACACACGTTATATTTTTACATATATGTAGGTAGAACATAAGATTTAGCAGCATTCAATTGAAGACCATTTCGTTGGACCCACTCATTGATGTTATTTAGATCTTCATTCATTCGGCAACAAAGATCATCAAGTAGTCCAATACGGCGAGAAAGATGCAACTAAACATCATCAGCATATGCATGAACGGATGAGTTTTTGCAGACAAAAAAATGTCATTAATAAATATGGAAAAACAATAGTGGGCCAAGAACAGAACCTTGTGGAACACCACTTTGTACCGATTTATACTGCGAGAACTTATTCCCAACTTTAACTCTTTGCAACCAATTTGACAGATAACTAGACAATAAGTTAGCAGCACTCTCACCGAAACTAAATAAAAGCTTAAGTTTCTTACACAGACATTTATGGTTTACTTTATCAAAAGCTTTAGAGAAATCAAGCAAGCTTAGCAATGTCATATTACCAGCATCATATTCAGACCTTATGTCGTCCAACACCTTTACTACAGCTGAGGTAGCTTTTGTATGCTATTTATGTAGCTATTTATTTGTTGAGCTTTTTCTTTTCACATATCTTTGCAAAAGGTGAGAGAATGCTTATAGGCCTGATATCAGTAGACCCTGAAGGGTTGGGTTTTTTTGCCACAGGTAGCACAATAGCAACTTTCCACATGTCCGGGGAAGCTGACGATGAAAAACAGAAATTAATAAGGTGTGTAAGCTGGTTTATTATATGAGGTAATATGATTTTTATGAACTTATTAGGAATTTCGTCTTCACCCATTGAATTCGATTTCAACAGCATCACACATTTACCGACGTCAAATTCATTAACAGGCACAAAGTTAAAAGATTGCTGGTTGGACATATCACAACTAACAAGCATATTATTATCAGTCATTAGAGAAGAATTGTCTAAGAAAAAATTATTTAGTGTTTCAGGGTCAATTTCGCAGTCAGAGTTTTTCCTATTACACACCCCCAGTTTTTTAATATTAGCCCATAAAGTTTTTGACGGTATGGATAGGTTTAGCTTAGCTGAGAAGTATCTAGCCTTAGACTGCTTTGTTATTAAAACAGCTTCGTTTCTTGCTAACTTATACTGCTCCCAGTTTGCAGGTGATGGGTTTTTTCTTCGTAATTTATGCAACTTGTTTCTATTTTTTATTGCATTGAGAACATATTGGGAAAACCAAGGACAAGACACATTTTTCACACGATAAGTACACAGAGGAACATGTTTTTCAAAGAGGTATTTAATAGGAGTTAAGGAGGCACTAAGTTTGTCATTAACAGTACAACAAGAATAGCATTCATTATAAGAAATCAAGGATATGTCATTGAACAAAGACGGATAGTTAATGTGTTTGAAATCACGATAAGAAAATGACAATTAACATCTAACGTACAAAAAATTAAGTCATGATCAGAGAGAAAATAGATCTGATCAAACAAAGAAACAAGAGACGAATCAGAAACAATAAAATAATCAAGAAGACTTGGATTGGAGTTATAAGAAAATCGAGTAGGGTTCATTAACAACAGATAATCCGAACGTAGAAAATTTATCGTATAACGATTGTTTCACTGAATCGATCGATAACAGATTAACATTAAAATCACCACACAATAAGATAACGTCATGACTGGTAAAATATTTAGTCAGTTCACAAAACAAAGGATCCACAGGATGACATTTATTGGGGTTATACACACATGATAACAAAATTTTGGTGTTAATGTTCGTTTTGTTGCAAATCAGTTAAACTCCGGTTTAAATTGCTTAACGAACAAATAAATGCACTGGTTGTAAACACGTTTCAAAAAGCTTTGAAAAAATATAAGTAGTTTGTACGTTAAATGAACATTATAACAACATTTATTTTTGTAGCACCTATAAAAAAAGTTTGTCTGTTGTAATTGTAACAATAACAGTAACGAGTTAGCAAACTTAATGTGAATAAGTTGCTTTATGTTTATATTAAGTTATATCAATGTCACAAAAACTTTATATTCAATTCTTTGGATTGAATATCTTTTAATTAAGTTAAAGGGAAGTCACTACAACTGAATATTTCTAATTTTGCAGTGACGCACTAAAATAAGCAAAAAATAAATTTTGATTTATATATAATTTAAATAATGTACTTGATGACTGGCTAAGTTTTTGTTTTTGGTTACTTTACCAATTCTTCAGACATTGCGAAAAGTGTGTTCCAGTTGTATGGGAGCTGCCACGCCTACTTCTTAAATTTTTTTTTGCCTAAAGCACTAAAAACGTTATCAAAATAATTTATTCCCTCTAGTTTGTAGCAATCATTCCATTGCGCAGTGCTCAAATGAAGTAACAATTCTGAAACAAGTTATATCAACTCCACATGGCCAATACTGGCTATACATCGTCACCTGACAACAGGACTCGAAAATTCAGCATTGCATGGCATTATTGAAGAATACGTTCGATGAAATTGTCTACTGTTTAGTCATAAATAACCTTATTAAAAGCCATTTAAAATTAATAATTTTAACCTAGTTACCTTTGAAATAAATGTCAGAAATTGTCGCTAAATTTGCATGCATTTAAACGTTTTAGTTTCTTTAAAAATGGCAAATGAATTCGAACAGCGAAAGCGTTTAAAAAGTTTAAGGAGGAGCTGACCATCTCCCGCAAGGAAGATTCTGGTCGAAAAAAGGTGTTATTGATCAGGAAGTTGCATCTAAAGAACCCTAATATTTCGGGAAGAAAAGTCGGAAAAAAGTCAATAGCTCGGAGTTTTTTGTTAGCAGGGCAAAAAAAAAGCTGGAATTAAAATTTTTAAAATTTAAAAAGTTCCAGACAGGAATGCAACAAAGAACAGAGAGGCAAAACAACGAGCAAAGTTACTGAAGCAAATTTTTTTTCTAAATCAACTGCTGTGTCATGGATAAGGAAATGTACGTTTTAGCCGATTTTTCACAACTACCTGACCAGGAGTTTTAGACTGCAGACTCGCGGGGTTACGTCGAAGAAAAATTCGAGGTCAAAAAGCAGTCAAAATTTCCTCAGAAATATCTTGTTTGACAAGCTATTTGCAGTTGCGCCGAAAGGAGCAAGTTTTTTGTAACAAAAGGAACAATAAATACGGAAATTTACATTAAATAAAGCTTGCAAAAAAGGTTGTTGCCGTTCTTAAGGCAACATGAAGTTTCAACGTTCTTTTGGCGAGATCTAGCCTCTTGTCATTACAGCAAACGGCCCTGGAGAGGTACTTCCAAAATAATGTGATTTTGGTGCCTCGAGTGGCTAACCCACCAAATTGCCCAGAACTCAGGCCAATCGAAAGGACTGGGCTTTGGTCAAAAAGCAAATAAAGGCAACAAAGAAAGTTGCCAGCGACCTCAAAGATTTTAGCAGGAAGTAATCTGCAGCAAGCCAGAAGGTGAACGCAGAACAATAAAATTGATGATGCAAAAGTTACCAGAAAAAATTAAAAATTTTATTAATGATAAATAATAATAAAAAAAAAATTAAACAGGATTAATTTGAATAAAAATGCCGTTACAAAAGCAGTTTTATTTTGTTAGTCGGGCAATTGGTTTAGCAGATATTTTACATTTTACATTTTATGGTGGACAATTTTATCGAACGAGTCCTTATGTCCTGTTTTAACCAATCAATTTGTTCCTCGACTACTTTAGTTTAAAGTGGAGCTAGTCTTCGCGGTCGTTGGACAATTAGAGCTTTGTTGTTTAGAAAAAAGCATGTTTTTATTGGACATTCGGCTATCTTTTTCGGAAAATATCTCTTATATATATCTAGAATAACTTCAAACATTTTTGCTACCTCTAACCAGTGCTGCGGAGTCGGAGTCGAGGAGTACTAACTCTAACTCTACATTATTAAAAATAATATTCATGTCTCCAAAATTCACTTGCTGGTCTTGATAATTGCTGATAAATCCGTCCATTTTTATCTTTTTCAAGGAAATATCATAAGACGTCATAGTTCGCAATTCTCTAAATATTCGCGCCCCAAAATAATGTCATAGCTTATACAATAGTTTGGTAAAATTTAAAATAAGAAATGTTGCTCTCACCGGATACTAATAATTGTTGTTTGAAAACTCCTTCTGGAACCGTATTTTTTGATACTAGTTCAACGAAATTTTGAGTTGTTGTTCTTAAGATAGGACTGCCGACTTTCTGATGTACATGCTTTTTCAACAAATTAACATAGCTTGCAGTGTCAATCAGCGCCTCAAAAGTTTTTTATCCGATAGTAACTACTACAACCGGTTCCTGAATGTTGTTAACGTTGATTTTATTCATCTTTTGCAGATTCTTCTGCAGTGCATCTATTTGAATTGTGTCCAAGTGCATTGCACTTAAAAAATTTCGGACCTTTGCTGGCATTCGGGCAATTTCGGTTTCCATGTCCTTCTTCACCACATGTAAAGTATTTCGTTTTGATCATCTAAAAGGAAACTTCTTGATAGTTTTGACACGTTCGTATTCAATAAACTTGAGCTTTTACTCTGCAAAACTAGTTGCTCCATGAAGTATTAGTTTTTCCATCGAATTATCCACGACGCCGTTTACAATATATGAGATAGTACCATTTTCTTCGAGGTAAATGCTTTTGGCTATGTCACGCATTTCGTAAACATATTCTCTCCACGATTCTGAATACTTCTTCTTTCGTCCACTCAGCTTTTCGTGAACCCTTTTGAGTTAATTGCAATTTTGACCTCAACTATAAGTATCCTTTTGAAGTATCCACACTGCGCACTAGAAACAAATGACGCTGCAGCTCCAAGTAGTCGCTTCTTTGCATAGATGACTAATTTCCGATCGGTCCATCCAGATTATTCCTTCAGTTCCTCAAGTTTGCGTAACCATGTTTGGACTGGTGTGCAGTCATCGCCATTAAAAATTTCAACAGCCTCTTCAACGTCTCGAAAAGACAAGCGGTACCTGAACATTGATGCTTCAGGATTTGCATTACCATTCGATGTGGTTACCATCGGATTTTCTGTGTTGCGTTCTTCAGCTCTGCGAATACTTGCATCAAGTAATGGCTCCTCTTCAACTGCATCATCGACATTTTCTTCGGCAGCATCACGATAAATCGCGTGATTATATAATATGGCTTTGCAGATACTAAGTTCATAAGTCTTAACTTAAGAACTCCTCTGATGCCAGAAATCAATGTGTTTCTCCGTTCAAGCTCTGCTCTTAGTTGATTGATGGTCATCTTGTCCACTGTTGTAAGCGTAATATTCTCCATCTTTTTGGCTTCGTACTACCTTGAATCTTCTGGAAATCTTGAATCTTGTTTGTAGCTAGTCTTGAGTCTTGAATAATTCTTATTTTTTGGCTTGGTAACCCTCAAAAGTGAAAAACAGAACTTTTTCCCTGTTTAAGATTTTATTTCAATTAAAAAATTTAATCGATGAAAAACAATGGAATCAAAATCGAATCGAGAAAATTTAAAAAATTACAAAGTTATAAACAAATGATGAATGGTTCTGGAACAAGTTAATCAACTTCACATAAATGTACCCCCACCCACTGCCATTACAAAGCAAATACACACACATCCGATAAACATATCAACTGGATATCCAAAAAATTATCCTTCCGGAGGGTTTCGCTTCACAAATATAACAAATGGCAGAATAAGAAGAATTTGTAACTATTTTAGCCATTTTGCCAATTCGAAGGACATTATGTCTACTTCGCAAAAGGACATAATGTTCAAATCAAAACGGACGTAAAGTCCATGCAAATTTAATTTTAAACAATTTTACTGAACACGTTATATATATATATCGTATTTTTAATGAAAAATATCAGTTTTATATGACATAGTCCCTTAAGAGCCCAGCAAGATTTCTGTAAATCAGTGTAAATGTATCGAAAATATTATATAATGCAATGAATGTAGACGATTACCAGAATTAAAAAATTTGTAATAAAAATCGCGCGATGGCGACATGCTGGCCCGCGTTCGGTGCGCGCGACCTCGTTCATTTTTACCACGTTAGGCCTTTTCCACATGGAGCAATTGAAAAGTAATGCAACTGCAATGCAACAGCTTTAAAAGTTTCAAAACACTTCAATTTTAAACTGAACTGCAACCTACGCTTTCAGATGAGCAAGTCATGTCGCAACACAACATTGAAAAATTCACAACAGCACAAACACTTATTTAATGAAGCTTTGTTAAATGGATATATAAAATAAATTGAGGATAAAAAAGAATATTTCTCCACTTCCTGCACTTATTTCATATTTATTAACTGATTAATTATTTTCGTAGCACACAACACAAATCGCAAACGTAACAAATCGCCGATTCAAATTGTGTTGCATGGAAATTTTTGCGAGTGTATTGCCAACTTGTTGTGTACAAGTTGTTTTATGTGAAGGTTTCGGTATAAATACATTGGCTAGCAACTTTTGTTGCAGTTGCCTTACTTTTTAATTGCTTCATGTGAAAAATGCCTTAGGTGCACCCGGTCGTCGCACAGTGGACCCAAATGAACGATTGTGTCTCAGAAATGACTTTTTAAAAATTCATCATTATTCATCAAAATTCATCATTATGAAAATAATCTAAGAATTGGTAAAATTTTGTACTACAATGAAAATTATAAAAAAAATTGACGCGATTCAGTTAGCTTAAGCTTTTTGAAATAATAAAAAAGAACAACAAATTGTTTTATGTAATGAATTTAATATATTTTATCAATCTGTAATATTTTTTTATCTTTGGTTAAGGTTTAAATAGTTGCGCTGTCTTGCGCTGTTTCCTTTCTTAGTGCATTTGGTTCTTTAGTGTATTGGTAACTAGAAAAAAAAATAAGTTGCTCCAATTTTGCGCTTTTTGAGAAATTTAAATTTTCATAACTTAGGTGCATGGCAAAAAAATGTCCCATAAACTTTATATTTTTTTTTTCTTCTATTAAACGCAATTGATATTTCCGTTAAAATCTGCATGTTTCTCAAATACATGTTTGTCTAAAAGAAACCAGTGGCCTTGCTGCCATTTCTAGCTCATCACATGTTATGAACTTGTGTTTTCGGGGTTTTTATGGTAACTTTGCACAATTCAACTATTTCTTTAAATTTTCATGGATCCCATGCCTTTGTCCTGCATCGTATTAATCTATAACATATGGTTTCTGTTTTATATCTGAAGATGCCCAAGAAGCACGTTATAAAGATTACAAAAAAATAAGGATGTCACATTCTAGAAAATGTTCAAGAAAGGCAACAAACGAAGATGTTTTTAATCGCTTACTATTGACGTCAGATCCACTCATATCAAGTATAAAAAAACAACAGACAGTAGAATCAAAAGAGTTTTGTGAAGAAGCTTTACTGCTCCTACAGGAATAAAAATTTTGCTTTCACTGTAATTTCGTGTGTATTTATGTATTTTAAATTCATTCTATACCATTTTGAAAATTAAAAACAAAAATCAATGAAAAAAATAACTGAGTTAATGTAGATTAAAAAAAAAATTTTGTCGAATGATTAACTAAATATTTCAGGTAATAAATTTCAAATTTGGCTTCATTATTGCAAGAGCCAAAAAGTTACACAATTTTGAAATGCAAATTCGTATGTTCTAAACTTAAAAAAATTAGTACTAAAAACTAAAATGGATTTTGAAAAAAATAGTTTGATTGATTTATTGAATATCAAAAAAAAAAATACATTCAAAATTGGGCTTAAATATTTCAAGAAACAAAAAAGTTACAGGTTTTTTTAAAGCAAAAACAGTATTTGTTAACTTTAAAACAAAGTTTTAGTACTAAAACTAAAATGGATTTTGAAAAAAGGATTTTAAATTATTTATTGCATATCATAGTTATAAATATATTTTTAATTTGGCTTCATTATTACAAGAGACAAAAATTAACACAATTTTGAAACGCAAAATCGTATTTTTTTAATTTGAAAAAAAGTAGTGCTAAAAACTAAAATGGATTTTGGAAAAAAGGAATTCAAGTGATTTATTGAATATCAAAGAAAATACATTCCAAATTGGGCTTAAATATTTCAAGAAGCAAAAAATGTGACAGATTTTTTAAAGCCAAAATCATAATTTTTCATCATTTTAATCTTAATTTTGGTACTAAAAACTTAAATGGATTTCGAAAAAAGTAGTTTAAATGATTTGCTGAATATCATTGAAAATATATTTTTATTTTGGCTTAGTTATTGCAATAGTCAAGAAAGTTAGAGAATTTGAAAAGCGCAAGTCAAGCCATAATCGTATATATCCTAACTTTAAATAAAATTTTAGTTCTAAGAAACAACATGGATTTTGAAAAAAAAGTTCAAACGATTTATGGAATATCATAGGTAATATATTCCAACTTTGGCTTAAGTTTACCAACAGACAAAAAGTTTCAGATTTTTAAGACGCTAATGTCCATTTGAGGCCACTGTACGTCGGCTCTATGCAAACTTGTCCCAGAAATATTTGCCTCAAAACGATAAATGAAAAAAACCCCAACATTTTATATGAAATGCAACGAAATGCAAAATTGGGGCAATTTCTCAATTTTTTTCATGTTTTCCTTTTTAGGTTGGGGGCTATTTTTCATCATGATATTAGAGCCTAAATTTTTGGGATAATATTTTATTTTTCTAATGTTAAAAACAACATACAAAAACAACGTACAAGGGCAAATCTTTTTATAATAAAATAATAAATTCTTTAAATTAATGTATAAAAATTTAAGAATTTTTATTAAAAATCGCTCGTTTTTGCAATTTTTTGTTTTTATTTTCTCCTTTGCTCACTCTAGTAATACTAGAGTAATACTATTGTTCACACTGAGAGCTAAATGCGCATTTACGAAATCCACATTTACTAACGACCCTTTCCTCGTTGTTGGAGTAACAGGGACAAGTATATATATAGTAAATGCTCTAAATGTTCATTTAGCTCTCAGTCAGGGTTCAAATACATTTGTGCAGATGTCTAAGAGTGCTGTGTCCAGAGATAATACGCAAGTATCAATCAACATCTTCTGGATAGACTAAGCTGTAATTTTTCATTTAGTTAATGGGCTATAAGAATTTTTAAAAATATCCTTAAGATAATTTCTCACAACTTTCTTTTTGTTAATAGACAATAATCAATTTGAATAATTTTTAAGGAAGTCTTAGGCAAAAAGTAAATGATGCTGTTCCCAAAATTAACTTGGAAAAGATAACTATTAGAAGTTAAATTAATTTTGCATAAAAATGTTTTATATCCCCCACTTTAAATATGAAATTGGTATCAATACATTTTTTTAATCCGAATCCCCAAATGGAAAATCTTGCCTACGAGCCTGAAACATGTTGTCATAAAAACTTTATAATACTTGTATCGTCACGTGTGTGCTTTAATTTTAATTGAATTTGATGTTATTAAACATAAAATTTCATAGCCTAACTGGAACAATTGAATAATTATGACATTTCTTTCGGTTACTATTTTCAAACACTTTTTTTTAATAAACCAATAAAATGGTTTTTCAATATTCAATTTTATTTTAGAAAAAAAATAGTGAAAACAATCCAACAATAGCTAAAAAAATGATTTACGAAGAAAATATTCATACACAAAAAAATTCCATTTCAGTAAAATAGCTTTTTTTTCATGCATATATTTTGATTTTAATATCAGCGCAGTTTCAAGCTACATGGACATATTTTTTGTTTCAAGGCTGCCAGATAATTACTAAACTTTCGGATTCATCATGTGATTTCAATGTTTTCTCTTATGTTTATATATTTTTTTCATAGTTTTTGTGATAGTATTTTTTAATATTAATTTGACTAAATTAAGTTTCTGAACGCATGTGCTTAAAAAAACAAATAAAAAATTTATCTACGCAGTCAGAAAGTGGAATTTATTTATATAAAAAGCACCTGCCGTTGCATTAAACATTTTTTGTCATAATTGATATGCGGTTAACAAAGTGGAAATTATTTTAGAAAAAAAAAAATTTTGCAAAAAAAATGTGTGCTAATTAGTAATCTTTTGACTTCTAAAATAATTCATTTTTTTATTGTCAATTTTTTTTTTGTGTTTCTTTCCAAGATTCAAGCAAGATTCTTGTAAAAAATTGTTCAGATTTGTTATATAATTTCGTGTCTGGGGGTTAGTATTGCAAGTTGCTTAATTTAAATATCATTAATATTAAAAATGAGAAATATTAAAAATGATAAATCTTAAATGGCGATTAAAATAGGCCACTCGGAATACAAAAAGATTTTTGTGCTTATACGGGTTACTACTGTTATGAAAAGACTTGACTGTTTTTGTTTGATGTTCTTGATTAACTGTCTTTATTAAACAAATATTTCTTACCAACTAGGCTTACATAAAATCTTAATGCTAAGCAAATTTGGGTGTGAGAGAAAACGCACCGTTAAATGATTCATGTTATTTTACTATTTGCTGTTTGAAACCTATAGCTTATGGTGACTATGAAAAGGTTTCTCAAGTGTATTGTTATACTTATTAAACTTGACGCTTTGCCAATATCAAAGTGTCAAGTGATGATTATTTATCAAAGGTTAATGTGATTCATTTCAATGAATTAGTTGTGTATTTTCTCACTACATCCCCCCTTTTAAAGAGAAAGATTTTATAGAGATCGTTGATCAGACAATGTCAACAAAAGCTTTCCTTAATTTTCACATTAATATCTAGTCTATATTTTATATCTAGAAGTATATAGTTATTAAGATTTACATATTATTTAAAGAATTTAAAATTTTTATTTTATTTTTTTTAACTTAATTTTAATTGCTTTTTATGTAAAATGAAAGCTTTTTAACCGCTTTTTATGTTACAGTTTCCCTTTCATTCATTTCTATCACCTGATAAAATCCTCTGAAAATGTGTTCTAATTTGTAACTGGCTTCATCTCTCAGATAGACTTCATCATTTAATTTAAATGTTTGATTTATTGAGTCTTTGTCATAAAAATATTTTGATATCAATTTTGCTTTTTCAACTAGTTGTAAAGCTCGTTGGTGTGCTTCCTGAAGTCGAAATTTCAAATCTTTATCATAAGCTTCAAAATTATAAAATGGATCAGTTTTTTCAGTTGTGAAATCAAACGGCTTGGGTGTTTTGCCATAGACTAGCTATAATGGGGCATAGCCATGAACTGAGGAAGGAGTCGTATTGTTACAATACGTGACATATTTTATACATTCATCCCAGTCAGACTTGTTGGGTGCTAAACACGATCTTATGTACTCATTAAAGGTTCTGTGACTTCTTTCGACCATTCCAAATGTTTGATGGTGGTAATGAGCCGAAGTGGAGTGTTTTATGTGCAAAATCTGGCACAATTCCAAAAAAAATATTATTTTTATATTCGGTACCCATGTCTGTGAGTATTTCCTTTACAGGGCCGTAGATAAAAATGCAATTATCGACTAATGCTTTTGCTACTATTTTAGCAGATGTTTTTGGAACTGCAATTGCTATTGGGTATTTCTCACACTCACACATAATTGTGATTGCGTATTCATATCATAGAACTGATACTTAAAGGTTTTTTGGGTGTTGTATATTAAACATGGGTTCTTTAATCTATTTACCAGCCTTGTTTTGTTTGCAAAGTCCACAGTTTTCTACGACTTTACATACAGTTTTACTTTACTTTCTAATTTAAGTTTTTCCAAGAACATTGTTTTCTTATTTTGCTTGGTAATTGACTATTATGGATTAAGGATTAGATCATTATGGAATTTCGTAAGGATTTCTAATTTTTTTCTGGGTCTGTAATTTCGAAAATTCAAAGAATCAGTTGTTTATTTTCTGACTACATTACCTATATTTCGGATTCTAGCAACGCTATTTTCATTCAAGTAAAACTGATACAATATTTTCCATTGAAAAACTTGACATATTTTAGAATTTACGTACTCATAATGTTTTGTTCAGGGTGCGGAAAAATTCGTTCGCTATCGATTAAAATACGATCTTATAGTTCATTTTTTGCTGTGTGTGAAAATTTTTCAAACGAAAAATTTAAAATCAGGCGAACGATCGCAATCGAAAAAGGAACGGTCTGCTTGCGTCGTTTTTTTTTTTTTTGATCACTGATAAATTTGTGAGCTTTGTATTTTTTCGAACGAATTTTTCACACAACAAAAAAAAACAACAAACGTTCGTTTGGAATTGTTCATTAAAAATGAACGTTTGAAAAAAAAATTCACGAACGTTCGCTTGTACGTGGAGTTATTAGACAAAATATTAGTTCGTTGTATTTTGTACACTTGCTGACGTGAAAAGATGAAACATGCATATGGGAAAAAATAATGTTTTAATGCTTTTGAATAAGGTAAATAAACTTGATATGCCCAATCAAATGAAAAAAGATGGTTTGTTATGATTGGTGTTGTATGATTAGATTGCATAATAGGTACAGTACAATAGGTAATATATGTTATGGATATGGTATAGTGGTATGGTTTGAAGATAATGGTATAATGAAGAATGGTATGATGGTGCTTTTGTTAGTTTTAAGCAAAGTAGAATCGCGGAAAAGTTAACTCGCACAAGAGTTAATTATCGTCAAACAATTCAATTAACGCATCGTTCCCTTAATTCGTATTTCTACCATGTAACTGTACTAATTTGAAGGATTTGGGCTGTTTTGAGGTATTGTGGTTTTTTGTAGTAATTGGAGATATTTTGTGGTGTTTTGAGATATTTTTTACCCACGCGAGAGATTTTTTTCACAAAATAACATGGGAACTACCACATCCCACAATCGTTGAAAAATACCATAAGTATTATTTATCGTGCTTTTCTGGTAACATAGGAGGTGACGGGACATAACCCCAAGTTACATAATCCTAAACTACAAATTTTTTCCCATTTAAAAAGATATAGTCCCAAAAATTGTGTTTAGTATTATGACCGCTTAATAAGAGGTCATAACAACAAATGCGGATTCAGACTGCTTGGGACTATGTCCGCTTTTGAAAGGTCATAATCTCAAGTGGTTCTAACAAATACTATATCTGTTTATTTATATATATAAATTAAATGGAAATGTCTTTTGTTTTTGTGTCATAACTTTGGCTTTGGTCATGCTAGAAGATCTAGATTTTGTGTGTTTATAGTGCTATATGCGTAGAACACAGCTACATCAATAACTCAGATCTGTCGTAAGTCAAATGAAGCTATTATTGCTTATCGACACAGATATAATGACAAAATTAGTCGCCCTTGTATAGAATGGTGATATTAACATCTACAAGGTCAAATCAATTTTTTATGGTGTTTTTTACGATAACATAATTTACCCTTGCACGGAAAAATGTTAATTTAAGAGCACTACAAACATGGCTCAATGCTACGCATCCGCAACAATTTTTTGCGCGAACTTATTGTAGGAAACGAACGTTCCTGAATTTTTCTTTGAACGATTAATTTTTATGAAAAATTAAAAACGAACGTTTTTCGTGACAATTCCCCATTCGTTCGTGACAATTTGCGAGAACAATTTTAAATGAGGAGAACGATAATTGAGAAGAATCGTATTTCAAACGTTTTCCGCACCCTGCTGAAGACGCCATAAGCTCCATAGACATTATGCCCATTTGCACTTGATCGTTTGTGACATTATGTCTATGGACATAAGATCCGTGGACATTATGTTATCCCACCACTAATAACATATGTCGCTTAAATCAGCTTGTAAATTCTGATTGTCGGGAAACCGGGTGCGAACCTTTACAGGGTAAAATGTCTGACTGTCTCAACCTGGTGAAGACAGCATAATCCTTGTGAAATCGCCTCAAGTCAACTCAAACCTCCACGTGATGTTTCCTGGCCAACGTCAAAACTGACAACCGTTAGTTTGGCGGCTAATCTGAGCGGCGGGCCTCCCTAGGCATAAAATAGGTTGTGCGTCGGGTTTGAAGCCCACCCGTAAAAACCCATTTCAATGAAAACAATTAATCTCACTCCTGCTTCAAAGCACTCCTCCAATCAATGATATATGCGCGCAGTGGACACACATTTCCAACTCCATGCGTGCGGCTGCTGAAGAGGTGATTGGCTACCAACGCCCTCGCCGAAACCAGTGGTACGACCAGGAGTGTCGCGACGCCACTGCAGAGAAAGATGCCGTCTACAAAGCCGTCCTGCAGTCGGTTGTAACGCGCGCTGCTAAAGAGCGATACAAAGAAAAGAGGAGGGAAGAGAGACGTATTTTCAAGCGGAAAAAAAGAGAGGCAGAAAAGCGCGAGCAAGAGAAGATTGAGATTTATGGTGACAGGAATGAGGCCCGAAGCCGCCTTCGACAGTCCAATAAGGAATCACCTGTACTCCACCATGTCTAAATTTGGTATTCCTGCAAAACTAATACGACTTTGCAGGATGACACTGAGCAACACCAGCAGCGCAGTTAAAATCGGGAAGGACCTCTCCCCACCATTTGTTACCAAACGAGGTTTCAGACAAGGTGATTTCTTATCGTGCGACTTTTTCAACCTAATGATGGAAAAGATCAAGAGTGTTATGCTGCTTGCGTATGCTGATGACATCGATATCATTGGCCATAATACGCGCGAAGTCAGTGCAGCATTTTCCAGATTAGAAAGAGAGTCAAGTCGAATGGGTCTGTCAGTGAATGCAGATAAGATGAAATAATTGCTGTCAACAAACAAACAGTCCCAGCGTCTTGGAACCCACGTTACAGTTGACAATACCTCCTTCTTGTTTGTGAAGGACTTCGTTTATCTGGGATCCAGCATAAACTCAACCAACGACATCAGCATTCGATCAAACGAAGAATAACTCTTGCCAAAAGGTGTTACTTTGGGCTCAGTAGGCAATTTAGAAGCAGAGCCCTCTCTCGACGAACGAAAATCATTCTCTATAAATCGCTCATCATGCCCGTCCTATTTTATGCATCACAAACCTGGACGCTGAGCAGCTTATATGAAAGGACTTTAGGAGCATTCGAGAGAAAGATTCTTCGTAAGGTCTACGGACCAATCTGCGTCAATGGCGAGTACCGAATACAGTGGAATGATGAGCTGTGTGAGCTGTACGCTGACATCGACATAGTCAAGCGCATTAGAATCGAGCGGCTTCGCTGGCTTGGTCATGTTCAGCGCATGAAAGATGACGCTTTAGTGAAGAAAACATTCGATTCGGTATCCAGCGGCGGTCAATGCAGAAGAGGACGACCGCATCTTCATTGGAAATACCAAATAGAGGACAACCTAACGAAGCTTGGAATTTCCAACTGGCGCCAGCAAGCGAAAGACAGAAATAGCTGGCGCAAGTTCTTAGATGAGGCTAAGATCGACATACGGTTGTAGCGCCAACTAAGTAAGTAAGTAAAATTCTGAGTGTGTTTTTTATAACCTGAAGATCCATTACAATCCCACTTTGTCGTGAGAGTGCAATCAAAATTCGTCATAGCATTAACATTTTCGTTAGAAAAACTTTTAAAAAGTCGTGCTGTAGTGTTATCCAATAAACATTGCAAGCTGACAGAAGCATCCTAACCCAATATTCGTATTTCATCGGGATAACATTTTTTTTTACACTCTGAAGCCTTCGTATAAAGTGGTAAAATGTTATACAATTCTCTTTGCAGAACTTATTTTATTGTTGTGTACTGGAAGTACTTGGTTAGCTCTGCTTCCATCATTAATGTTAATGCAGTTAATTTCCTTAGCTGACCTTCCCTTTTTCCGTGAACAACTAGGTTGGTCATCAGTCAGTAATACTTAAAATATTTCTTAAAAAATTCAAAAATTTAAATAACATTTAAAATTAACATTAGATGATTTCGTTTCAAACCCTAATTTTAACTTATTCTTCATATTTTATTTAGATTTAGATTTAAATTTATTGAGCAAATATGTTGGCATATAAGAACAAGTCTTTTGAGTGCCGCAAAAAAAGTTAAATTACAATTGGTTTTACTTATGTTAAACTTGATTAAGAACAAGAAATTAAATTAATTACGAATGAGAAAAATAATATGCAAATAGTTTAAGCAATATTAAAAATGCAAACAAAATAATTACATAATGTGAGAATGGCTATTGATATAAAAGATATGATAAGATTATATATTTAACAATTCAAAATGAAGCAGTTAAGAAGAGAGATAGGAGAGGATAGAAAGCAAGAAGATAGATAAGAGTTATGAGAAGTATTAAAAAATTAAACGCTTGAAGGCTCTGTGGTTGGAAACTACTTTAATGTTATTCGGTAAAGAATTCCACAGTCTAATTGCACTGACGAAAAAAAGCCTGCTAGAGTTTTTATAATGATGACTTGGTATCAAGAGGTTCATACTTCTAACTGACCTACAGAACTGAAGTTTTTCAAAAAGGTAATATGGGCAGCGCGAGTAAATAATCTTATGCAGTAATAAGCAATTTTTCGCTTCAAGATAACGAAAAAAGCAGCAACCAAGTAATTTTGTGCGGAAAAGTGACACATGGTCAAACTTCTTCAATCCATAAACATAACGGGTAGCATTATTCAGAACAACTAGGAGCTTGTGAGATGACCGTGAATCAAGATTGCTATAAACGGCTTCCGAGTAAGTGATTATAGGCATCAGCAGCTGCAAGAATAGTTTTCGTCTCGTTTCTACGGGAACAAATGCTGCAGTCATTCTCAGGTTTCTTAATACAAAATAGACCTTACTCACGCAAGAGTTTATGTGATCTTCACAAGACAGAGATGTATTTATTTGGAAGCCATGATTTTTAACCTTACTAACAACTTTTAATTCAACATTGCTAAGAAAGATTGGGGCAAGATCGAGACTTTATAAGGGGATATTAGAGATAGGTAAGACATACGATTTTTGTGGGTTGAGCGTAAGTTGGTTAGCTTTAGCCCATTCTGCTACAATATACAAATCTTCATTCATTCTGATACATAGATCTTCGATTAACCCTACAGGTCTGGAAAAATACAGCTGAAGGTCGTCAGCATATGCATGCATTGTTACTTTATTGCACTGATTGAATATTTCATTGATGAACATAGAAAATAGAAGTGGGCCAATCACCGAGCCTTGAGGAACTCCATTAGAAGTATGCCTATATGATGAAAAACTAGTGCCCACTTTTACTCTCTGTGTTCTACCGCATAAATAACTATTTAAAAGTCGGACTGAATTATCAGAAAATCCAAAATTAAACTTAAGTTTCTTGCATAGCATGTTGTTGTTCACGGTATCAAAAGCTTTTGAAAAGTCAAGTAGGCAGAGCAGAGTCACATGCCCCTTATCAAATGGTATTCTAACATCATAACATGGTTATTCTGTGCGCATCATCATTCCATCGCATAAAAAAGTTTTTGAAACTTCGCTTTAGAATTTCTTCCTTCACTACTTCGACTTTTTCACTCGTAAGCACAGAGTTCCTCTTTTATTGCTTTCTTTGCTTCGATTGCAATAAATAAGTTCCACCCTCAAATCACTGAATGACACAGAAAATGAACTCACGCAAACCAATACCGCGATTTATAATTTTGATAAATAAAATCATATGATATCATTTCTTCTAATTCCTTGATGCACTTTCGAATTACTGCCAATCAGTAATTAATTGTTGTTACTGCATTCATTTTTGTTTATGTTTTTCTAACCTATGCCCTAAACAATGCTACAAAAGACGGTAAGTAGTAAATATAAGCAAATTAAACATTTTTTCACAAAACGCATTGGGTTTTTAATTTACAAAAGCAGCAGCTAATTTTTTCTACATTTAAAGAAGACATTCCCATCTTTTATTTTTTACAATCAAAAGACAAGCAAATATAAACTTTTTGTTTTTTCCCTAGAAAATTGAAAATATGTATTTTATAGAGGCATTTGGATATGCCTATATCTATTACACTCTTTATGTAATCCAGATAGTTTTTCGTTAAAAAAATAACGAGATGCTATATATCAGGGGTGGGTACGAGTAAGGCCATTAAGAGCCGCATTAAGATTTTTAAAACGTTTCAAAGAGCCACACCGTACTTCATATATAGATACAAACCAAAAATAGTTTTAATATAAATTAAGGTGTTATTATTAATAAAATCAAAATTTAATATAAATGGCGGCAAAAAAAACTAACTCAAATGTGAATATTGCGATGAAAACTTATTCTTAACATTGTTTTATTCATATTTAAGCTAAGAATTTAAAAAAATAATGAGAATTAATTTCCAAGTCAAAATACTCGAACTTTGGAGCTTACACCCTCCATCAGTACTTGAAAATCTTTTTTGCTGAATGAGTTAGCCTGTTTTCTTCACATTCTGCGAAACTGAGTTGTGTTTGAAGCTTCTTTCGTGTTCTTTAGTTTTGATTCTATATGGGCCCACTATCGTTCAATCGGTCATAGCTCCGGGCTATTCGGAGGATTGACATCTTTTGGCACCAGTTGACCCCATTTGTTACGTAAAATTTTTGGGTCATGGCAGGCCAAAACATCATTAGCATATTCAGCCCTATCATGAATAGTTTTTCACGCGGAATCGAAAAAGGGAGTTGAAATTTGTAATTCAAATTTGTTCATCAACGGTTTATAAACAAATTTGCATTTAAATTTTCCAAAATGTTCTTGAGCTTTATCTTAGAAATAAAAAAGACCTTTTCCGATTGTGCGTGAAAAATTATTCATGATAGGGCTGATTGTGTTTTTCAACAATGGGCAGAATTCGCTTCTGTAGGCATTCTTTTATATAAATATCGCCATTATTCCAGTTATTAACGCAAGTTGTTCCTTCAGAAATAAATTTTTGCTTTTTAAACCACACGTGGAATTGCCTGCCAAATAAAATACTTTTTTCGGATATCTGCATGCTTTTCGGCCTCGCAACTTGCTATACACTTTCCCTTTCTACATAAAACTTCAGGCCAGGTATTTGATTAAAGTCAGCAACGCAATATTTCTCGTCGTCTAAGCAGGCCCGTAGCCAGAAAATAAGAGCCGGGCAGGCTGAGCCTCCAGTAAAAAAAAATACAAATTTTTTTCATACATTTGTATATAAATATATATATGCATATTAACATATTTTCAAATGAATTTTTTATATATTTACATGTTATTTAATGAGTTCATTGTTCAAATGTATATTTTAGTAAAAAAAAAGTTAAGTATATTAACATATTAAATATAACATAAATAGTTCAATGTTTGAAAGCGAATTTCTAATGTATTATATTGATTTCAACTACAGTCACAGCTCTGCTGTTTAATACAAAGGCCTTCGTCTTAGTTTCTCATTAAATTTGCGAAGAATGGTTTCGGGACAAATTTTTTCCAAATAATGGCCTTCAAAAGCGATCAATGAAAGTTCTCGCAGACGTGTTGCAGTCATCGATAATCTTTGAACTCTGTTGATTTGGTTTACACGGGAAAATTATGCTTCCGCCGTACCGCCGGAATACCTTCGCAATACCGCCGTACTGTTGCTGAATGTTTCGATTGCACAAAACAAATTATAAGTATCAGGAAACGCGCATTACATACAATTCATTCAACGTATCAAAACTGATTGAATTTGGTGATGTTTTCTGATGCTCATCCCTTTTTTGTACGGATATTTCTTTGCGACAGACATCACGGCATCAGAGGGTATTTTTAAGCCTACAGAACATAACATTTTCAAACTAGCCGGCTTCATTTCGTAAGCTTATGACAATGCCATCAATATACGATCATTTTTGGTGAAACGCTTTTTTGATTTGAATATAATATTATCAACGATATCAAAGTAAGCCGGCTTAATTTCAATAGAATATTCACTTCTCTCACCAAGTGATTGTTCTACTACTGAGTTTCGCTGATATAAAACCTTGTTATTTTAATTGTTTTTGAGCAAAAGTACCTCATTCAATCGCAAGCTATGTCTGCAACATCCAATATTTTCCTTTCAGCCTTTCCAAATTTTTATGCTCCCAATTAGTAGTTTTATTTAGACTAATTAGACTAATTATTATTAGTAAATTGGGGAAAGTATGTATAACTATTTGAGAATGAATGCAAAGTATTTAGATTACAGGAATAAGTGAAGACTGCTGACCTGGTACAGCCGCTTAAAGTTAAAAAATCCGAAATGCAGTCAGCTGGCGCTTGAATCATGATATAATTTCGAAATCCTCCCCATTCATCCTCAAGTAGTTGCAAGTGTTTTTCCTAATCAGAACAGCAAACTGGGAGACACAAAAGCTGGAAAAACGACTGCAGCAACTGCAATTTTTTTTTTGGGTATATTTAGTTTAAACACTTAAAATAATAAATTATCTAAAAAACTCGCTCATAAAATCTTGGAAACAATTAAAATAACAACATTCTATAAATTTTCACTTAAAATTAACTTTCTTTACAATTTTTTGCCAGCTGTTATTGGCAATGACTTGTGAAATTTTGTTTTCTTAATTTTCAGCTGTTAAATGAAAGTGCTGCCATATTTTCGGCGTATGCTTACGTTTATAATGCAACGGTCTAATTACACTGGGGCAAACCTTTAAAATGTAACATGTCTGACTGTCTCAACCTGGCGAGGCCAGCATAATCTTTGTGAAATCGCCTCAAGTCGACTCAAACTTCCATGTGGTGTTTCCTGGGCAACGTCAAAACTGACAACAGTTAGTTTGGCGGCTAATCTGAGCGGCGGGAACCCCTAGGCTTAAAATAGGTTGTGCGTCGGGTTTGAAGCCCACCCGTAAAAACCCATTTTAATGAAAGCAAATAAGAAAAAAAGAAAAACAATCCCAAATCTAATGACGACTACCGCAAACGAAAAACTGATAATGATTTACGGATATGCACCTGGAATGTCCGAACCCTTAATTGGGAAGGTGCTTCTATCCAACTGACTGATGTCTTGGAAAGATACAAAGCTGATATCACTGCTATCCAAGAAATGTGATGGAAGGGACAGGGTTGCATTCGGCATGCACCCTGTGATATCTACTACAGCGGCCATGCGGAGAAGCACACCTGTGAACGAACGACTTGCCATAATTCGCATCAAGGTTAAATTTATTTAATTTAAAATAAATTTATTTAATAATACGCGCGAAATCAGTGCAGCATTTTTCAGATTAGAAAGAGAGTAAAGTCGAATGGGTCTGGCAGTGAATGCAAATAAGATGAAATACTTAGTGTCAACAAACAAACAGTCCCAGCGTCTTGGAACCCACGTTACAGTTGACAATACCTCCTTCGAGGTTTTGAAGGACTTCGTTTATCTGGGATCCAGCATAAACTCAACCAACGACATCAGCATTGAGATCAAACGAAGAATAACTCTTGCCAACAGGTGTTACTTTGGGCTTAGAGGCAATTGAGAAGCAGAGCCCTCACTCGACGAACGAAAAACACGCTCTATAAATCGCTCATCATGCCCGTCCTACTTTATGCATCACAAACCTGGACGCTGAGCAGTTCAGATGAAAAGACTTCAGGAGCATTCGAGAGAAAGATTCTTCGTAAGATCTACGGACCAATCTGCATCAATGGCGAGTACCGAATACGGTTTGAGCTGTACGCTGACATCGACATAGTCAAGCGCATTAAAATCGAGCGGCTTTGCTGGCTTGGTCATGTTCAGCGCATGAAAGACGATGCTCCAGTGAAGAAAACATTCGATTCGGTACCCAGCGGCGGTCAACGCAGAAGAGGACGACCGCATCTTCGTTGGAAAGACCAAGTAGAGGACAACCTGAGGAATGCTTGGAATTTCCAACTGGCGCCAGCAAGCGAAAGACAGAAATGGCTGGCGTAAATTCTTAGATGAGGCCAAGACCGACATACGGTTGTTGCGCCAACTAAGTAAGTAAGTAATTACACTGTGCTCAACTGCAAAATTAAAGAGGGCAGTTGTAAAAGCATACGGAAATTTGGCTAGGGCAGGCTCGACGGATTCTAGGGCAGGCTAAGCCTGCCCTAGCACCATACTAGCTACGGGCCTGCGTCTAAGACACACCATGCAAATTTTGCCACTGTATAACTTACGAGCGCAAGTTTTGCACAACAGCTTCTTAACAGCATCTCTATCCAAAATTTTTATGAACTTTAAATGTCTTAAGGTTTGCTCTTCCTTTGCTTCTGTGAACAGTTGAGGCTGATGTTTTTACCTTAGCAGCAACGAAATGTTTAGAAAGGTTCGGGTCCTTCTTGTAAGCTCTTAGCATATCTTACACCAGTTTTTTTATTTTCATGCCAAACTTTTTTCAATGCTGGCACTTTTTTAAAATATGCCTATAAACGTTGTACCGTCGATCTTCCTACTTTTAACACTTTTGCTAACCGACAATTTGAGATGTTTGGTTTGCATGTATTTGACCAAAATCAATTTTCTTTGCCGAAGTTCTTTACTCTTTGCGCGTATTTTAAAAGTGCACACACGAAATTTAACTATAATCAAGAACAATAACTGTTAAATCAACGAACCAAATTAACAGCTGATCGAGTGATCGATAACAAAGTTGTTCCGTTCTTAGATAAAATATGTTTCTGAACACTAATAAAAAAAAATTAGTGATTTAAAGTTCTTAAAAAAAACGAAATCGAGATTTTAAAACAAATCTTTGGCCAATATTTTAACATTTTTTTCTGTATTGGTTAGCCGTTCGCAACTACAACAACTATGAACATTACGATTCGAACAGCTAGCTCAAATTTTGTCAGACTTCTTTATAAGCTGAGCTTACCTTGTAATTAAATCATTAAGAAAAAGTATACCATTAAAGAGAACGTCCAGTAAAGAAAAGCAGGGTACATATTATCAAATTTGTCGTCAAATCGTTGGTCTAACGATAAAACAACATGGAGTTCCGTGAAGTTATATTTTTCTGATATATTTTAGAATAACAAAATAAAAAAAGAGCCGCACTTTACTTAATAAAGAGCCGCATTTGCCCACCGTTGCTATATATTAATAGAAAGTAAAATTAAAATGGTAGCAACAAAAATATTTTACAGAAATACTCTACCAAGTTGCATGAAAACTTTCAACAGTTTTTGCTTAACAGTGTTTTAGTGACTTTTATCGATCGTTTGTAAAATAAAATATTACCTTTTAAGAAAACAAATGATTGATTTTATTTAGTAAATTATTTCTCTACAAATCAGTATCTTTAGGTTTTTGAAATGCTGTTGTCCAAAAATTGTTTTTTTGATACCAAAATACCACTGTGCTCTATATGGCTCGCACAAAATAAGTAGGGCGGATTTAAAACATTTCATAACCGAATTGTTAATGGAGATTACCTCATAAATACGTATCTATATCTACAGGGTCCGCCAAATAACTTTTTTTTTTTAAAATTCTATAAAAAAAAACTACTGAATATTTTCTCAAATTTCTTTTTTTTATTTGAAAGTACAATCTTTCCGGTTAATAATGAAAAATAATTTCATTCAAATGACTGCCTCGGCTGGCCATGCAGTAGCCTACACGATCGGTCCAATTTTTAAGCACATTATCGATTGTGTGCAGCTGTATTTCACCAATGGCTTCACGAATATTGTCCTTTAAAGCGTCAATTATCTCTGGCTTGTCAGCGTAACAATTATCTTTGAGGGCACCCCACAAATAATAGTCCAACGGTGTCAAATCGCAGCTCCGAGGTGGCCAAACGACATCAGCTCTGCGGCTGATAATGCGATCTTCAAAAACAGGGCGCAAAACATCGAGAGTAGCTTCGGCTGTGTGGCACGTAGCGCTATCCTGTTGAAACCAAATGTTGCCAATATCCTCCTCTTCAATTTTTGTGAACAAAAATTCGTTCAACATGGCCCGATAATGATCGCCATTGACTGTAACGGCCACTCCTTGCTCATTTTCGAAGAAAAATGGCCCAATTATGCCTCTGGACCAAAATCCGCACCAAACAGTGACTCGTTTTGGGTTCAGCGGCTTTTCAATGTACGCGTGCGGATTTTCTGTGCCCCAAATACGACAATTTTTCTTGTTTACATACCCACCAAGATCAAAATGAGCTTCATCTGAAAACATGATTTTTTTGGCAAAATCGGCATCTTCTGTAAGTCGATCGCAGGCCCACTTCTCAGCGTTTTTCAAGCATATACCCAACCATACTCGTTCAGCGGAAGGATAAAACTAAATATCTGTCAAATCAAACATGAGCTAAGTGTTACCATTCACGAAATAAGCACTAGTTGAAAAAAAAAGTTATATGGCGGACGCTGTCTAGGTGACTGAGAATTGTTTTTTTTTTTAATTTTATATAAAAATTTTACTAATTTTAAAGAAAAAATATATTAAAAAATCATTTTTATAATTTAACGTGTATTAAAATGAACTCAAGAATAAATTCGTAAATTTTAACAAAACATTTCGGAACAAATTATTTCGTAATAATAACCTTTCATTTATATATCGAAATTTTTTTGCAACGCAACTTTCGTGTATTTAACGTATTTCGTATTAAAAAACAATATTAAAATATTACGAATCTTCCGTAAGATTTGAAGAAAAAATTCGTCAATTTTCAGAAAAATTTCATAATACGCACGAAATTCTTGAGTTTTATTTACGAAAGACTTTCTTAGACTTAAACCACGAAACATTTCGTTTTATATAAGCTGGAATTTATTTATTTTACGAATGGATTTTTTTGGGTGTATGTAACTTGATTTGACTGAAGTGACGGCATAATTCCCTTATTTTTAATATCAAGTTTTTCTACATCCTACACAAGAGTTTCACTTGATTACTCCCTTCTTTCCTTCTGTGGTATCACAACGGACGAGTAATTTGGTTCAAGTGGACCGGTCTAGAGACCTGCCGCCACCTCAGCCTGGCAAAACTTAACCAGCCGATTCATTCAAACCGGCTCCACCTAATCTTGGTACATTTTTTAATTTAAACCCTCAACCGTAAAACCTCAAAAGTGGGCAGTCACAATGGCCCAATAGATTCCTGTGTCTGCAATTTCGCGGGAGTTTTCTTTGACCTTAAAAAACACAGTTGCTATACAAAAATGTTCTCCCTTTACAACTTTTTAAAGCTTCCTTTTTTATACATAAAAAGAGTATCAATGAAAAACTTTTAAAAAAGAAATTTAATTAACTCACCTGAAATCCGCGCGAGCAAAACAATGTCCCAAAAAACGGCATTGCAGGGTGTTGCACTGATATGGCTTTGTCTCGTGATGCACCTCATACGTAATGTTAAAGCCATATACATCAAGCAGCCGATCCAGGGCACGTAAATGTGTGCCATCTAATGAGGACATGGTGAAACGTACCTCCAGGTATTGACTGTTGAACTGCACCGATGCAACTTGTGTAACATCGTCCTCGGTTAGCTGGAAGACCCGATGTGATGGAACTTTGTAGTCGTCTGAATAATACATGTATTCGGTAAATTTTAGCCCGCCAAGCACGTACAATTGCGTCAAGTAGACAACAATAGAGACGTTAGTCGATGCCATCGTAGAGGAAGAGGAAGAGGAAGAGGAAGATGAAGAGGAGGATGCTGCATTAGATGTTGCTGTTGTCGACAACTCGGAGGCATCAATAATCCAGATACATTCAAGAGGCACCGAAAATTTGCGCGGAAAATTTGGCGTTTGAATAATGCCAAAACGCTGCTTCAAAATGCCACCGCAAGAGGATGCTTTTGATGATGACGAAAACGATGAAGATGATGATGATGATGATGATGGCAAAGCAGCTGCTGCAAAAGTATTCTTAAATTTGTACACATCGTTAGAGGTTGCGCCACCAAATGGCGTTATGGAAAAGGAGGAGGGAAACGGCGGTGGTGCTGGCAATGGCACAGCAGGCAAACTCAGTTGTGAGTGGAAGTCATTAAGTTCAATGGTTTGATGCTGTGCCTGTGGCTGTGGCAATCGTATGGAGGACGTTGATTGACGTGACTGTTGCTCTGACTGTGGCTGACGTTTGATGCGCGCGCTTGAGCTTGAATTGGCGTAAACTCCATCCAAAACACTTATATTTGATTCAGTTATATTTTTAGAATTTCCTGATTGGCTTTTACGTGTTTTACTTATTGACACCTGAATTGTTGGCTGCTTGGTAATGCTGGCAAAATGCTTTTTCTTTGTGTCTGAACCTTTTGAGAGAAGAAATGTTTTCTTCTTTTGTGCCTGCCTTAAAATATATTGACTTTCTTCACTTGTAGTCAGTAAAATGGTATTGTGTTGATTTATTAACATGGGGTTTTTTCTGTTGGTATTACCGACGGTTTTGATCTTAGATATGCTCACAAACTGTTTATTCATCTCTTCTATTTTCACTGTTTCGGCCATTTTCTCTTTCGCTTTCGTTTCATTCCACTTTTGCATAATTTTATTGATGTCTCCCTTTCTGTACAAACTTGCACTTTCCCCCGAAACACTCTCATTGCTGTTTACTTTTTCGCTTTTTGCTATTAGCTTGGGGATTTCTCCGATCGCAGTTTCACTTTTTATGAGCTGCTTTAAATATGTCGTTTCTTTACTGTGCTGCCCTAATAACTGCCCTTCTTGAATTTCGCTGACAGTTTTATCGACTTGATTAAGCTGGTTTTTTCTCTGACTTATTGCTTTATCGTATCTTATCTGCTCATATGTTGCCCTGGGTAAAAGTAATGCCAACAGCATGTACAGCAGCAATTGTTGATGTAATAATGTCGTCATCGACTTTGCTGTTGCTCCCTGTACTCTTGCTCTCTCTCTTATTATGTCAATTTATTTATTTAGTAGTTTTTATCTCGTTGATTTTTGTGGTTTTGCTATATTTTTTATTTTTGATATGAGTTGTTTTTGTTGTTGGTTTTGTGTTTTTTTCCTGATAGAACACATTTGTTTCAGTTTTATTTTTTTTTTCTTTTTAATTTCTTTTCAATTTCATTAAACTATTGGAGCTTTCTGTGTTAATTTTTTTCTTTCTAGTTTAAAGATTTCACTTTTCCTTCCATAATGAATAACACCATGTCTTTGGTTTCCACTCATTTATGTTATTATTTTTCTAGAATTTGCTCCATTGGGGTATCTTCAAGTAAACGAGTTAAGAACTTTTTTGACCTAGAAAGAAAAAAAAAGGTAACGGTTATTACATCTTCAAATATTTCTCATAAAAACTATAATAATTATAGTCACTAAAAAAATAAATAATAAAAGTCCAAATTTAAAGACGAGACATTAAATACCTTTATGAATTTTGACCAGATAAGTCCAAAAAACATAACGGAAGTGAATACTTGTTAAAAACCTTAAATTTTCTCCCTGGAAAAACGGTATAAAATAATAATATATTTTTCAAAATGTGTATTAAATAAAATACTGATATAAAATTTCAATTCAGCAGGTCAAGAAACGTGTTATAGCACGAAATATGCTATGGTCAAAAATATGAGATAAACAGCATCTTTAATTTCTTCAAATTACATGCACAAGTAACTAAGCTGAATTCACATTGAAAAAAGATCTATATTTCTTGCTAATATAAAACAAAAAATAATGCAAAAATATCACAGAAAATATTTTTTCCAAAATTTAACCATTTTTAAAATTTCTTGAACGAATTGAATGATTAAAACAAAATTTATGTTTTAAATAGGCTTACGTTTATTGATCTTAAAACAGTTAACAAATTTTCATTCCATGATCAGAGTTTCATCTTTTCATACGATGAAAGCAAAAAACCCAAAATAATCATATTACACGGTATAAAACGTTAAAAAAAAGCATTAACAAAATTTGGGCTATTGAAAAAAGCGTTTAAGTGAAGAGATGCATGACCATTTAAAAACCAAAAAAGTGCGTCAATTTGAACACTCGACACAAGCGAAGCTTCTTCGCAGTTTCATACGTTAATAAATTTTATAAAAATAAATAACAATATATGTATAGTAAAATAAATACATTAAAGCACGATGAAGATTTATTTCTTCATAACTGTATACTTGTATACAATTTTGATTATTCAAGCTGAGAAACAGAATTCGGGTTTTATATTAGTATAATGTTATATTAGAACGTTTCTCAGCTCAAAGTGATCGATGTAACTTTTTTACATTAAATTTGGGTGTGTTGCTTAATAATTAATTATTGAACCTAACTTAATGTGTAAAATTCATAGCTTAAAGCAGGGGAGCCCAAAAGTTTCCTTTGGAAATGCAAACACCAATACAGATAAACTTTAATATTATATAAGTGGTGTGGTCGGAGGACAGCCTTTAGGAACGAAGTTTCTTACACTTTTTCTTCAACTCCGAACGTAATTCGAAATAAAATCTGTATATATTTATTTATTTTTTATTATTATGTATTTTACATAACTTTTTTAAGGCAAATAATTTAAATGAACAATCAAACCAAGAAATTTTATTTAATATTTTCGGTAAAATAAACTTATTTATTAAATATTTTTTTTTTCTTCTTGAAAATTATGTTTGTACATTACATTTTTCAGTGCTGCACCAATACATCAATGCGCGCATATGCTGATGACGTTCAAATTTGTTTTACTGGTCAAACAAACCTCATGAAAGACCTACCTAGTTTGTAAACTTAATAAACATCTGCACAGTATAAGTCTATGGGCGATGAAAAATAGTCTCCATCTTAATGATCTTAAAGCCTATGTGCTACCTATCTCTAAAGATAAAATAAGCCCTAGCTCCATTCCAGACGTATTAATGGAAGTATAATATAATGAAAATTGTCAATAGTGTTGTAAGTCTTGGGTTTCATGCAGGGCCGGATTAACCAAATTTGCCGCTGGTGGCCAGACTAAAATGCCGCCCCTAAAAAAAAAATTAATAACAATAATAATGGCACAACCTCACCAACAAAGTAAGGTACATTTTGTGACAATGTTTTTAAAAATTTTATCGGCTAACAGTCCAACCTAAATTAGTGCGCCTTGCGTTGCGTTTAAAAGCGCCACACAAATGTTCTATGAGCGCTACCGAAACTGAACGCTGCGTGAACTTCAACAATCATTGCCTTTGTTCTTGTTTTTCTTTTCGTTCTCTTTGTTGGAGCCAACTTCACTACCAAACGCATTGTCAAAATTGGAAATTTAATCGAGTTGCGCTCGTGCGTTGCGTATTTCGGTTGGCTTCATACAAAATTTATGTGCATGAACCAATTTTGGCAGGTAAATGACGCTGACGCACAAATTTAGATTGGACTGTAAAGTCAAATCGGAATGCTTTCAGATATAGAGTATTTTAATCAAATATGAGTTGGTTTAAAAAATATAAATCTTTAATAACACTAGGTAAATTTTAAACTTTTGAAAAGACACAAAATTTTTTTATTTAATATCTTATATATATGTATGTGATTTGTTGATTATGTATAATATTCGTTGTACTACAATATAAAAGATGTTCCTTACAATACAAATACAAATACAAATACAAAAAACGCCGAGACACATAAACTCAATTTTCGGTCGTAGAATTTGGTGGCATACTCAGTTGTTCCAAATCAGATCCAAATCAGATATCAAAATATTTTGATAGATTTGATAGATTAATTATCATTTGTCCTTCATTCAAAAAATTCTTATAATGTTTTAACAATAACTTTTTATTGTCTTTTTAAAAATACCTCCAACGTGAAAATCGACTAAGTCTAGTTGAATCTACGATTCTTCAAAAGTTAAGCAATTTTGGTTTTTCTTCTATTTTGATCAAATTTTAATGTTGAAGGTAAAAACTTTAAAAAAAATCTTACATTTTTTTTACTCAAATAAGTGTTTTGATTTCATAAGTAGATTAAATTCTGAAAGTTTAAGAAAAATCGGAGGTGGTCAAAATTGTTGGTCTCTTAAAAAAAGGAAAATATAGATAAAAACTGGTGTAAAAGTGACTAAATTTCAATCACAAATATCTCAGAATTTTGAGCTGATTGAGAAAAACTGAGTATGCAACTAAATTTTACGACCAAAAATAAGTTCACATGCCTCGGCATTTTTGTGTGTCTTTTTGACGTCCCTACAGTGTAATTTTTGTTTCCAAAGACATTAGGTTATATATTTAGAATTTGTATTGTTTGTATAGGGTTAACATAACATTAAGCAACGAAAACAATGGCACGTCTGAAAGACGTATGGTTGACTTTTGTCCGACATCTAATAAGGTTATAAAAGCAGGGTTATGTGCAGTCTTGGGTACATTTATTTTACTTAAACATTCCAAAACTTCATAATTTTCGTAAATTTGTTTATATCTAAAAACTCTTTTAGTCAATCTGTGCTTACTTTATCTGAAATTGTAAAAAGTCTCCACTCTAAATTTTTGTTGGTCCATTCATATCTCGGAGTAAATTTTTTGGCCCATTAGCTTTTTTAAATTACGTTTTTATAATCCTAAAAAAAAAAACAATATGTTCTAGTGTTTTTGCCAAATTTTTCCGCCCCTAAAAATGTGCCGCTGTGGGCTCGATCCCACTCGCTCTCTAGGGTTAATCCACCACTGGTTTCATGTTAACGCCTCCCTCACGTGCACAGATCACATCAGAAAGTGTAGTAGGCAAAGTATATTAAATTTTCTTAGGATGTCTGCTGAATGCACTCCTATTGATATTACAAGCTTTTAATTCAGCTCACTGTTGTTTATTGACCCGAGTCAAGTGTTCAAATTAAAAAAAAAACAATAAAATACTCAAAGGGATAACTAGCTGGAAGGTTGAAGAAACTGGACTGGAGCCATCTTAGCCACTAGCAAACAGACGGAAAGGGGAGGTTCTTGTCAGCTTCAACACATCCAGAGTCTGTACATACTACTTTGTTTTATTGCAGACTCCCTCCGATAAATTCAATAATACATGAAAGAGGTATTATGTCAAAGAACTACTAAAAAAAAACTGAAACTATTTGGAATTGTATCGATTAAAATACTCATGATGTATCTTCTGGATAGAATTAAGATACGTGCTCATTACCCACCTAACTATGATTTAACAGGCGTAAAATCCCATATACATTCATGTATCCATACCCTTTTATTTTACATACAGGAAAACTCGATTTTTTTTTTTTAAATTCCAATATTTGTCTTTAGTTCATATTCAGTGAATATACAAAAAACATACAAAAAAATAATTCATCAGGTAAGTTTCTAACAAACACCGTAAGCTTGCTGAACTTAATATGGCAGTGTTTATTATTTAGGTACTGCTCTGCAATTGAGCATAAATATTAACGTATGTTTCTCCTAACAAGAAGAGTGTTTTGTTGTTTTGATTTGCTATTATATGTTTGTTTGTTGTTTTTATCACATGTGCAAATAATGCATATATGCTTCTGTTGAAAGTATTGATTGCCTTAAACTTCTAAATTTCAGTTAAATTCATTAATTTATGTTACCATCTAAAACAATATATAAGAAAAATATTTATCTCTAATTAAAAATAAAATCTAACTTTGTGTATAAAAAATTTTTTTATATTTAAATAGATAATTCTAGGTAGATGACTTGCTTATTTGTCATTAATGGTCTTTTTCACGCAAAAAAAATTTTATAGAAAAAAAATTTTAACACAGGGAGATATCCGATACGATTCGATCATGATACCAAAGAAATAAGCCATGTTAGGTTAGTGTGGCTGTCTCAAACGAGACACACTTAGGTCAATTAGGCCCATTGTGATACCAAGGGTTAGTTTTTCCAATCTCTATTTAAACCAATTTTAGCTGTTTACTAAGTCTAGGATTCGGTTAACCTAAGATTCCAAGAGTTCGTCATGGTCATGGAAGTACCATTTACCTAAGTGAAGGAAGAGTGTTTGAGCTAGCGCTGGGCAAGTGCAGAGGAAATGTACTGTAGATTCTTCCTCCTCCTCATATCTACAGCTTCTTCAGAAGTCGTTGTGGGGTATGTTCAATTTTTGAGCATGTCTGCCAATAAGGTAGTGCCCTCTACTGAGACAAATGAGTTCTTTTGAACGCTTAAGGTTGAGTTTGGACCAGATTTGCCACGTTATATAACACGTGCTACCCTAGTAATGGCTCTCAATAAGCCAAGCTCTCAATAAGCCATGTTACTTGAGAGAAATAAATTGCATAGAACAGGTTTTTACTCACACTTGCATGATTATCGGTTAAGCACAGTAGTTCGCGGCATCATTGACTAACTTTTCGTGATTGGTTTCTTAAAGGAAGTTTCTGCATGAGCTGCTGGACTTAAAAAAAAAAGTATATACAAAATATAATACAAAGTAACGGTTGTCAGCGCCTAAATTTGTCCAATCTATTATAACAACTTCAAGATATTCATACTTACTTACTTAATTAGTTGGCGCTACAACCGTATGTCGGTCTTGGCCTCATCTAAGAATTTGCGCCAGCCATTTCTGTCTTTCGCTGTCTTTGCTGGCGCCAGTTGGAAATTCCAAGCTTCGTTAGGTTGTCCTCTATTTGGTATTTCCAACGAAGATGCGGTCGTCCTCTTCCGCGTTGACCGCCGCTGGATACCGAATCGAATGTTTTCTTCACTCGAGCGTCATATTTCATGCGCTGAACATGACCAAGCCAGCGAAGCCGCTCGATTTTAATGCACTAGACTATGTCGATGTCAGCGTAAAGCTCATACAGTTCATCATTCCACCGTATTCGGTACTCGCCATTGACGCAGATTGGTCCGTAGATCTTACGAAGAATCTTTCTCTCGAATGCTCTTAAAGTCTTTTCATCTGAACTGCTCAGCGTCCAGGTTTGTGATGCATAAAGTAGGACAGGCATGATGAGCGATTTATAGAGCGTGGTTTTCGTTCGTCGAGAGAGGGCTCTGCTTCTCAATTACCTACTGAGCCCAAAGTAACACCTGTTGGCAAAAGTTATTCTTCGTTGATCTCAATGCTGATGTCGTTGGTTGAGTTTATGCTGGATCCCAGATAAACGAAGTATTTCACAACCTCGAAGGAGGTATTGTCAACGGTAACATGGGTTCCAAGACGCAGGGACTGTTTGTTTGTTGACACCAATTATTTCGTCTTATCTGCATTCACTGCCAGACCCACTCGACTTGACTCTCTTTCTAATCTGGAAAATGCTGCATTGACTTCGCGTGTACTATGGCCAATGATATCGATATCATCAGCATACTCAAGCAGCATAACACTCTTGTAGAATATTGTGCCACTACGTCTTAGATCAGCAGCTCGGATGATCTTTTCCATCATTAGGTTGAAAAAGTCGCACGATAAGAAATCACCTTGTCTGAAACCTCGTTTGGTAACAAATGGTGGGGAGAGGTCCTTCCCGATTTTAACTGCGCTGCTGGTGTTGCTTAGTGTCATCCTGCAAAGTCGTATTAGTTTTGCAGGAATACCAAATTCAGACTTGGTGGAGTACAGCTGCTTCCTCATTGGGCTGTCGAAGGCGGCTTTGTAATCGACAAAAAGATGGTGGGTGTCGACTTGTTTTTCTTGAGCGAATCTGGGGGCGAAACTTTACAATGTAACATTTCTGACTGTCTCAACCTGGTGAAGCCAGCATAATCTTTGTGAAATCACCCCAAGTCGACTCAAACCTCCACGTGGTGTTTCCTGGGCAACATCAAAACTGACAACCGTTAGTTTGGCGGCTAATCTGAGCTGCGGGCCCCCCAGGCTTAAAAGAGGTTGTGCGTCGGGTTTGAAGCCCACCCGTAAAAACCCATTTCAATAAAAACAATTAAGAAAAGAAGATATTCATGATTGTTGTAATTCGCCGAATCGTTCAGAGGCTCAACTGTAGAGTTCGCAAACTATCGATGACACACACTATCGATAATTTCACACTATCGTGACTATCGAGAGTTTTGGACTGACGATGGTTTTCGATAGTATTTAAATATTCATCGACACCACTGTTTAGGTGTCATTGCCATTGCTGTCGAATTCGTTTGATTTTGACAATTTGGTATGTAGAGTGAAAGTTTAGGTAAAGTTTCTTATAAATGTATGAGCATTGTGTTGATTTGGAAGATGGGTGATAGTAAGTTAGAGGTCAAAAATATGGAGTAGTTTCAACAACAACTTTACCGTACGACTAAATAACGAATTATCACTGCAACGTGAGGTTCTGTGTGGCATCAAGGCAATGGTAAAGGAGTGGGCTTGGACAGCTGCCCGAGTGGACCTGGAAAACATACGGTGTGACGGCGTCAGGCCATTACGAAACCAACATAACGTCGATTTCCAATAGAGTTGAGAGAGGATGAAATATTTTTATCCCTATCAAATATATCGCACGACGTTGAATTCGGTCCAGAAGCACTTGTCGATTTTATTCCTTGACGAAACGTCGGAGGAAAATAATAATGTAAATAAAGGTTTTTATTATTTTCTAAAACATTATTTTTAAAACCGCTTAACCAAAAAAGCCCAAAAATAAAATAAACCACAACGAATTTGCTTTATATGTGTGTCTACTTTGCGTTAACGAAATTTGCTCAATATTTCGATATTGGGTTCGTGCATGATAAATCCCGACGTTTCTGCACTGCGTCTTGCACGAATTTGGAACATTTATATGAAATTTTCGACAATGAAATGTATGGCCAAATCAGAATGTTTCGTCAAGGATCAAGAAAAATCGTACATGATTCATTTGGGATTTCTTCAAGACTGGAACTACTGGGAGGCTTCCGCTTGATGATGATGGTGTGGCATTAGAGCGCCAAAATCAAGCATGCCTAGATTTTATTTTAAGCTATTGAATAGATTTTCAACTGATCAAAATTAAAATGAAATAAATTTTGGCATTTGCACGCGCAACGATGATGTAATGTTAGCATTTTTTATTTCATACCCAAATTTCTTTTAAATATACGTGAGTAAGAATATTTCTTAATTTTCAGTTGACAAATGCTTGAACAAAAATGTTTCATTACCAGTTTCCAATTTCTTATTAAATTTGTATGTCAGTTTAGAAAAATTAATAATTTTCCGACCAACAGTTCAGAAATCTTTTTCAACTGTAAGAAATCATTCAGTATCACTTTGATATTGCACATATCAATTCATAGTCTGAACTGTGAAATTATAAAAGATTATTCGTCAGTATAACAGTTTCATAGCTATTAGCCAATAGGTGGCGCTAAATACCGCACATATTTTTAGGCATATGCTGAAATTAAGAAGAGAAAAAGCAAGATAACAACAATTATATGCAAACTTTAACTTGCTATAACTAAAAAAATATAAATTTTTAAGAAAAAAAGTATAGTTTGCCTATCTACAGGTCTAAAACTACCAAACCATACTAAATTTATTAAGATTGGACTTGTACTTAAAAAGCCTTACGCTGGACAAAATTTGTGTTTGCGTAATATATATATGATTATGAAACGTGAAAGAGAAAATATTGTTGCGTGTAAAAACTACCAACATTTTCCAAAGACGCTAATTTTGGTACATGGGGTGTAGGATTACATTATAAATAATTAAAAAAAAAATACTAAAATCGGTCAATCAGTTTGTTTGCAGGAGTATGTTTCGAAAAAAAAAACTCGTTGAAAGTTGCTCTCGTTAGTTAAAGTTACTCTGGCGCACCGGGTTTGAAGCGCTGCAGAATCTGTATTATAAAAGCGATTGGTTTGAATTTAAATTTTAAATATTCTCAAATAGCTGTACAACAATAATCAATTTAAAAAAAATTAAATATTCAAAAAATAGTTTTACTTAAACCTCTTTTAAGATGTGTTTTATTGAAAAAATATCGAGTTTAGCAAATATATCCAGTTGTTTTTAAAAAATTCAAAATAAAATAAAGTCTTAAGTGACCCCATGGGTTTTAGGTAAAACTGTTTGCGATATTTTCTCATACAATCGCAATTTTGTACCCTGCGATTTTTTTTTAAAGAAAACTAAAATTTCAGTATCAATCTGTAATATTTATACATATACTAATTTTCTATATTTGAAAATAAATTGCATTGAACTCGTAAATTGCTTTTAGTATTTCATTAAAAATAAGTTCATACCATACGCAGAGTATAGCTAAAAAAGTTTTACTTGAGACCGATGGGGTCATGTAAGACCAAATTTTATTTTGTGAATTTGGGGCTATAGAGGGCTCTCCAAATTTTTGAAACCTAATTTTTTTCTTAACATGACCACGGGGAATCCGAATCCAAAGTGATTTTTTTCTATATCTCTAATGGTCTAGGCTTTGGTGTCAAGTGGTTAAGGTTGCTTTCTTCGTTTACTCATAATTTCCTTTGCTGACTTTCGACTAAGTTCGTGAAAAATTTACCATTTTTTCGGATTGCATTATTAGCTACGACCCATTTCAATATGATTTGCCGAAATTCACTTAGTAAAACACTAAAATTCATCTCTCTCGGAACTTTAAACATGTCACAATAGTATTTAAAAAAGTTATAACTACCGTTGATTAATGCATTGTTATGTTTAAATGAAAAGAAAAGAAATAAGTGCTATTTATGTGTTCAAGCTTTATTCAAAAATAAAAAATTAATAACTTTTTTCTTTTTTAAAACAAGTAGTTTTTATGTACCAAAAATTTTAGTTTTGCGACAATTTTTTCTATTTTATTCTAATTTTTTTTTAACTACTGTGCAGTTTTTTATTGAATATATTTTAAAAATAATCATATTTGCAGTGAAAAACCAGAATCAAAATGTATCTTTTAGAACTTTTGGAAATCAAGAAATTTTCTGGTTTTATGACAATTTATGACAGCTTATGACAGCTTATGACAACTTTCCAGTGATTTCAGTAATTTTTCTTTAACAGAAATTTTTATCTAATCATTTAAGTGTTAAATTTTTACATCCGATAAATTCGGTAGATGAAATCTTCTTAGTTAAAAAATTATAAAGCTATTAAATTTTAATTCAACGCATAGACGTGATAAATTAAAAATAATAAAAAAACAACTATAGCACATGAGCGAGCTTATTCATTTCAACGCCAATTATACTATGTTGGACAAAATCTAATTTCCGGTGAGGTTAATGCCAAACTTCCGCTCATGAATTCGGAATGAGTCCCTAAGCTTAATTATTTAATAAATGATGCATACAAATGGGAACACATGTTGAGTATGTGTTGAAGTATGTGTAAAGTGTATGAACAAAAAAAAAAAAACAATATTATAACAAAAAGGTAAAAGCAGGATAAAGCGTAAAAGTAGCACATACTTGAAAACTACAAGAAATTCAGCATGTTTTTAAAGCAACGAATTTTGAATTCAACTGGGAGCTAGTAATGCATTAAAAAAGATCAAAGATGCTAATACTCTGTTAGTTTGACCTTCACAAAACTGAATCTCGAAAATCTTCCTAAAAAATAATACAAAGCAGTATAGATGGATACAGCCACTAAAGTTCGATAAGTATGTATGTCAACGATTTAAATATACTTTTATACTTAACATAGATATACAACATGCTGTCAAAGAAGAGCATTTTATAGCAAACAATTTTTGAATAAATTTTTTTCTGTGATGGAAACTTAAAACTAAAACCGAACCCAAAACTAGACCATGTAAATGTTTAAACAAGGCTTAGCTTTTCATTTATTCCAAGGTTAATAGTATCTTTATTCATTAATAATTTATACAGGCGCTGCTGTTAAATCGCATTTGGTTTAATAAATAAATAAATATTGTAAAATACGAAAAAAAATCAACGCAAATCAAATCTCTTCATTGCAAATTCTCAGCGAACTTGATTAAAGATGCACACAGAGGAAATTGAAAGTACCGCTAGGTAAGCATTACACCAACACAAACATACTCAGACATATAGCTTCACCCACACATATCAACATGAATATGAAATTTAATGCATACACTTTGCTAGAGCTAGCGGATATCCGGTGAATTACTAAGCAAAATACATGTAAGTAAATTTGTATAACCGTGTATGTTGTTCTGTGTCTGTGTATGTTGGCATGCTAAGCATACGTGAATTTGTGTGTGACTGCATGTGTAGTTGTTGCTGGTGTTGTTTGTATTGAAGTCGTTATTTATGCATGTATTGCGAGTTCTTACGCTATGTCATGCATTTGCTCAGCGTCGCTTAAGCTTGGCCAACAAACATCAGTAATAATATACTCACGCATATTATGAAAAGCAATCATACACAGCCACAACCACACACTTGCACGCGTACTCACACAGCAGCATATTATAATTTTGACTTCTTAGATTTTAATTCCCCAACACGTCTGCGGGTATAAAAAAACAAACACAAAAAATTCCCAACAGAATTCAGTCAAAGTTTGTAGTCAACACAGCAGAAAAACAATAATAAACAAGCAGTAAATTATATGCATGACTTTGCTTTAGCGAGTGTGTATGAATGTGTTTAAATTCCCTAGACTACAACCCTGGATTTTTACATTTTTGTGTTTTTTAAGCTACTTAAATAATCATCGCCTTAACTTTGCACACTTTTCCAAAATTATTGTAACCAACAACTTAGACACTGCTTGATTTTTTGCTAGAAATTCTTTAACAGTGTTTTATTTTATTTCTCTCATCTTTATAATTGCTTTTTCCACTTCTACTCATACTTTAAAACTTTTTGATTGCAAGCTACTTAAGAGGCCGGTAAAACATTAGAGAAGCTTCTAAAAGTTAACTGACACCAGAGTATCTCAGAATTTAAAAATTTTTTTTTTTATTTTCTTTAAAAGCAATCTTAATGAAAACTATATTGAATTGTTGAATTGAAATGGATAACAATCATTTAATTTAGAACTGGACAAATTTTAACAGTTTGTAACAAAATTTTACTTTTCCCAATTCAATATTACAATAGCACAGAACAACAAAAAAATTTGAAGTTAGTGTTCTGCCGTCATAAGGAAGAGTGTGGCATCTACATATTTCAATAATCTGAGATAAACGACTTACAGTAATTTATCAAATATTCACTGATAATTGTTTGGATGGTTATAAAAATTTTGTTCTATAGTATATTGAAATCCAGTTTTCTTTTACTATTAATGATATTTTTTCCAATTTTATTGAAAATGCAAAAACTGTGGAACAAACACTGTAGTTGCCGCTTTTTTGATTGTTTGTTCAATAAATCACAAACAGTTCAAAAAGTCGTATCTAAATCAAGTATACGTTTTATATTGTAAAAAGCTTTTTTATTTATATATTTATGATATTTAATTAATATATTTTTAAAACATTCATATCTCACATAAGGATATTTTATAAAAAAAATCAATATGTTATGTGTAAAAATTAATATTTCGAAGACTTTTTTGGGGCTCAAAATTAAAGAAGTAAATACATTTTAAAAAGCATTAACTACAAATACAAAGGGAAAATGCAGTATCTACTTGTAGATACTGCTTTTTTGTCTCTGCTTATATAGATACTGCGTTTTTTACTTGAATGATTGCTTTAATTTGTGTAGATATGAGATTTGAGGTTAAAATATTAAGCAATTGATCAAAAATTTTGCAATTTTTATTTTATTTTCTTGAAGATGGAAGAAAGATGATTAAGAAAAAACAAAACTAATTTTGATTTCCATCCTAGATGCCACACTTTTCCTTATGACGGCAGTGTTGCCCTGGGTATTTCAGGGGATCTATATATTAATGCGTAAACATTAGACTTTAGCCCCCTTTTTACTGACTTTTAGACAACATATTTTAACAAAACTTATTTCATTTAAAATATCATATCAAGACTTCAGTATAATTTTAACTTAAATATTTTTTCATTTAGATTGGTTAAAACAAGACATTAAAAACGTTTTTTTCCTATATAAATAAAATCAACAGAATACAAAGCCACATATTCGATCTAATTAACAGCGTTGCTGTGGTATAGTAGAATGCGAGAGTGAAAAAAGAGCTGTGTGGTTGTTGTAGCTTTTTCTTTCCTATCTTTTCGGATATGATTTAATTATTAAATAAAATAAAATAAACTGGCCATTTCAGCCCTTGGAAGGACCTTTGACCTAGCTTCTATTGATCAATTGTGTTGTGCGTGTTATTAAATGTTTGATCACAAATGACCGAGAACTGGACCTACTTGTTTAATGCCGACTCCGAACGGCTTATGTTCTCAAGAAGCTTTACATGGCAATTTTTACTCTCTGAGGTTTGCCATTGTCTGCAGATAGGTGACGACCGAACAGAAAATTAATTCAATAGAAAAACCAAGGCTGTTAATAGCTCAATTTTTTGAAAAAAGTGAGCGATTCATATTTTGAGCGCGCTCACTTTTGAAAGTAAACAGTGTTGTGAACATTGACGATTTATCGTCATTTTGACTATTTTTATCACTAATTATGACGTGACGATTTTTCAGTTTTATGCCAAAAATTACGATTTTCAGCAAATGTAACGATGCAGCTTGCTCGACAAAAATTTTGAGAAGTTATTATTTAAAAGTAATAAATAAAAAGGTAAAAGTTTTGTAAAAAGCATAGACTGAAAACTTTTGTTTTCATGACCTCTATTAATTATTATGTTTTATTTGAAAAGTATTTCATCATAAGTGAGCGCGCTCATTTATTTTAAAAAGTTGAGAGAGCTCACATTTTAAGCGCGCTCACACAAAGTGAGTGAAATTAACAGCCTTGAGAAAAACATTCTGTCTGAGCTGGGAATTGAACTCTGGCTAACGCGGTTCCTTAGCTTAGGGGCCACGCACTCTACCCACTAAGCTACGGTTTCTATAACCGTATATTTGGTACTAAATAAACTACAATTAAGTTTTAACTAGTATTTTAATGCTCCGATTTCAGTGCATTATTAACTAACTAAACTATTTTTATTTACTATTTACTATTTTTTTTATCTGTACTATTATATAAAATTGAAGCTAAAATTGTATGTTACCACTTTAGCTAAAAAGGACTGGGCCGATTTTTATAAAAAAAATTTCAAATGTCATGTTTATGCTACAGTTTTGTTTAAAAATACCCCTATATTTCTTTCGAAATTTTAATAATATGTACACGGTCAAAAATCTTGGACTAATTTTTAATCCAATCGTTGGAATCATGCATTTTTTAATACTTATTCTATTAGAATTTAAACTCTTCAAAATACTAGACATTTTTTAATAAAACCTGGTATAATATTTAATACAGGTTGGATTAGTCTTTAAAGACAGCGTTCGGCTTGGTTCGGTTCTTATGAATGTTTATCATTTTTTTATACATGTGGCTTCATAGAGCAGTTGGTAGAGCCAAAAACTTATAACCTAAATGTACTGGGTTCTAATCCCACATGTTTCGTTAATTTTTTTTTTTTTTGTCAAAAATATTTTAATACAAGCATGTATTAAAATTAAGTCCCATGAGAGAATAAAAATCAATTGTAATATATGTAGTGTATTAAATTTTAACACAGTTTCGGTGTCGTCATATATACAATACAGGATGTATTAGAATTTAGTCCAAGACTTTTGAGCGTGTAATAAAAAATGTTTAACTAATTTCGAATTTAAAAATTTTTAAGATTTATACACTTGAGTCCTTATAATTGTGAGTTTCATTTACGGGTGTTTTTATAGGTTAGTAATCAAGGGTTAAGCAAACTATTTTATATATTAAACTAATTTTTATTTTCAGTTTTACTGTATCTACTTTTAAACGTAACCGATTTTAATTTAAATGAAATATAATTTTAAATTGTCCATTTTCGCCGCTTTTGATAAATATCACAGACACCTAAAATTTTGATCAAATCATATTCTGTGCCTTTCTGGGACTTTTCTAACATATTCTGGCACCAAGTTCTTATAGAAATTTCGCAGTTCTTGCACCCGAAATACCTCTAGTATTTAATTAAATTAATGAAAATTAAAGGCTGAAGTGTTTTTATTAGTTCGACTACACAACATAACCTAAAATTTTAGCCATTCTTTGACAAGTTAACAGTTGTACAAAATTTGTTTTATTAATAAATACTTGCTCGTTTTGAAAAAATCTATAGATATGGGTTGATTCCTCTTTTTTCTGGGCTTTTTCTATAAAAATGTTTAATGAAACTTTGCAGCACACGTAGCTTCTTTACAACATTTGTCAGAAGGATCTCTTTCTAACTTACACAACTTAGCTCTGCTCGTGACATTTTCTAAACGTGCACTTTCTCACGTTCATAAAAAAACAATTAATGACAAGCTTCTGTTGGTGTTCATCAAATATTTTTGAATTGTGTTGGAGCTTTGGTTACGCTTGTCTTGAAGGGATAAAGAATGTTCATTGAAAGCAAAACATTGTTGTTATTTTACCGACAAACTTTCAATAATAGTTTGTTTACTTATTTAGGTCACTTTCAAGATTAACTTTCATGCACTCTTGGTCCAAATTTTAGCTCAGGTTACTTTAAAAATTTACTGTCATAAAACTTGCTACTGGCAATACTGATTGCTCCACAGTAGAGAAAAGAAAACAATAAACTAAAAGGAAACAAACAGCACAAAGAAGAACGCGCTGCTAGAGAAGGTCAGAGAAGTATGGAAACAACAAAAATTCATGCAGCAGCTGACAGTCGAGCTTTAAGCGAAGCATCCGAATGATCTCGTGGTCTGGAGGCTGCCTTTGCATCAATTCGCAATCGTGACAATGGCCGCATTTTAGCCGAAAAAGTGCTCAAGAACTGTTCCACAACTTTCGGGCTGAATGGTATGCTCTCACAGAACATGTTCCTTGAGATGTCACAATTTATATAGCGAAAATATTTTATGCTACTTCGCTACTTCGCTACTTGAGCACTTTTTCGGCTAGAATGCGGCCAATGTGTGCTTTGCAGCAATCGTTGTTTACGAACTCGAGCGGCATATATGCATTTTTTTCTTGTGTGCGATTACGGCTGACGACGATTGTTACTCGAGTGGCAAAAACTGACGAATGGTCTCATGCAAAACTCTGGTGGCGACTATCATTCCAATTGCTAAAAAACCGCTTGCTTGTCAACCATGTGATTTTTGACCTATAAGTCTGCTTTTTTCCTTGTCGAATGTTTGTGAACAGCTAGCAGTGAGGGGTTAAATATTTTGATGTTAAATCGGACCTCTAGTGGTGTAACACAAGGCTTAGTACTTGCTGTAATACTTGCACAAGGCTTGCTCATTGCTATTTACGTAAAAATGTATGCGTATGCTGATGACTTTCAGCTGTACATGTCCAGGCCAATTGGTTTATAAGAGAATCTTTGTGTTAGGGTTAACGAGGTTTTGCCTATTGCTAATAACTTGCTATATATTCAAGGCTTGGCTCCAATTCTCCTCAATAATGCCGAGGTTAAATTTGTTAGCAAGTAAATCAACCTCGAATATATAACTAACTTCTCTTTGTCATGTGAAGATTATATTAACTCACGCGTTAGAAAGCTGTATTATGGGCTGCGCAGCCTTCGGGTTACTGCAAGTTTTGTGCTAGTTGAAATAAGACGTGAATTAGTCTTGCAGCTGCTGCTGCCTATAATCACCTATTCGGAAGTTGTATACCCTAAGCTTGACTCTCCGTCGGAAGCTAGAAATTGCATTTTATTGCATAACACTATATGTTTGTACACAGAGTCCTAGGTATTTGTTTGAACGACTTTATTTTTGTAGGTCAAGTAGAAACTTATATCACTTAATCTTAAGATATAGTTTTATCAACTTCAGTAGATTGTTCTTTGTGAGCGCAATCAGACAGTGGAATTCATTACCAATTGGCAATAAATTAGTTTCCAATAGTAACACCTTCAAGCACTTAGTCTATGAGCACTTCTCCTAAATATTTCTACCTTATTTGTAATGATTTTTTCTTCTATAATTATTCCTTCTGTATGTTTCCCCTAATCACTCATATTAATTAATTATTTGTTTTTATAGTTTTTAATTATATTTTTTTTTTGTTTTTATAATTATGATGTAAAAATAATGATGTTTTGGATTTATATAATTTTTATAATTAAAAAAAATTTGTACATGAATTTAATTCTGAGCTTAAGACTAATTACGTTTGAAAAAGGCAAAAACAATAACAACAACTCTGAATAAAGTCATACACACAGCAGACTAGACAGCCTGTTTCAAAAATAGCAACATTTCCTCCTCAGCAGTCTTGATTGATTCAGCTGTGGCCAACCCACTGCTTAAACTTATATGATTTGACACGTGTTCGAACAAATTCGCAATAAAGTTTAACGTTCGCATCGGCCACTTAATAATATGACATGAAAGCAGTATCTATTTCTAGATCAAGCCTTCAACTCTAACCATGGTTGCCATCTGTTCTAGTTGCTTCTTAATTTTTCTTTCGATATTCATTGGAATTCGACGAGTCTGTAGAATTAAATTTAAATAAAAAGATCACAATTATTTATCAATGTTATATTTAAAAATATTTTTTTTAGTATTTTAATTATTAATATCTTTATGTTGTTATGATCTTTGTTGTTGTTTCTATTGTCAATGAGGCATTTAAAAGATTAAATCTTATTTTTCAACAATAAGCTCAATAAATATAAATTACCTTCACAAATAAAGTGGCTTCAATAATTTTGAATTGTTGTGTGATTATTTATTTTGTGTGTTTTTGAGCAATTATTCATAATAAAAAATGCTCAATTTTGAAAAATCATTCATTGCATTTTTGGGCGATTTTTCTACTTTTTTGGGCTTTTATTCAAAATTAAAAAAGACCCAACATATTTGGGCAATTGTTACGAATGAGTTAATTTCATATGTCACGTTACTTTAGGGGGAGGGGTTTTGAAAAGCACTACGAAAATTAACGCAGAGGGAGGGGGGGGGGGGTAAAAAAAACCGGAAAATCAGTAACGTAGTTTATGGACTACCCCTAAGTGAGCGCGCTCATTTATTTTAAAAAGTTGAGAGAGCTCACATTTTAAGCGCGCTCACTTTTGAAAGTAAACAGTGTTGTGAACATTGACGATTTATCGTCATTTTGACTATTTTTATCACTAATTATGACGTGACGATTTTTCAGTTTTATGCCAAAAATTACGATTTTCAGCAAATGTAACGATGCAGCTTGCTCGACAAAAATTTTGAGAAGTTATTATTTAAAAGTAATAAATAAAAAGGTAAAAGTTTTGTAAAAAGCATAGACTGAAAACTTTTGTTTTCATGACCTCTATTAATTATTATGTTTTATTTGAAAAGTATTTCATCATAAGTGAGCGCGCTCATTTATTTTAAAAAGTTGAGAGAGCTCACATTTTAAGCGCGCTCACACAAAGTGAGTGAAATTAACAGCCTTGAGAAAAACATTCTGTCTGAGCTGGGAATTGAACTCTGGCTACCGCGGTTCCTTAGCTTAGGGGCCACGCACTCTACCCACTAAGCTACGGTTTCTATAACCGTATATTTGGTACTAAATAAACTACAATTAAGTTTTAACTAGTATTTTAATGCTCCGATTTCAGTGCATTATTAACTAACTAAACTATTTATATTTACTATTTACTATTTTTTTTATCTGTACTATTACATAAAATTGTGGCTAAAATTGTATGTTACCACTTTAGCTAAAAAGGACTGGGCCGATTTTTATGAAAAAAATTTCAAATGTCATGTTTATGCTACAGTTTTGTTTAAAAATACCCCTATATTTCTTTCGAAATTTTAATAATATGTACACGGTCAAAAATCTTGGACTAATTTTTAATCCAATCGTTGGAATCATGCATTTTTTAATACTTATTCTATTAGAATTCAAACTCTTCAAAATACTAGACATTTTTTAATAAAACCTGGTATAATATTTAATACAGGTTGGATTAGTCTTTAAAGACAGCGTTCGGCTTGGTTCGGTTCTTATGCATGTTTATCATTTTTTTACACATGTGGCTTCATAGAGCAGTTGGTGGAGCCAGAAACTTATAACCTAAACGTAGTGGGTTCGAATCCCAGCATGTATTAAAATTTAGTCCCATGAGAGAATACAAATCAGTTTTAATATATACCGTTGATTAAATTTTAATACAGTTTCGGTGACGTCATATATACAATACAGGATTTATTAGAATTTAGTCCAAGATTTTTGAACGTGTAGGTATATTTAATTAAAGTCTAAAGTTTTTTAAGAAATCATCCCAGTTGTAACGCATTGCTTAATCGTTTTTTTTCTCACGCCTTGTGTTGACAGAGTTTCAATGAACTCCATGTTGCTCTTTTATCTTTTCTGTTTGTGCTCAGCCAGCATATCACAGCACAACAACAAAAAAACCGATGAGCCTCGATCAAGGCGAAAAGGGAGATATATATATAAATGCAGAGCGGCGATCTAAAACAAAACAAAAGCAGAGAAGACATTATTATTTTCTTTTGAAAAGTATTGTCCTAAGGAGATTGATAAAAAAAACGTTCGTGGCGAAGCATACAATAGTGGCGTGCTAGTGCTAGTTAGAAATAAATATACTAAAAATAAAAAGATTTTTTTTTCGTTTATTTGCAATTAAAGTAAACATTAAAGTTGATTGCTGCTCAAAACAAAGGTTCTTTTGTATTGCTGCTAAGTTGCCAAAAAAGTTGTTTTCTGCAAAAATAAAGCATATTATCAGTTAAACTAAATAACAAGAAACTAAAGTGTTCTTTTTTAAAGTAATAAATGTAAAAAACAAAACCAATTCAAACACAAGATAACCTACTTAAAAATTATCTTTTACATAGGCAGAATTTTTGTTTTAATTGCTAGAGTAATAGGGAACAGGGAATTTTAATTGCTTGAATTTTTCACATATTTATGCTTTGCGACAAATAACACATATTACAGACATACTTTCTGTTAAAAATTTTAATTGAAATTATGTTTAAGCACAACATATCATTTCTTCTTAATTTGCTCTTTGTCTATACTCACATTCTTATAAATCGGACTTCTTAATTAATAAAATTCACTTATTATTATATTATGCACTGAGCACTTATTTGTTAGTTAGTTTATTTTAATACTCTTCGAATTTAATGACAAAAATACATTTTTATTTTTAAATTTTCACATGCACTTTTTAAATTCCAAGCATATACTTGACAAAACACCTGCATAGTTTTTTTTTATTAAGTTGGCAAGAAATCATTGGAAAACTACTTTTTACACTATTTAACTACTCAACGGAACACTGAAGCACTTTACAGATAATCAAAATAATATTGTTATAAATAAAGCATACGTCAGCAAATATGAATAAAAACGAGCTTCAGCGAACAGGACCCGAGAAAAAATTGATATATTGTGTCAATAAAGTAGCCGATATGTATCGAAACTGGCCTGAGACTTAACTAAACATGCCCAACAAGTACCTTGAAAGGCACCTGAAATAGTAACGTAGTAAGTCTGTATTATGTCAATAAAGTGTTAAAAAGCGAGCGACTATTTTCGGATACAATTAACTGACTTAGGCCCGAATCGCTCTTCGTTCGTACATTGTGCCTGTGTTGCAGAAATAGCACTTCTTGTGCAGAGGTCGAACATTTACCGACACGGGCACCGGACATATATCAGATACTTTATTGACACAAAATATAAAATTGTTTTTCGGGATATGACCTAACATATAAGCATTGTAAGTTTATATTAATTTTAGTTAAAAATTAATCTCAGGTTTAGTTAGAGGTAGAATGAGGTATCGGATGAAAGGTCTGAAGGAGAAGATTTATACATTATGATTAGATTTTAGATTGGCCACCTCTGAGCTGAAACATGAACGAAAAAAGAGTATTTCTTAAATTAAAGCTAAGCTATATATATGATATGGAAGGAAATGATGTCAGAGGGAGTTTTAGGCATTGATAATATGTGCAAAAATACTTCCGAAATTTTTAGCAATAAAAATTTTTTTATTCAGTATATAAAGCCAATTTTAAATAAATTCAAATGGAGTCCACATGCTCAGGTATTTCTGAAACAATATGTTTAGTTATTTTCTTTTTGTGGAAAAGTGTTGTTAAATAGTTTTGCTTATTTTTATCCACTAATCTTAAAAATGAGCGTATTTTGACCATATATGTATGTAGACATATAGTAATGAGAAGGGCGGGGTTGGAAAGATTTGTTATTTTTTTCTTAAATTTTGGATATTTTTATTAAACCTATTGAAAAGAAAAGCAGCGCTATGTTTGCGCGGTAAATAACATTGCAGTTTCTAAATATGACAGCGAGTCCAAAAAACATCAATGTGCCAAAATCATTTTCGGCTAAGTGAAAATGGTAAACAAAATCAATCACTTTTAAACTGCAATCAATACAAACAAAATAAACAAGATCTTTGAGCTTTGATTGCTGGTAGCGTCATATTGGTTTTAGCTACTTTGTATGGGATGTAGGCGTGGATTTTACTCGATTTGGTTGAATATCATACTTAGAGTGCACATTAAATATCAAATCTTATGTGCACAATTTCAAGTACATACATTAAGTTTGTGGAGTTAAAAGAGATTTTACAGTTTTGATAAAGTTACTTTGTCCGATTTGGTTGAACTTGTTCTTTATTTTGTAGATAAGCCTAAATACCGAATTTTATTACGATAGCTATCAAATTAGACGGCAGACGGAAAGACAATTATTTTCCAACTTAAAAAAAGTCAAAAGTTCTTTTCATCTTCTATTTGAATTGATCCCCATTTTGAGGGTTCATGACTTCACCGAGCATGTGTTCAAAGTCAGTGATCCCTGTAACTTTAGAAAGGCTTAACCGATCAGTTTAACATTTTTTTACTTAATCTAGACAGAATTCTCTTCCTGATGAACGAAGGATTTTTATTTTGAACGATTATATATTTTTTGCCAAAAATATTTTCCACCCTTCCCCCTCGTCACCAAGAGTGACCAAAGCTCTAGTAACCCGGTATGCTTACGTAAGTAAACTTTGGTACATGCATCGGGAATACCTGAAAATGTGTTTCGTTTTAAAGCATGGAAAACCCATGTCATTAACAATAAACAAAGCAAAGACCCCGCCCCCCTATAGTGCTTACGTAATAAAGAGCTGCACAAGTACTATACAAATGACTTGACACCATAAACTCTAATTTAAAGTACTTCCGTTCTTCTACTCACTCGTTTCAAAATAAGCACTGCAGTGAAGAAAGTTTTTGATACACAAACGAATACTGCAGAAAGAGACAGTAGAACATTCAATCTATATAACAATAGAACCAAACTGAAGTAGAACAAAACTGAAGTAAAGGGTGATCGGATACGAAATCCCTTTTTCAACTGGGTTATTTTCACAGCTGTTATGTTTCAAATGGCTTGTCCATATGACGTTTGTGTTTAGTATTCAATACGACACAATCATGAAAAGACTTACTCCTGAACAACATTTATTAATTGTGTAAACTTACTACCAAAATCAGTCATCAATTTGAGAATGTTATAAAGTTCTTCAACATCATTTTGGTAGTTATGAATGTCCAAACCATCAAACCATCACCAAATTTCGAACCAATTTTACATTATTGGACATTCTTTATTCAACCAGAGTGCATAGAACCCGTAATTTCGAGAATATTGCTGCAGTAGCAGAGAGTGTTCGTAAAAACCGTGAAATATAGGGTTTTCACAAGCTATTATATTGTTGTATGTCGTAATGCTTTTTCAACAAAAAATACAACAACTGTGAACATACCCTAAGGGTTTATTTTATTTTATGTCGTAATTATACAGCTGACTGAAGAAACACAAAGAGGACTGGAGAAAATAAATTTTTTAAATGCCTCAACAAAACGAAAAGAATGAAATAATAAGAGCTTTGAGCAAAAAGTATATTCTTGATCTTGTTATGAATCAGAAAGCCACGTCAAAACTTTCAAGAAATTCAATTTCTTTTTCAAACATTTTTGGCTTTCAAAATAAAAAGAAAAGTTGATGGTACTTATGAAATGTACACGGTAATAACAAATTCGTAACAAGAAAGAACAGCACTGGTGAAATAAAAATAAAAATTGACAACTGTTGTGAAAAAATACGACAATACGACAGCTTGTGAAAACCCTAATTGATTTTTATGTATTTTATCTAGAAAACAATATAGGAAGAACCTATTGCACTGGCGCTAAACTACTTATGGGTATAACAAATGGTTTTTTTAATCAGCATTTACAAATTTAAAAATTTATTTCACAATAAGGTTGCTACGCTTATTTTTGCAATTTCGTTGCTGGGTAAAAATGGGTCAATAATACGAAATCCGTTGTCAGAATTTACAAATCCCAAAATTTATTTGCCAATAGGGCTGGCAACTTTATTTTAGCGATTTCGATGCTAGGGCAAACACTAGGAAAAAATGGGTCGCTGATGGCAAATCCGTTGAAAGAATTCACAAATTTATTTGACAATAGGGTTGTCACCTTAATTTTTTTTTTATTTTTGCGATTTCGAAGCTGGGGAAAACACTAAGTAAAAATGGGTCGCTGATTCGATTTCAGCGACCATCGCATTCGCAAAGAATGAAAAAGATTGCTACTAGCTATCGACACTGAAGCAAACACTCGTTATGCATGCCATGATTTCCTGTTACTATGATGTATTGCCGCATCATGATACAAAGAACTATAGATAAAGTATTGCTCATGTCCGCCATCTTTGCTTTGACGTGCAAGGTGCTGATTGGTTGCAACGTAGTCACAATTTATTCACAGGGTGTAAAGATTTTAAAATGCCTAAATTTTCTTATGAAAACTTGTTCTTCTGAAATGAAATAAATATTGTTAAGTACATGTCCGACATGTCCAAAATAAAGTAAATATATATTTGTACTGTTTGTGAAAAAAAAAATGCATTTTTGTAGGGGTTTTTTCCCCCTTTTTACCGATTTACACAAAAAACGGCTACGTTGCTTGATGTGCTTGACAGAATTTGGACTGTTTGTTCATTTTCCTTTTGCTATCTTCGTCTCTTTTGACATTTTCTTTTGAATGCATTCATTAAGTGTCACATTTGACGAGCACCAATGACGAGGTGCGCAGTAAATGTTGTTCGTTGCGCCGGGAATACTTTATCTGTAGTTCTTTGTATGTTGTCATCATGTTGTCGCATTATGTTTTGATATTCTGTTTCACAACATAACATAAGCACTGTTGTTACTGTAGCGAAAAGCATTTCAAATTATGAAGTGTTTGGTTCGTTGCTGAGTTTCATGAGTTTCATCATAGAATTTGTGTATTCGATGTCAACGCTTCACTTAAATGCAGTGTACTGAAGTAGTGAAGTGGCAAAAATAGAAACTTTTGTGCTGCTCTAAATTACGTAATTCTTGAATGGCCCCAAATAAGCAACTTTGAATAAGCAACATCAGAAATTTTTCATTAAATCAAAACTATTAAAATCCTTTCGTTTATCAGAAGCATTATTTCATTTACAAATTATCCCATTTTTTGTTTCGGATGACCTAGATTGAGGAGCAGCACTGATCACGACAACTCTTTTTGGATTCCTCGCAAATTTACTGTATCCCACTAATTAATCCAATATGTATTTATTTATTTCTTGCTAATGCAAAAATACGGAGGTCTTATAATTAAAGCATTCGCCTCTTATTTCATCAGTTGGTATGATTGCAGTGTTACTTATACAAGCTACTAATAAAACACTTAGCAATAAAAACTAATATATTGGCGATAATGTTTAAATTTAAATTAGAATTAAAGTATTGCTTGATAGCTTAAATCACAATTGATCACATTACTTGTAATAACTGAAAATTTAAAATTATTACAAATAATGTTCAAAATCAGTATAAAAATATTGCAATGAGAAAAAGATGCTCAAACGAAATTTAAATGGCACAGCATTGGTAATTGTTCTTGGATCGGTGTGCAGAGCGTTCGGAAAACGTATTGAATATACAAAAAATTGTCTTTCCGATGCCAGACAAGAATAACGCATTTGTATAATGATGTTTGATCTTCGCGATCCTGCAATCCCAAGTCTTTTGTACGTATAAACTGGTTCCCCAATATAAACCACCTTGTGCAGTAAAATAAGTGAACGCAATTTCAGTAAATTGTTGAGAGTCATATTGTATTAACGTTTTGCTTGGAGGGAGATATGATCTCTGTGTTTTAAGCCACATACCTAACCAGCAATGTTGTTGAAGAGAACATTGAGTTTGTTTTTAAATAAGGTACGATTAAGCCAGTAAGATACGAGTTCTAATGGGCGTAAAATATTGAGTTGTCCATAAAACACGTAACATACCATATTCTTTACCGATAGTGCTGCCGATACGAGTGTTCTATGACAAGGTTAAGTTAGGCTTAGTTAGCATGGCTGTCTCAAACGAGACACACTTAGGCCAATGAGGCCTAATTTTGATACCAAGGGTTATTTTTTCCTATCTCTATTTAAATCAATTTGAGCTGTTTACTAAGCCTAGGATTCGGTTAACCGAAGATTCTGAGAGCTCGTCAAGGTCATTGAAGTACCAGTTGCCTAAGTGGAGGAAGCGTTTTTGAGCCAACGCTGGGCAATTGCAGAGGAAATGTACTGTAGATTTTTCCTCCTCCGTATCTCTACAGCTTCTGTAAGGATCCCTACCATGGTGCTAATATTGTCTCTACTGAGAGCTTAAGGTTGAGTTTGGGCCAGATTTGCCGCGTAATGTTACACGTGTTGCCTGCTTACCGTCTGTTGTTGGTTTTGATGCTCGATAGCTCATGTGTAAGGAGTTTACATGTGGTTAGAGGAATACCAAAGCTTACCTTATCTATAGATAATTGTTTGGTAGTACCTGTATGAGCGAGTTCATCTGCTTTGCAGTTACCTAGAAAATTCGTATGTCCAGGGATGCAGCACAGTAGTATGTTATTTCAACAGTTCCTAGGGCCTGTCAGATAGTATGCAAATATTCATGGAAGATATCTCATATGACTGAAGCCAAGATGACGCTTCATGTACAGCAGCTATTTCGGCTTGAAATACACTGCAGTGGTCAGGAAGCCTGAAGGCTAAATTAATGTTTGATTCTTTTGAGCAGACTCCTCTACCAACTTAACCATCTAGTTTTGATTCATCAGTAAAGATCTCAATGACATTGTGAACAGTTTCCTAGTTCCCACAATCCTCGAGAGGCAATGGATACATCTTACTTCCCCAGTGAACCAAAACTACCGTTTTCGAATTCATTTATGAACATTTTCGGGTAAAAACGTTCATTTTCGTCACTCATAAATGAACCCTTTTGGTACCATTCGTCGGACTAAAATGCCTCTCAAAAATGAACCTTATTTTGTTCGGAAATGAGTTAAAAAAGAACAATAAATTGTGCTTTTTTTGTTCAGAAATGAGTTAAAAAAAGAAAAATAGCAAATTATTTTTCGGCACTCGGAAATGAACCCTTTAAGAATTTATCGCCGGACGAAAATGCCTCTCAGAAACGAACCTTATTTTCTTCGGAAATGAGCTAAAAAATGAACCATAGAAAAGCTATTTTTCGGCACTCGGAAATGACCCTTTTTAAATCAATCGCAGTTTTATTAACCATTAACCATATTAACCAATCGCAAATTAACCATAGAAACTCATAGAAATGAACATAACTGGTTCATTTACGAGGAATTTTTATATTCTTAAATGATTCTTTTTCGACTTAAAATAAGTTTTTTTATGAATTTTGCAAAAGAAGTATAGTTTTTAAGTATGGGGAAAGTTTTAACGAGTTTAATCTTCTACTTTTAAGCGACAAAATAAAAAAAAAATAAAAAAAAAATTATTTCCAAAAACGTTCCCAAAACCCTGACCTTACGCAAAACGCAAAACCTTCGCTTATGGTTCAGTGGGTTCTTTCAAAGGATAGGTTTTGTGTGATGTAGCCAATGGACCTAGGTATGGGAGGGAGAAATTTTCTAATGCAAGAATGTTCTAGTGTACCTTCTTTCCACTGGGAGGTGGATTTTAGGCGGATGGCTGTATTAGCTCTCGAGCAGATTGGGCTTCCAGTTTAGTTTCCTATCCATTATAAGGCCCAGTATTTTGCTTAATCTGAGAAGCTAAGTCTTGTGTTTCCTAGTTTGGGAGAACTAATTAGAGGTAAATTGTGTTTTCTGGTGAATACCAATAATTCAGTTTTGTTTGGGTTAACGCTGAGCCCACAGCTGATAGCCCAGTTGACTAGAGTATTTAGGCAATGTTACATAATTGCTCGAGGAGTAGGTATGTATTTTCTAGAGGTAACAATCACCCTGCACCCCTATAGTTCAAGTTTGATTAACTGGTTCATTTACTGCTAAATTCCAGAGTAGAGGTGAAAGAACCCCTCCCTGCGAAGTTCCCTTTGGTACAGATCTTAACGTGGATGCCTCACAAAATTTTGCACTTATAATCCTACCAACTAGCATTTGATTTATAAGTGCGGCATCCACTCCAATCTACGTTAGCGCATTGGTAATATCTCTTGCTTCGACGTTTTGAAAGGCCCCTTCTATATCAATTAAAGCTATCATCGTATATTCCTTCTGATGGAGGGACTTTTTAATGATGGAGACTGTGGAGTGGAGAGCTGTTTCCACGAATTTGCCTTTGATGTTGGCATGTTGTGCTTTTGAAAGTGGTTTATTTTCTATTTTAAATCTCAAGTGAATGTTCCACGACAATTTTCTATTAAATATTATACCTAGGTTTCTTATGCTATGTTCACACTGAGAGCTAAATGCGAATTTACGAAATCAACATTTACGAACGGCCCTTTACTCGTTGCAGGAGTAACAGAGACAAATATATATAGTAAATACTCTAAACGCGCAGCTTATAAAAATAGCTTCCAGTGGGTCTTATCGAGTGATTCTTACAAAAAGTCAAAGGAAAAAAATTCAAACAACATTGCGTATGAGTAACATTTTTTGCTTTGAAGCATTGAAAGCGGGCAAGAAGTAGCAAACTTACTTGATCTAAATAGCTCACAATTAAAATCATGTAAAAGTTCAATAACATCATTGCAAAGTAACGCCAAAATAATTTTGGTGAAAAAATTTGCTAAATATCTCCAACCAATCAAAAGCTAAATATCTCTTACCAATATATATTTTCATACCATCTGAATATATCTTCACCTTTTGTTCTTATAAATATACATACGCTAGAAACGACAGCTGTCGTACATTTTTTAGTATTAAGTACAATTGGAGGAAAACAAATCATATAGCATTCAAAAGGTTATGTTGCCCAAATGAGCAGAAACATATTTGAGCTGCAAGATTAAACAAGATAAACAAGATTAAAAAAAATTAAATTTTGCTTTCCGAAAAATGCTAAACCACGAGAGAAATCATGAGGTGAGAGTCCCAAAAAGCTGACTGAAAAGTGGTGGATAAGCTTAGAAGAAATTTTGGTAGGATTAATAATGGGACCAGCTCATATATTGTCCTACTCTAGAGGTTAGTTCGGCAGAGATATAATCTTTGTTCAACAAATTTTTGCCAATCGGTGACGCTATGGAACTTAAAAGTTTGTGTTAATTTTAATGCGATAATAGTGAAAGGTTTATGTTTGTGTTTGCGTTCAAGTACACAAACTCAAACGTTACAAAAATGTCAAACGAGTAATATCATCTACGCTGTGAATTTTTAATGTTCTGTTTTCTCAAATCTACGCTACAGTGTTTTAACATACGCTACGTTAGTATACATTTTGGTTCACTGCTTTACGGACAGTTGGTCTTCGACCAACTTATATTTATTTAAATCATCTTTAAAAAATTTGCAATTCGTAAAAGCAACTTTCATCCTCTTATTCTTTTTTTCTTAGAGAAAATTTTGTAGAAAAAGGTCATATTTTCATATGATTTTGTGTAAAATTATCCAAATTTAGAATTTTTAATGCTCTATTGATAAACATTACGGTAACAAATCACTTCAAGTTAATTCCAAGGGAATGTCATTTAAGGCGTAATTGAAGAAGGAACAAAAAATTCACAGAATATATTTTTGCTGCAATGAATTAAACTATAAATTTCAATACATTATTTATAAAATCATCTTAAAATTATTTCACATAAAGTATAATATACGAAATCATATATGTACTACTCAAAAACACAAATTAATTAAAAAATTTAGTTATTTTTTTTAAGAATACTTTTGCTTTTCAAAACAATTTATAAAAATGTTATTATTGTAAACAACATGAGATATTATATTCAAAATATTTTTATAATATGTTTAAAATATTTTTAAAAATGTTAATATTTTGCTTTTAGCCGTCTGATTTGTATAATTTTTCCTATACCTTCATAACCTATGATGGAGCTAAGGCCCCAAACCCTTTCACCATTTGCTACAGGCCTGATCTTTTAACTTTGCAATGCTTACCTGAAAGTTATACTTTTTGCTTTATGTATGTTTAAGGCTAGTTTAAGTTGCTTAAATAAACGCAAACATTTACCCAACACACAAGACTAATAAACAAAAAAGCTCAACATTTAAAATTTACAGACAGCCACAATGTATGCATTAGAAAAAAGGCATGCAAAAAAGTGTGGCTTTCGCTGCTGGCAAATTTGTTACTTTTCAAAGTTTTTTTTCGCAACAACTTCTTCTATTCTTTATTTCAGGCATGTAGGGAGCGGCCAAGCTGTTCAGCCTGAGGTTAAATCCATCATTCACTAGTTCGGAATCTTTGTTGCTGCAACAGCTGCTGAGAGCTGGATAGTGCAATCGAGTACTACGATCGATGAGTGCAGCTCAACAAACAAATTGCGCCAAAATACATGCAATAAAAATTCCTCGAAGCAAAAACCTTTCAAAAACAAACTAAAATCAGCTGTGCACGAAAAATATTGAAACAGTTGGCGAAATTCTGCTGTATTAGTCTAGTTTGTAAACTTTTACATACCATAGTTTAAGGCACTTTTTGCGCTTAGACGCTTTTAAAGGTTTGTTTTTTTAAATATTAATGTGAAATTTTAATTTTTCAAGAAAAAACTGCACATTTATATGAAGTAAGTATTTTTTCCAGTATAAAGTGGAAAATATGTTTTCAGTCTCTCTGCCTTATTGAAATGCTGCATACTTTTGGGCTTTTAGAAAAGCAAAAGCAATTTCATCTACCGCTTAAAATACAACTGAGCCAAAACCATTATCAATTTATTTTTTTTAATAAATGAAAAATTATCTTATCTCCTTCTTGTTAAACAACAGCTCAAGAATCTACAGCTACATTCTTCTTTTTGTCTTCTATCGGCGGCTTCGTTTTCAATGCTTTTCACTGGCAATTTACAAGCTTAATGTACAACGTGTTAACACAGAAAATCAATTAAAAATAATAATACACAAATGCAACAAAGCTCAGCTAAGAAAATACTAAAAAATAATTGAAAAAATACAAGTACAAAAAACAAATAAAATTATTGTTTTTAATTGATTGGAGACACTCGGCCTGTTTCCATATTAACATCAAGTAAATGTAATAGAATATAAAGTAACATTTTCCATGTTATTTTTCTCTCTCAAGCTTCAAAAATTTGTAAAATAACGCTTTCAAACAACTTCAAGTTACTTGAATCGAATACGGAAACAGAACTTTAAGTGCACAACTGATTCTGTCTCTCGCTTTCACACGGTCTTTCTTGGTCCTTCCTTATCTTTCAACGACTGCATCTCTGTCTAGCACACACACTGTTTTGACAATTGTTGCCGATTGTTTAAAAGCCAGAACTCACAAAACACCACCGTCTTTCTTTTATTTTTTTCTTTTTTTCTTCTACAATTTTATCTCAACACATCGTTTGCTTTTATTTTTTTGCATGTTCTTATTAAATATCTCTTCAATTTTCATTTTCACACCGCGTTGCTCATTGATAAGAAACCATTCTTGACTGATTCAAATCCAAACAAGGTGTGCGCGGTGGCAAAGAGTTTTACCAAGAAACAGTAACGTTGCTAGAAAGTTGTTTTTTTTTTGTTTTCTTAAAAAATGATGGTTTCAAATTATGAAGCACCTTATAAAAGGAAAAAGCATTTAATATTTCCATAAAAATTCAAAGCAATTATATAAAAGTGAAGTAAGGAAAAAAAGATGTGAAAAAATTATTTATAAAAGCAAAACTAAAAAAGGCATCAACCATTATCGGTCACACGGGGTGGAATCCACCCTACCTTTTTTTAATATTATTTTTGCTATTTTTTTAATATTTTTGCTAAAAAAAAAAATATAAATATAATTTTAAAATATAACAAAAGAATTTTTTCAAATTTATTTACGGTGTATTTGCCCCAATGTTACTTATTCATAATTTTTTGGAGTTGTGCCTGGAAAATTTAAACTGAAAACTTTTGTTCTGATATTTGCTATAACATGCTAGCTGGACAAAATTGATTTTCCAATTTAAGATAATAACTGCACAAGTTAATTTCTTGAGAAATGATCTAAAAGAGTTGGTATGAAGAATTTTGTATGCCACTGAAAGATTAATTTTGGAGTAATAAGGTGCAAGTGCATTTTTCTACAATATTTTTTTTAAATTTTCGGAATGGAATTTCAAGTAGAAGGTATAGTATACATATTTTGGCTATTCTCAAGACTGTCAGAAGAGGTATTTGTTTTTATTTTTAAACTTCCAAAAGGTGGGACTTATTTGACACCGCTTGACACCGGGCGAATTTTTCAGTACATGTTGAATATGTGTTTATTCATTATTTTAGAACAGATTTGAGGCTGCGCACACGCTCGCTTCTATTTAGTTTCCTTTTTTTTAGAGTATTACAAATTCTCCATCACTAAAAAGGAATTGTATGGAATGTGGAGCAAATTTTTAAAGAAGGAAAGAAACGAAAATCTATTTAAGTTCTTTATCGCTAAAGTATAAGGAGTCTTTAAGATACATTAAAAATAAACTTACAAGTTATCTCTAGCAACAAGCGCGTCGTAAGCTAATTTCATCAGGGTGGCAGTACAAATGAGGGTGCAAAAAAAAATCACCAAAACTTCTTAAAAGAAACATGAATATGAATAAACAAATCTTGTATTTTAGTTTCAAAATAAAAAAAGATATAAAACTAAATAAAAAATATTAAAATTGCATTATTTTTCAAAATTTTTCCAATCATGGTTGCCACTTGCTTATTTTTTGTTGTACCAAATTCTCCGAAAAAACGTACCAAATAGTATAATAAACATTTAGTATAATAATTCACTGGAGTATATCTGTTTACATACCAAACATAACAAAAATCTTAAGTTATGTTATACGCTATTAACAAAATAATAAATACATCAAAATAGTTATTTTGCTGACCAAATATAATTAGATTTATTGCATTCGACACACACTTTTTTAGAGAGCTTTGTGTTGTCAAGTGTTTTATATTCCAATTTATTTCTAAGCTTAGTTTTAATCAGGCTAAAATTAAAAAAAAAAATATTGGTTCAGCAGCTGCTGAGCTGTGTGGAAGGCACATCAGACTATTTACAAAATTGATAAAATCATTAAAACAGGTTTCCCCCAATCCATTCTTCACGACCCAAACTTTTTCTCAAAATACCCAAATTTTTTCCCAACGTCATTACAAGTTTAAAAACTAAACGAGTCACAATAACGTCAGGGTAGAATTTTATGAGATGATATTTTAATATGAATTATTGAATTATGGCAATAAAAAAATTTTGTTTTCTGACATAACTTGTGAAGATGTTATTTTTTTAAAACATTTAGATCTTCTTTACCTAAATCGAACTTGTCTTTAATTTATTTTAGAATATCAATGGTAATAAGAGACAAATTTTCTGATTGGAGATATTTTTCTGCTTTAGTGGAAATTCTCACATTAAATCCCTAAGTCTCAAAAAATGTCTCAAAAATTGTGTTTTTTTATGTATATGACAAGAAAAGCATGTAAGCATTCAACTTTTAGAACTTAATGCAATGAAAAACCACTAAACATAATTCTGAACATTTCTCCAGTGCTACCAAATTTCGCCTTTTGTAACAAGTTATTAAATTGTAAATCTTTTACAAAGTGTACCAACTCGGAAAATAATGTACCAAGGTACCAAGTTAAGCTAAATGTACCAATTTTGGTACAATTGTACGAAAGTGGCAACCGTTTTTCCCAATATCTCAAAGGATCTTTCATGTAATATGAAAATATAAGAAATAATTATAGCTTTTATCAAGCAAGATAAGGTATATCTTTACATGGTTTAAATGCAATAAGGTTCAAAAAGTTATATCAATTTAAATTATTCCAAAATGTTTCTTTCTGTCCTTGCGAGAAACAAACTCTTTCACCGCTGCCATCGAATTAAATTCGTTGGTTTTATCTTTGTGAATGTATTATATCAGTGCCGCATGAGTGAGTCGTTTCTGTGTCATAGTTGCTCGAAGATACGTTTTAAGTCGTCTTAGTGCACTAAAAGAACGCTCAGATGAAGCTGCTGATGCAGGCACAGTGAAAACCAAAGCAACAAGTTTTTCAACTTCATTTAATAGATTTTTCAGAGTATCCGAATTTTTTTTCAAATTGGAATTGCAGTAGAAACTCTACATTTTGTTCCATCTTTTGCAAACACAGAGAAAGAAAATGGTTATCCGAAAGCATGCTTATGAAGAACAGAGAAAGATATATACAGAGCAAAATATATAATACAAAAATATTATCGTTATAAAAAAACTGATATTTTTAATAACTTTTGAAGTTTTATTTTTAAATTGCTTATCTAGCTAAATAAGCGGGGGCAACTGCCTCCCTTCACCCCCGCTTGATACGCCAATGCCAAGCAAAATACTAGTATAGTGGCGCAGTTGTGGGAACAGAAAGGAACGTTTGATAGAAAAATTTTCGGAATTTTTGAAGGATGAAGTAATTAATTAGAATTGTTTGAAATATTTTTTTTTTATTTTATGCGCTAAATATTAATTATGTAAAGTGTTATAAAAAACAAAATAAATTTTTACTGAATTAGTTTCCTTTTTTTTTTTTTTGTTAACACTTCATGTAACAAAGTTTTATTCTGTAAATAGACAAAATATGGCGCCAGGGAAGAAGTTCATATACCCCAACAGCCGTATTTTAGTAAATTCGAAGTTTTAAACGTGATCATGATCTAATTTTTTGCACCTTAAATGTTTGTATCTCTCCATTTGTCTCTGAAAATACTGAAATATCTTTTTCTTAGCGTGATTTAAGGTCTAACAATCATACCTCCCTGTTTAATGACCTACTCTCAATAAGATAAGACAGCATATTCATGACTTGAATATGTATGTATATGAAATTTTTTTAACAAAACATTTCAGACAAATTGTTACAATTTTTCAAATTCCTACTGCGTCGCCAAAATTTGCTACCAAAAACTAAGATTTAAATTTTAATAAGTTTTTAACCCGCATCCATAGGAACTTTCTAGAAATGAAAAGCACGTTGTGCACCAATTTGATGCAGATACAAAAAGAATATATAATTCATTGAAATGTTTTAATTTTTAAATTTTTTTATGCATGATGAATGTTTATTAATTTTAAAATAAGAAAAAACTGCAAATCTTAATTTTAGCAAAAATTTAAAGAAGCAAAAGATTTAAATCAACACATGCATGTTTGTTCTTAATATATAAATCTGAATAAAAAAATTGCATCAATTTGATCCAAACGACGGATGCGTGTTAGTTCAATTTTTTTTATTTGTTTTACTTAAAAAATGTCTTATACGTATTTTAGCCCATTTTGCTACTCTTTCTTATATTTCTAGCCCTTTTAAATAAATCTTTTATTTTTACCTTCATTTCATTACAAAGTCCTGAATTAATTTTTATATTATTTTTTTAAGTATTATTCTCATGTATAAAAAGAACTACATATCCATATACAGTGGAATTCGGTTATAACGACCCTGAAGGGATTGGAATATTTCGTCGTTACAACCGAATGTCGTTATATGCACACATAATTTTTTTTGTTCATTGTTAATTTAATTCATTTATTATAAAAAAAAAATATCAATAGTAAAAATAAAAACATAAAACTAAGGGGAAATAAATATAAGTTTTTTTTTTTAATTTCTGATAAAAAATATTTTCCTTGTCAAACTTCCATCCATGTTTGCAGCAACCAAAACTGTAACATGAACCGTCAAAACTTTTCTTTCTATACACTTTTTACCTTAAAATTTTAAAATTCTATCGGGCATGAGTTTAAAGAAGAACCTTGTTTCATCAGTATTATACATTTTTTCTGAGTCCTAATAGCCATCTCAAAGTTTTGGGAAAAATTCTGTAGTCACCTTGGGATACATCACCTGCTTCACCTGAAACTAAATCAAACTTTCTAAACAAGAAAAATTCGTTTTACATAAAATTTTAAATAAATCATTGGGTTTTTCTTGTAAAATATGACCAGTTAGAGGTATCGCGATTTTTGGATTTTCTACCTTTTGAGGAGGTGTGATCCTTATATTTTTCCTATGTTTCCATATGATCAATATTGAAGAATGTGACGCAAGAAATTCCTCGCCGTTTTCAAGCCGCCAGATTATTGCAGATTTTTCTTCAATGATGAACGCGTTACGTTGAGTTTGTGGAGGCATTTTGAACACTGTAAAAAATCAATCATGCATTTGAAGTAACAAATGTATACTGAGCAAAATCACATGCGCAAATGAAGCTATGCAGTTTTGTTGTCAATGAATTTTATACGGTTATTTCACTTTCAACAAAGCAAAAATTGCAAATATGTTCAGTGAATATTGTTTGTTCGCAAATAAATAAAAAAAAAATTCATAAGTAAGCAAATCTAGTCTCAACTTGCTTTCGCCGTCGCTATATGTGAAAATATTTATTATATTTTATGAAAACTGCGTCGTTATATGCGAACTCGTCGTTATATCCACCGACGTTAAAAGCGAACGCAGCTCCTAAGGAATGAGAAATGAGAAAATGCGGACTTCAAGAATACGACGTTATAGCAGAAATGTTGTTATAACCGAGGTCGTTATAAGTGAATTCCACTGTACATATTATAAAATTACCTGTTTTTTAATAAATATGAGTAATGTATTCCTTTCACACATTAAAAAATGGTTTTTTTTTTTATTTAAATGAAAAAGCAAAAAAATTTCCCCCCCAAGATTCATGCCTGCCCCCTCTGTCTTCTTGATTTGGCTACAGGCCTGGTTCTTTATGTCAAAACGGAATCCTTCATTATCTTTGAAACAGCTGTTTAACAATTTAAAAAGTATAGGTGTATGTTAAAATCTTTTGAGAGTTGCAGACTTGATCCTAGCTTGCTAAACAATTATTTTGTCGCTTATTCTGCTAATGATAATGCTAATATTCTCGATCCTGCAATGTAGCTGTATCGCTTAATGAATTTTATTTTAATGCAGTACATGAGCACGATGTTGCCCGCTGCCGAAACAAAATTAAATCAAATGCTTCTGCGGAAGATGGAATTTCCATGATATTTGTCAAAATTGTATTTCCTTTTATTATCAGTCCCACTTACCCATATTATTTATCATAGCTTCACTACTTCATGCTACCCTAAGATCTGAAAAGTGGCGACAAGAGAACAGCTTGAGTGCATTCAAATGGCGTTTCGATTGTCTCGTCAATAAGCGAGCACCGAATGTGCTTCCTGCATTTAAATTAATGCGCAAATGCATGTTACCAATCGCTGTTGATACGAATGCCTAGAGTGTGAGCGCTAGCGATTACGAACGTCTGCGACACAAGAATGGCAAACAAGGCAAGACATGAGGAACAATCGCCAAAATAAAGGAAAATCCATGCTTTTATGCTCATTCGCACAAAGGAAAAATATTAGTTGCAGTGTTGCATTCTTTTATTCTGCAAATGTTGTTACCAGACACAAAAAATGGCAATATTATAAAATACAATAAGATTTTAATTAGAGTTCGCACACGTTGGCGAAAAAATATGTCAACAATCAACTTCTATGCTAATTTGACTGCGAGGTGGATAGCAGGAATTGAATACGATTAATGTGAAAATTACTTATATTAATATAGCCAATGGTATAAAAAATTTGTTTGAAGCCATAACCTTTGATTGGAAAGAGATATTGGGGTTATTTTTTGATGTTAATTATTTTTGAAACATTAAATATAAAAACAACATTTTGGTATAAATAAATTTCGCCCAAAAAAATTATAGGGCAAAAAAAAAAATACAAAAACAGTTTAAGAACTTTTGCGCAAAACTGGACGATTTTTTGCAAAAGAATACTATGTCATATAAAAGGTAGTCTGGATTTTATATAATAGTATTGATGCTTCCCCAAATATTTCGGCTGTAGCGATAGCCTTCCGTGCGCTGGAATGCTTTAAAATCAAATCTAAAAATCAAGTTTTTTGTAAAAATATTGGCTGGTGTGGTAGTTTAAAAAATATAAACGGTCAGAAATAATGGTTATGAAAAAGTTCTTCCAATCAGCATCAACAAATGTTAAATTTTTGCATTCAGATAAATGAAAATGCTGTTTTTCGTGCATTTATTAATTATTTAATTACTTATCAATTATTTTTAATTACATACAAAAAAACATAATTATTTCAAATGCTATTCTCACTTTCAAGATATCGTCGGAAAGGTTTTGAGTGGCTGCAATTTATTGATTGATTCCTGGTCAGAATTCCGTATATTGATATATATTAAAACTAAAATATGAATTATTAAATAAGCACATACTGAAAAATATTGTAAGAAATTAAAAAACAAAATACAACTTATGAAGATATTTTAATTTTAAAAGTTTTGTATAAATCACATTAATTAGATTGCGAGCTTTAGATCAAGAAAGTTTTGTATTAATATTTTAAAATAAATATATCAAAAATGTGCATAAAAAAAGCATTATCTTTTATCCGATTGCATACATTTCAATTGTTGATGCAGATAGAAAGAGTTTTTCGACATATAGTTTCTGGCAGTTTGTTTTTAAAACTATTACACCAACCAATATTTTGACAAAAAACTTTATTTTTAGAGGCTATTTCAAACCATTCCATCACACGAATGGCTATCACTAGAATCGAAATATTTGAGGAATCTTCATAAATGCTATTGCAACCAAGGATTTTTTTGAGGAACTGACACAAACAACTTAACCTTCAGTCTTTAATATTCGTCGCACAAAGAAAAAATATATGATAAAATATAATGAGTTATGTGGCGAATGAAACGAATATTTTATTAAATATTCTTATAAAATGTTTAATATAATTTTTTTTACAAGATATTTATATTGTATCCAAAATGTTATTTTATTATTTCTTACTATGTACTAAAAAATATTTTTATTATAGAAACAATAAAACAGTTGCATATTATAGAAAAAATATAATAAATATATTAATAACCAGGGTTATTAATTGTTTGATGACCTAAAAACTGACATAAGTGACAAAAAACGCAAACAATTACATAAAAAATAAAGAAAAAAAAGCCTTAAAAATAAAACATTACTAAACACGTTTTGCTGCAAGAAACTTAAGTATGTTTGCAGAATAAAGTTTCTATTAGTTTTAGGATGGTGATGTGAAAAATCTGACTAAACTAACGTATACCTGTAATTTTACAAGTAGAGTGGATTACACCTAGTAGCAGTACATACAAAATTATTCAAGACATAGAATTAGTAAATGAAATTAATAAAAAACTATTTATAACTACACGCTCAGAAATCTTGGAATTCATTTTAATCCAATCGTTGGAATCATGCATTTTTTAATACTTATTCTATTAGAATTCAAACTCTTCAAAACACTAGACATTTTTTAATAAAACCTGGAATAATATTTAATACAGGTTGGATTAGTCTTTAAAGACAGCGTTCGGCTTGGTTCGGTTCTTATGCATGTTTATCATTTTTTTATACATGTGGCTTCATAGAGCAGTTGGTAGAGCCAAAAACTTATAACCTAAACGTACTGGCTTCGAATCCTACATGTTTCGTTAATTTTTTTTTTTTTTTGTCAAAAATATTTTAATACAAGCATGTATTAAAATTAAGTCCCATGAGAGAATAAAAATCAATTGAAATATATGTAGTGTATTAAATTTTAACACAGTTTCGGTGTCGTCATATATACAATACAGGATGTATTAGAATTTAGTCCAAGACTTTTGAGCGTGTAATAAAAAATGTTTAACTAATTTCGAATTTAAAAATTTTTAAGATTTATACACTTGAGTCCTTATAATTGTGAGTTTCATTTACGGGTGTTTTTATAGGTAAGTAATCAAGGGTTAAGCAAACTATTTAATATATTAAACTAATTTTTATTTTCAGTTTTACTATATCTACTTTTAAACGTAACCAATTTTAATTTAAATGAAATATAATTTTAAATTGTCCATTTTCGCCGCTTTTGATAAATATCACAGACACCTAAAATTTTGATCAAATCATATTCTGTGCCTTTCTGGGACTTTTCTAACATATTCTGACACCAAGTTCTTATAGAAATTTCGCAGTTCTTGCACCCGAAATACCTCTAGTATTTAATTAAATTAATGAAAATTAAAGGCTGAAGTGTTTTTATTAGTTCGACTACACAACATAACCTTAAATTTTAGCCATTCTTTGACAAGTTAACAGTTGTACAAAATTTGTTTTATTAATAAATACTTGCTCGTTTTGAAAAAATCTATAGATTTGGGTTGATTACTCATTTTTCTGGGCTTTTTCTATAAAAATGTTTAATGAAACTTTGCAGCACACGTAGCTTCTTTACAACATTTGTCAGAAGGATCTCTTTCTAACTTACACAACTTAGCTCTGCTCGTGACATTTTCTAAACGTGCACTTTCTCACGTTCATAAAAAAACAATTAATGACAAGCTTCTGTTGGTGTTCATCAAATATTTTTGAATTGTGTTGGAGCTTTGGTTACGCTTGTCTTGAAGGGATAAAGAATGTTCATTGAAAGCAAAACATTGTTGTTATTTTACCGACAAACTTTCAATAATAGTTTGTTTACTTATATAGGTCACTTTCAAGATTAACTTTCATGCACTCTTGGTCCAAATTTTAGCTCAGGTTACTTTAAAAATTTACTGTCATAAAACTTGCTACTGGCAATACTGATTGCTCCACAGTAGAGAAAAGAAAACAATAAACTAAAAGGAAACAAACAGCACAAAGAAGAACGCGCTGCTAGAGAAGGTCAGAGAAGTATGGAAACAACAAAAATTCATGCAGCAGCTGACAGTCGAGCTTTAAGCGAAGCATCCGAATGATCTCGTGGTCTGGAGGCTGCCTTTGCATCAATTCGCAATCGTGACAATGGCCGCATTTTAGCCGAAAAAGTGCTCAAGAACTGTTCCACAACTTTCGGGCTGAATGGTATGCTCTCACAGAACATGTTCCTTGAGATGTCACAATTTATATAGCGAAAATATTTTATGCTACTTCGCTACTTCGCTACTTGAGCACTTTTTCGGCTAGAATGCGGCCAATGTGTGCTTTGCAGCAATCGTTGTTTACGAACTCGAGCGGCATATATGCATTTTTTTCTTGTGTGCGATTACGGCTGACGACGATTGTTACTCGAGTGGCAAAAACTGACGAATGGTCTCATGCAAAACTCTGGTGGCGACTATCATTCCAATTGCTAAAAAACCGCTTGCTTGTCAACCATGTGATTTTTGACCTATAAGTCTGCTTTTTTCCTTGTCGAATGTTTGTGAACAGCTAGCAGTGAGGGGTTAAATATTTTGATGTTAAATCGGACCTCTAGTGGTGTAACACAAGGCTTAGTACTTGGCTTGCTCATTGCTATTTACGTAAAAATGTATGCGTATGCTGATGACTTTCAGCTGTACATGTCCAGGCCAATTGGTTTATAAGAGAATCTTTGTGTTAGGGTTAACGAGGTTTTGCCTATTGCTAATAACTTGCTATATATTCAAGGCTTGGCTCCAATTCTCCTCAATAATGCCGAGGTTAAATTTGTTAGCAAGTAAATCAACCTCGAATATATAACTAACTTCTCTTTGTCATGTGAAGATTATATTAACTCACGCGTTAGAAAGCTGTATTATGGGCTGCGCAGCCTTCGGGTTACTGCAAGTTTTGTGCTAGTTGAAATAAGACGTGAATTAGTCTTGCAGCTGCTGCTGCCTATAATCACCTATTCGGAAGTTGTATACCCTAAGCTTGACTCTCCGTCGGAAGCTAGAAATTGCATTTTATTGCATAACACTATATGTTTGTACACAGAGTCCTAGGTATTTGTTTGAACGACTTTATTTTTGTAGGTCAAGTAGAAACTTATATCACTTAATCTTAAGATATAGTTTTATCAACTTCAGTAGATTGTTCTTTGTGAGCGCAATCAGACAGTGGAATTCATTACCAATTGGCAATAAATTAGTTTCCAATAGTAACACCTTCAAGCACTTAGTCTATGAGCACTTCTCCTAAATATTTCTACCTTATTTGTAATGATTTTTTCTTCTATAATTATTCCTTCTGTATGTTTCCCCTAATCACTCATATTAATTAATTATTTGTTTTTATAGTTTTTAATTATATTTTTTTTTTGTTTTTATAATTATGATGTAAAAATAATGATGTTTTGGATTTATATAATTTTTATAATTAAAAAAAATTTGTACATGAATTTAATTCTGAGCTTAAGACTAATTACGTTTGAAAAAGGCAAAAACAATAACAACAACTCTGAATAAAGTCATACACACAGCAGACTAGACAGCCTGTTTCAAAAATAGCAACATTTCCTCCTCAGCAGTCTTGATTGATTCAGCTGTGGCCAACCCACTGCTTAAACTTATATGATTTGACACGTGTTCGAACAAATTCGCAATAAAGTTTAACGTTCGCATCGGCCACTTAATAATATGACATGAAAGCAGTATCTATTTCTAGATCAAGCCTTCAACTCTAACCATGGTTGCCATCTTTTCTAGTTGCTTCTTAATTTTTCTTTCTATATTCATTGGAATTCGACGAGTCTGTAGAATTAAATTCATGTAAAAATTTAAATAAAAAGATCACAATTATTTATCAATATTATATTTAAAAATATTTTTTTTAGTATTTTAATTATTAATATCTTTATGTTGTTATGATCTTTGTTGTTGTTTCTATTCAATGAGGCATTTAAAAGATTAAATCTTATTTTTAAACAATAAGCTCAATAAATATAAATTACCGTCACAAATAAAGTGGCTTCAATAATTTTGAATTGTTGTGTGATTATTTATTTTGTGTGTTTTTGGGCAATTATTCATAATAAAAAATGCTCAATTTTGAAAAATCATTCATTGCATTTTTGGGCGATTTTTCTACTTTTTTGGGCTTTTATTCAAAATTAAAAAAGACCCAACATATTTGGGCAATTGTTCACACAGAAAAAAATCATTGTAAAATCAACTAGAAACACAATGATTTTACATGTTTCCCCTATGATTTTGCTTCATAGAGATTTATAGTAAAATCATTGTGATTTTCATGTAAAAATCGCAACAAATTTTCGTGTTGAACCATTATGAATACATGTAAAATCATTATTATGGTCATGTTGAATCATTAGGAAATTATGTAAAATCATTATGATGGTCATGTTGAATCATTATGAAATCATGTAAAATCATTATAATGGTCATGTTGAATCATTATGAAATGCAGCTGAATCCTAACCTCAGTTTGATATAAAAAGAACTTCAAGTTGGTTTTATTTAGTTTTTTTTTATTGAAAAATAAAATAAATACGACTTATAATTTCAAAACATACCTCAATTTTTCTCCAACTAAATAGTTTTTCTCGATAACGTGCACGAAGTCCTATGGGTGGTAAAGCTTCCCGTTTATATTCCTTAGACAAGTACCTTAAACTTTCCTAGTCAACTGAAGCTTCTGTTTCTATTGGAAAGTAATACAGCATTTTGATATTATTTTGTTACAGCAACATAAGTCACATATCACATTACCTTGTTCATGTGCGTCGAAGTTTATGGATTCGACTACCACCACTTGTATTTCCTTTTCATTCCACTTTTCTTACTTTTTCAGCTATTATAAACTATTTTAATTTTTAACGAAGCTACTTCTCGCGATAAAACTTCTAATGTGCTAGAAACAACGGAACTTCTTCAACACGTAAAATTTTTTTTTAAATGATGCAATAATAATTTTACTAGATTTCATAATGATTCAACATGATGTCATAATGATTCTACATGTAATCATAATGATTCTACATGCAATCGTGTTGATTAACTTTTTACATGATGCTATAATGGTTTTACTTATTTTCACAATAATTCTACATGAAATCATAATGATTTTACATAAAATCATAATGATTTTTATGTCGCTGCCACCATGAAAAATAAAATCATGTAAAATGAAATCAACTATGCATCACAATGATTTTAATATGCAAAATTTTTCTGTGTGTTCATTTCTGTTTTGGAGGACTATTCGTCTAGCCAAATAGGCCATTTCAGTACGCCGTAAAGATGCTGGGTATGGTCATTTGTTTAGCCACCTTAATTTTAAGCAAATTTCAAGGATTAAGAGTTAGCACTTAGATACCTTAGCCATCCAACAGACCCAAAAATAAATCGATTTTTATCACTCTTATTTTTCCAACCAACATTGTTCTGTCATCCATACACTCAGATTCTAATATGAGTAAACGTATTTAAAAACTTGGCCTATGAGTCTGCAAAAATATTCATAATTAATGAAGAAAAAAAATAAATGGGTGATATACAAATATTTGAATAAAGATTTTTTAGTTTTCCTTTAAGAACATTTAAACTCTGATCTAGCAGATCAATAATTTCCAATAAACTGTTTTCAGTTCTTTTTACGCTGTCCTAGTGATTTTGCTGTTCCCATGAATTCTTAGAAATAACTTCAACCTGTTTTAGTATTTTGTTAAAATTCTCCAATATAATATCACTTCAATCGGAACGTTTATGTTTCTGTTGCTTCAGTTTCTTGTTCTAGTTCATGTTCTAGTTGATGCATATTTATCATCAAACTTTCACCAATGTTTACGATCTGATTCCATCATCGTTGTTGTTGTTGTTGTCTTCATCTTCACTTGCGTTAAGTTTATTTCAACTTTATTCGTTTAAGTTGTTTAAATTGTCTGAATTCTGCTGATTCCTTGGTTGCTCTTCTACTTGTATTTATTGATACCTACAACATGTCCGCCCAAAAAACAAAAACCATTTAATGTATGTTACATGTTTTTTGCTTTGTACGTTTTTTTTAATTCTCCATGCTTTGTTTCATAATAATACTCTAGTCCCTTTTAAATTACTTGTGTGTAGCGTCTCGTTTAGAAATTAGAAGATATTTACATTTACACATAACTGCAGCAAAATGTTATAAATGCAATGCAAAAAACAGTTAATCGCCATTGCACGTTTTTTACTCAAACATTTACTCAACATATTCAAAGTTGAAAGCAATGAGAGCACAAAATTATGCAAAGCAAAATCCATCTAAAAGTTTAAGCAAAACACAAACGTCTAATTATCTCAAAACTAGAAAAATGCAGTTAACTGTTTTTTGCTTTGCACGGCAGATGTTGAGTCGCATTTTCTTTCAGGCTCACCGTAGTATTATCTTTGCCATCCAATATATCTGGTTGTCCAGTTCCACGGAATTTCATTTCAGCAACTATGTCCTTTCTTTTCTACATTGTTTTCATTTTCACTAAGCTGACTGCATACATTATGATAGTTTCCGATAACAATATTTTCTTGAGCAATATTATTCTCTATACTCTTCATTTCTTCACCAATCGAATTTAACGAGGCTTCTGGTTCTTGTGCTAGCAAGATGTTAACATCTAGTTCCTGTACGGCCTGATGTTTGTTTAAGCTATTCGCTATTTTTTTAACATATTAGCCAACCTTTGTTGTTTATTGTATTTATTATTGAAGTAATTATATGTGCTTCAATCCAGATGGCTAATCACATCAACAATTCGCTCCACGATATCTTTACTCTGCGACAGCTCATGTTTTAGTGAATTTATGTTTTTCAAATTTTCATTTTGCTCATTCTCTAATTTTGTTAATTGGGTCTTATTTTGATATATTTCATTTTGTGATACGCGTCTCCATTCATCGCATTTCTGTCCATTCCTGTAATATTTAAATAAAAATTAATTCCCATCTATAGTAATAAAACTCATTTTTTGTTTGTTTGTTTGGCCTGTATACAAATCTAAGCGGCTAAATTGACTTCGCACGAACTAAGTATACATAGTAAGTGTGTCTTAGATTAAATTGTTACATACTTACATTTTGCCACGCCTTCTTCGAAATTTTTCAACTAGCAGTATTTTTTTTTTTCTATAGTACTTTTGACAATCGGAGTTTTTTTTTTTATTAAATTCTAAAAAATTCTTTTTATTATGACATCAAAAAATACGACTTCTTCATAAAACATCATTACCTAAAAATGAGAAAAAACGACATGAAAATCAAAGATTGGACTTTCGATGCAAATATCTCCGAAGTTCTTAAATATATTTCATTCAAATTTTTTTGTTCAAAATTTCAATAAAAAACTTCACAAAAATAGTTTTACCGTTAGGTCAGTGTGTATATGTTTCAATATTTTGTCCAAAAATAACTCCATAAAAAAAAAAAGAAGTTACCAATTTTATATAAGGGGTCGTCCATAAAATACGTTACCAATTTAGGGGGGGAGGGGTTTTGAAATGCACTATGATAAGTAACGGTAGGGGGGGAGGTGTTTAGATATTGTAACGTTACCAAAAATAAAAAAATCGACGAAAAACCTCTAATTAATAATACAATCATTTTAAAATTTTTTAACCTTACATTTTTATGTTTGACCGTCTAAATTGATGGTTAACTTTTGTTTCAACGATTTCTTCCACTGCCTTTTCCCTCGACACAGAAACCTTTTGGTATTACTTCACCATCTCAGCACACGTTTGAAAAATTTGGGTCTTTGCTTTTGCGACAGGCTTTGACGTTAAGGCCTGAATGTTCTTGATCAAAGGAGATACCGTATGACATGTACTGTTCTTCTCAGAAAGAAGAAATCGGTTCAAGGTCGTGTCCTACCTGCGCCTTGTAATTCGTTTTTAAAACTTCTATGAATTGTCATAAGTTTGTATTATATCGTTTACAATAAATCGGAATAAAAAATACTATTTAAATAACTCAATTTTTAGAAAGCATTTACACAAAAACACAGAGCTTGGTGCAGCTCGGGTGCAGCCTTTAAGGGTACTCTGTCAAAGACCAGGTGAATTTCTTTGCGTTAGAAATGAGGATTCACCTGAATGGGTCGACATAGAATCCGATGAAAAATTCTATTTTGAAGAATCCTCAACAAAGCTACCAGCTTCTTCTATCCCAGTGATTGAGAGCATCGAATCTTGGATCGCAGATGGAATAGCTTTTACAGATGATATTAATTATTGATTTTTTCCAATTGTCCCTTTAATGTATCTAGTCATACTAGTCACTAATACTAGTGAAAATTGTCAGAGCTATTCAAAACATATAATCATTCGAATGAATTAATTTCATATGCCACGTTACTTTATGGGGGGGAGGGGTTTTGAAAAGCACTACGAAAAGTAATGCAGGGGGAGGGGGGGTAAAAAAACCGAAAAATCAGTAACGTAGTTTATGGACGACCCCTAATTTATATAATAAAATATAAAGAAGAAGTCAATGAAATAAAACGTTGCTGAAAGTAAAGTTTGTAATAATTACAAGTGGACAACAGATGTTCCTTCCACATAAAATTATGTAAAAAAAGGTCCAAGGGAGGTACTGCTAGGATCTTACCGATTTCGACCATTTTGAGTACACATCTATTACTATATTTACGTAGCCTTCTGACTGAGTTTCGTTAAGATCGGTTTTTTATGTAACTCCCATACAAAATCATGTACAAAATTAACTGAGGTCCAAGGGAGATACCCCTAAGGACTAACCGATTTAAACAATTTTTAAGATTTTTCTTAATTAATTTAAACTAACCAAATTTCATGATCCTAGAAGCACTCCTATTTTTGTTCCAATTTTGTATTGTATGAACTCAATGTGCGATAATTTATATAATATTTTTATTTATATAATATTGCTTTATATGAACATAATTTTTGTGTTATTGCCTTAATCATATCAATATTAAAATATTTCTAGTAAAAAAAATGCAATTTCAATTATTAAAAACAAACTAAGTAGGATTTTAATAAAAATAACTTTTATGATAGCAACAAATATTTACAATTACACACTCACGGAACATCGCTTCTTCTAGCCGTAATATTACGGTTCTTAAAAAATTTAATATATGAGGTGTGAGAACTTCCATAAGTGCTGTTAGATTCGCTAGTTTCTTTCACGACGTTGAGCGTTTTGTTTTACATAAAGATGCAGTAAGAGTTGCTATTTGGGTTTTGACAACTTCACATGAAGTTGTAAGAATTTTCAATGGTGAGAAGAATTCGGTTTTGATAGCCAAATCCTAAAGGGGCCATAGCAACGCCTTTTGTTGTTGCTGTAAATCGTGATGTTGACAAATAGTGAAAAATTTTTTGTGATGAAATTGTGAAAGCTGACTTTGGTTTTTTGAGTTTTTATTTTGATATAACGCAGTTTCTTTCATTTCCCTTTACTGTTTGTGAAAAATCAGATATTTATAAAACTGCCAAAATTTTGCTCAAAAACAAAATTTTTCACTCTTGACTTCCTGAGAATTATTCCCGATTAACTTGTTTTATTAATTAGAATAAATAAAAACAACAATTAATATTATATATATATAATTTTTTTTTAATAAAAACAAAAATTTTGCACAGATTGAGTTAATTTGGATTGTTTTACAAAAGGTACACTTAAAAAAATAATTAAGTAATATAATAACTTAAGGCACATATTTAACATGAAATTTATTTTTATCTTTAAAATAATGCACTCAATTTTATTGAGATCATACCTTTATAAGTTGAGAATATAACCGGCCCCACACAAGCTTATATTGTATTTTGAACACTATGATTTGGTCATGCGACGTTTGGGGGGGGGGGGTCGGGCAAGCAGCATATATTTTCCTTTTCTTCTCACAATTTGATTCTGGAGAGTTTTGATCATTGGTCAGTCATACACTATAGCTTATTATATCATTGAACTTTAATAAGTGAAAATGTAATTTCTTTATTAAGCCGGCACGATTTGCTTGGACGTTTTTTGATTTGCTTGGAACATGTTGTTCGCATAGATTATAAAGCATTAATGAAAGCCATATTCAATTCAATTCATTTTTATTGAGACTTTGTTTTTACAAATGCAATTTAGTCATTACAAAATAGTAAATTAACAGGTAGATTAAGAACTGTATAAGAGGGCGTCTATTAATTACGTGAGGTGATTTTTGCGATTTTTTGACTCCTCCCTCCCCCTTTGAGATTGTTCAAAATGCGTGATTTTAGTGTAAATATGTTAACCAATGCTTCATTGTGTTGGATTTATTGAAAAAACTCGTAACTTATTTCATTATTTATATTAAGGACTAGTTGAGACTATAATTAAAGACTACTGAGATCGTAGTTTAAATGACAATGAAAAAATCTTACAATAAAATACTTATTAATTAATAATAAGTCATTTAAAATGAGAACTTTTAAAATTGGTGAAGGAATATTCATTCTAATTCAGTCCATGGGGACTCATGTGCGGTCTCGAGAGTGACTACTGGAACCAGCATGTCCATGTGATTTTCGGTAAAATCATCTGCTCCTTTTAGCCACCGTTATCGCTTGCACACAGAAGCTCATTAGCTCGACGTGTGATAATCCGTGAAGGTCGCACTTTGCGCGCTGGTGCACGGTGGACTGCGCGCTGATGCTCTGCAGCCCTTGTGATGGATGAAAAGTTAATACCGTATGTATTGCAGCATCTTTTTTCTAGATCACCTCGTACACTGGGGCAATAGGGCAAGTTCATGAAGGCATGTAAAGGTTGAATCAGTAAGCAGCGGCGAATCAAAAAGGGAGCAAATAACTTTCCGTCATGTTCGCCAGGATCTGGGATAGTCAGATTCCCATCAATCTGCGTGATAGGGTGTGGGGATGGCAAAAAACGGTCGTGAAGAATCAATTGCAGATCTCTCCGGCGTAGGCTACAGCAGGCCTGGTTGTCGCATTTTACAACCTAAAATAATAATTGAAAAAATTATTAAAAATTAAAATAAAAATAATAATTGAAAAATTAAAAATTATTTTGGTCGTCAAAAAATTAAAAATAAATAAATTTAAAAAAATAAATTACCGCATGCCTGAAGTAAATATTGTCTCTCTCTAATATGCTCACCGTACCATTCTTCAGATGGCAGGTAATGTGATATGCAAATAAGGCGGAATAAATATTAAGCTTTTTAAAAAAAAAAGAACATATCTAAAACGAACCGTTCGTTAAAGTTTATTTCCATTCCCTGATTGCATATCATTTGAAACAATGCTGCTTCTCCAATTATTACTCATTCTACGAACAAATATTACTTGTTTGTCGAATGAGTGACAGAGCATAAGGGCGTGTTTATAGTACCAGCTGGTTGCTGGGCTGGACCGAGCTAGAAACGCGTCCTGCTAAAAGCAGCTGGAAGTGCGTGTAGTGCGTAGTGGGTTCGTTTGTATATATTAGGTTTTTTTTTTTTGTTTATTTTTGCAACCAAAGCATCAAAAACGCCATATGATTTCGTTCATTCATTTTGCTTTCCTCAAACCAGCGGACAACAAGTGCAGAGACGAAAATGCGAAAAACGCTGCTGAAACGCATTTCCTGCAACTGAAAGTCGTTTTAAGTCACTTGAGGTACCAGCTTGTTTCGACTTTTTCCCGAAGTGTTTTCTGCTGGTTTTTGTTGCCTTTTTGTTGTGTTTTTATTTCAAATTTTTTTAGACAAAAAAGAAGATCGTAGAAAGAACGCACATTAAAAAAACGTACATCAGCTGCTGGTCCAAGATTTTTTGATGCTATGACTCAGCTAAAACGCACTTCAAGCCGCATGAAGCCACGTGATCATCCAACTGGTTTAAACTTTTTTAACTTTTTTTTAGGTTTTGTTTTTGTTTTATTTTTTTTTATTTTGCAAAAAAGCAATACAAAACTAATTTAAACAAAGTTGTTATCTTGTTGCTGCTATTTTTGTTTGTTTACTTTTGTGCACAAAATCAAATGGAAAGAAAGAGCGCACTTAAGAAAAATTGATAATCTTCGATTCTCTGTTTTAGATAAAACGCACTTGCAGCCGCTAATCGACGAATTGCTTCACCGGCTGGTTTAGCTTTTTTTCACTATTTCTTTTTTTGTTTTCTGTGTGCAACAGTTGATAGAAATTTATCTTCTTTGCTTCTTTATAATGCTGTTTCTGTGCGTATTTTTTGCGGGCAAGAAAATACAGCATAACAACTGAGCGCAATTTCGTGTTTTTGTGTGCTTATTACTTTTCTTGTTGGTCTTCTTTGTTGCTATCGTGTGTTTTTTGTTTCCTTGAATGAATGAATTCAAAGAAATACAGAATCAATCGCGACGCTGGCAGTCAAGTGTGCTGCAATTTGTTGTTTTTTGCGTATATCAATATTTTTCCGAGGAATTTAGTTTGCTGCCGCACATTTGCATCATATTATATTGCTATTCTTTTTCCGAGCTTAATTAATCGCGACCGATTATAACATTGTTCTACGTGTAAAATGAATCAAAACACACGCAAGCCGTGCGAGCTAGCGAGAAAGCAACAATCGGGAAGATGGAAACCAGCGCACAAACTACTTGAAGTAGCCAGCTCAGCTGGCACTATACGCACTTTAGGCTTGTTTCATATGATTGTATGTGCAGCGTTTTCCAGCTTTCCTTCTCGGTTCGGTTCGGTCCAGCAACAAGTCGCCACTATAAACGCGCCCTAAGAATACGTGTGACTCTTGGCAAAGCACCCCAGTATTAAGGCGCCTCACGCTCCATACAAAAAAAAAGTTGTTCGACACAAATGCTCAACACAATCCTTGGTTTTTGTTAAAATAATTCCTCAAATATTTCGACTCTAGCGATAGCCATCCGTGAGCTGGAATGGTTTGAAATAACCTCTAAAAATCGAGTTATTTAGTTACCATATTGGCTGGTGTAATAGTTGCAAAAAATTTAATTGTCAGGGCGGAAAAAGATCTTCCAATCTGCATCAAAACCTGTATATGTTTGCAATCAGATTAAAGATAACGCTACTTTTCACGCATATTTTTGATATTTTTTATTTTAATTCCAAGGTATATGTATGAAGGTACTATTAGTAGACTAAATTCTCTCTTGTGGTGGATACCTTAGCTGTAAAAATCAGTTGTTTACGAAAAAAAGCAAAGCAAATAACAAAAGTTTTCAATAAGTTGTCAATAAGTTTTATTGAGTTGTCAATTTTTGTGTTTGAAATTAATTTAAAGATTTTAGTTAAGTTATATAAATGTGATTTGAAGTGATTTCAAGTGATTAAATGCCACGAAGTTGTGCAATTTGTAGAAGTCCTTCTTGGTCAAACGCACAATGCAATCATCGGATTTACCCACACGTCTGATTTCGCCGCAGATTGCATAGGCTTTGGAACCAACTCTGATTCGATTGGTTTCCGCATCAACATTCACCAAGACCAATTGCACAGAGGCGTGGTCCTTGACATGAATGATTCTGTTGGATGCCAAGCACTTTCTATGGCAGCACAAATCAACAGACTCTCCGCCGTCGTTTTCCATGTTTATAGATTTTTTTGTACAAATTTACAAAATTTATGACACTCGGCAATGGAGTCGAAAAAAGCCATTAAAATACTGTTAGATTGGTAATTATAAACAGTTTTATATATTTGATTTTATGAAATCTTCACGATATATAAGAAAATAAACATTCAGCACGCACAAAAATGAAAACAACATAAATTGTAACACATTTGAAAGTTTTCTATCAGCTTTTATTCATTGTCTTTTACGCTCTTCTTATGTTTGACAGCGACGGTACCCACCTCTCTGTGACGACACTACCATGTTGAATATACCTTGTTTTATTTCCATACAAAAACTTTCAAAATTCAAATAACTTCATTACTTTTATATTTTTTTTTTTTTAATTTCTTACGATATTTTTTCAGTAAGTGTATATTTTATAATCAATATTTTACCTTTAATATATATCAAATTAACCAATTCTAACTAGGAATCAATGCGAGCACTCAAAACCTTTCCAACGATATCTTGAAAGGAAGGATCGCATTAGAAATAATTAAGTTTTTTAATTTAAGTGAAAATAAATTTGAAAAAAGCAATATTTTTGATTCGAATGCAAAAATTTTAATTTTTTGATGCGGATTGGAAGACCTCTTTTCCTTTATAGGATATGTTATAGTCAAAAGTTTTTTATGACATCAACATAAATAGGAAACTCGTTTTAAAACAACCATTTAATACTTCTTCAAATTCACGTTTTTTAGCGGCGCGCACCCAGTTTGAGAATTTTGTGTTCTTTTTTTTGCGTCAAGCCTCGCAAGGATTTTCTGGAATATATTAAAAAAAATCTATAAAACCAAAAACATATCTAATATAATGTACTTCTTTAGTATTTCTTCATACGTTTTGAATTAAAAAAAGTAATCAAATAATATGTATGTTTCCGTTGCAAGCTGCTTTAACTGATTCATGTTAGAAAAAAAAAAAGTTAATTGGTGTTAATGCAGTGCGAGATCCGGTGAAAAATACCTCCCTTAGCATGCGGAAAACATTTTAAGAATAGCGACAATTCAAATTTTTCATTTTGCGAATGATATGGATTTTAACCTCCTAATCAAATTCTGAAAAATTTTAGTCCGCTCGAAAGTGGTTTAAGAGTTAAAGGCTTCCAAAGTTAAAAAATAATCTAAAAATTTAGTCTGTTTTTTCAGTGTCCCAACAAAAAGAAATATTGTTTAATATTAGGAAATTTTGGTATGCTTATTTTAAAAGTTAAAAACTTGGGAGCTCAATAGCAGTCAATGTGATTTCATTTAAGGATATAGGCCTTACATTATTTAATTTATTCAACTTTTAAGAAAATCTGATTTAGAAAAAAATTAGTGATATATATTTCATGACAAAAAAATAAAATAAAATTTTTAAATATTTCGGACATGATACGAGAAAGATTCCTACACCATCTTTAAAATATATTAGATTTTTTATGTGTGCAAGCGTGTGTAAACCGGTGTATTGTGCGTATCATGTTTACAATATTAGCACCAAAAAAATCGTAGTAAAAAGCATTATATAGGTTACATTTTGTTTATGTTCATTTTAGATTTCTTTATGCCTTTTTCTCCACTAGAACAAATCCTGGAGATGTCCATGCTACTGGCTATAGAATTTACTTTGAGACGTGTTGCCTCTCTCTCATATTTACAATACTTACAAACTAAAGTACATACTTGTAACTATACTTAAAACCAAAACAACCACTTAATTCTTGGTAAAGAAAACAAGAAAACATTAAAGAAAATGTAATATAGAGTATAAGTGTAAACGTTAATAAAAATAGCTGATATAAAATTAGCCTCTGTGGGTGTTAGGGAAAGATTTAACAAAAAATTCGGGTAGCAGTAGGGTATCAAGATCAAAATCAGTATCTATTTCGTCATTTAAAATACCAATTGGAGATAGATAGCTAACAGAAGACCAATTATATGGTTTTTGGAAGTCAAAGATATCCTTCAACAAAACATTGTCATGAAAATGAAGTTTATTTATTAATTTTTTTTTGTTAAGATAGGGCATATCGACAAATTGGATTTATCATTGCTTTTCTTTATATGAATTTATTTGAGTATCGTTTGATAAAGGATTCAAAATTTTTATTAATACATCGTCTTAGCACGTAACGTTCCAACACCTCCGATTCTTTGGCTACTGTTCGTAGTCGTGGAGAGACTTCTGTTCTGGGATGGAAACTATATCAGAAGCATGTAGGCTTCAGAAAATGGTTTCAAAAGACCCATTCTCCAAAGTGGGACTGATCCGAAAGAAGGATGGAACCATGGCAGAGAACCTAGAGGAGTCCATGGAAGTTCTGATAGAGGTGCATTTTCCTGGAAGTTTTAAGTCTGATGACCCGTGGACACCCTTGAAGAATGGAATGCACAGGGTTGAAAGGCTGGAAGCCGAAAGGATGATCACTATGGACGGGGTGAGGAGTGCTATACGCTCATTTGCTCCGTACAAAACATCAGGGATGGACGGTATATTCCCTGCTATGATGCAATGGGGGGGAGATCTCATTGCACCTAGGCTGTGGGGTATATTCGTTACTTGCCTAGCGACTGGGTATGTTTCGAGAGTCTGGAGAGAGGCAAAAGTTGTCTTTCTTCCGACGCCCGGAAAAAAGATTATGCGGAGGCGAAGTCGTTCAGACCGATCAGCCTAACATCTTTTCTCTTGAAAACGATGGAAAGAGTGATGGTTGACTGTCTTGAGAGCACCTCGCTGATGCAAAATCCTCTGAGTAGATGCCAACATGCATGTAGAGCAGGTAGGTCTACGGAGAGTGCTCTTCACGAATTGGTAAGAGTGATGAAAAGGAGGTATTTTCAGGAGGCATTGCGATGGCCACATTTATGGACATCGAGGGTGCTTTCGACAAAATATGCTTTGGAAGGCTGCGGCAAGCCCTGACAGAACCCAATGTAAGCCTAATGATAGCAAATTGGGTGGACAATATGCTCAAACACAGGGCTGTCAACATGCAGAATGGTAGAGTAAAGACTAGAGTAGAGTAAGTAGAGTAGAGTAAGTAGAGGATGTCCCCAGGGCGGGGTGTTATCGCCAACCCTGTGGAACATAACTGTGGACTCACTACTGGTTAGACTGGATGAATCGGGCATACACACGATAGGGTATGCAGATGAAATTGCGTTGGTGGTCCGCGGCAAGTTCATTGACACCATCTCTGACATCATGAAAGAAGCACTCCGAATGGTCGAGGAGTGGTGTCGAGAACAAAGCCTTACCGTAAACGCAGGCAAGTCAGACAATATTCTCTTTACTAGAAAGAGGGTAGGCCTGAGGACAGAACCACTCAGACTTTTTGGAGCTGAGATCAACATGTCCACGAAAGTTAAATATCTAGGGGTAACCCTTGATAGCAAACTGAACTGGAACGAGCATGTAGAATATAGGATTCAAAGAGCCAAGAGGGTTCTGTTCCAGTGCAGACGCGTTTGTTCAAATGGGGGCTAAACCCAGAGGCTATGATATGGGTTTACACTATGATGGTTAGACCTGTCATCACGTATGCTTCGGTGATTTGGTGGACAAAAGTCAGCCAGAAAACCATTAAGAAGAGACTGGACAGAGTCCAACAGCTGGCGTGTGTTGGAATAACAGGTGCAATACGCACCACTCCAACAAGCGCAATGGAGGTTCTGTTTGGTATGCTGCCGTTGGATTTCGAAATAAAGAAAACAGCGGCGCTGTCAGCCCTCAGGATGTTGCGAAATGCTACGTGGCATGGAGCAACGGCCCTGCATGGTCATATTCGCATCCTTGATATTGTACAGAGAGATGTCAGGGAGGCGTTTATGCCTATGGACGGAAGGCAGAGAGTAAAAATAACAGAAAAATGTTATAAAACTCTTATAACGGATGGAGCCGTTTGTGAAGGAATCGCTGGTAGCGATATCAGTATATTCACAGACGGCTCTCTGATGAATGGCTGGGCCGAGGCAGGCGTGTACTCAAAAGAGTTAAGCCTATCCTGTGTACTGAGGTTGGGGAGGTTTGTGTCTGTATACCAGGCAGAAATGCTTGGCGTAGTGCATGCGCTGGACCACCTGATAGATGGCCGGAACAGTGGCAAGAAAATTGTCATCGCTCTCGACAATCAGTCTGTGATTAGGTGTATGCAACGGACAGACATCACTTCCAGGTTGGCCATAGAATGTCATACAAAACTCAATAGGTGCGCCCAGAGGAATAAGCTCACACTTATGTGGGTGAGAGGACACCCTGGCATAGAACAAAATGAAGAAGCTGATTCTTTAGTAAGAGCAGGATCAGCAGAAGAATTCTGTGGACCAGAACCACGTATCGCCATAGGCGACAATATGGTGGCAGGCCTTATTAAATAATGGACGGACTCGGAACACAGTAAAAGGTGGGAAGAAGCTGTTAATTGCAGGCAATCAAAGGCGGCCGTGAAGTGGTCTCGTAGTGAGGCAGCAAAAGTTATCCGATACAATCGAAGGACTTTAAGCTGGCGCACTGCACTGGTCACAGGACACGGTCCCTTCATGTACCATCTCGGGAAGATGGCTCTGACCGAGGACGATGCGTGTAGGTTATGCCTAGAGGAGCCGGAAACAGCAGCACACATTCTGTGCAAGTGTCCGGCGCTGGCAAGCATAAGATTGACCACTCTGGGACGCCCATTTATTGGCGAAGCCGACATTGGTCAACTAACCTATAAGGATATGCTTGTGGTGACAAAGGATGCTTACACAAGGAGCATGCTCACGTACGAGTACTCCAAGCAGTAGTACCCTTTGTCCAATGGGGACGAAAAGGGACCCACTGTGGTCTGCTTCGGCAAATCCCCAACTTATTATATTGGCTACCATTGGCGAGATTGAAAACCAAATAGGAAAAGAGTATAGTAATACTGAGCGGATGATGTAGATTAGAAGCTTCGTGTCTTGGCTTAGGTATTTGTTATTAAGAAGCCTAGAAAATAATCCAATAATCTGCACGCTTCTTTTAAGTTCAGCCTTGCATGCTTATTTAATTTAAGCAGATTTTTAAATTTTATACCAAAATATTTAATATTTTTTTTAATTCATTTCAGAGCCGTCTAAAAAGAGCATTAAATTCTTACTTTCGGGAGTATTTGCTAGACGAATTTCTTATCCAGATAGCTCCGGGTTGGGAAAAATTAATACGAATACCCCAGCTATTGCAGAACTCATTGATAATTTGGAGATGTCTGGAAACTGTACTTAGAGCAGACAACGGAGATTTTTGATGGGCTAACACAGGCAATCAATCATCAGCATATAAGATCCCCCTTGAGTCAGACAGGATATGTGTTAAATCGTGGATAGAGATATTAAGGAAATGAGGAGCTAAGACTGAGTCCTAAACACCTCTCTTAACCAAAGCAAGATTAGAGACAGAGTTATTGAATTGCACACAAAATATTCAATTAGAAAAAAAAACCCCGAAATAATTTTAATAAGATTGGATCGAAACCTAAATTTATCATAAAAAATTAATAACGCATGCGTCGTAGAGTAGCTTTATTCAAAGCCAATTTGGTAATGGGGCGGATGTAATTATCACTTAAGTTCAAATCTATTTTGAGTTTCGGAACGTATTCAAAGCGCTTTCCTAAATTCGATAGCATTGAAATTGAACAAAAATTATTTAAGTCAATATTATTAAGTTTTTTAATAGGAATTATACTAGCAATTTTCTATCTGTCCGCCAAGGCAAAAGCACCATAAAAACCATTGAGGTTTTTGCCTAAAGAACTGAGCACCAAAAACTCCATCGAATGCAATACATGTAGTCGGCCTGTTCACTTGAAGTGCGCCAAAATGGAAATGCGTTCGTATTTTACATGCAAACATTGCGACACCAATTTGGATGAAGATGAAGAAAGTTATGATTGAAGACTTTCATCCAATACGATTTTTTTTAAGTAAGTGTCGGAATTATAGCTTTTTTTTCTGTTTAGGCTTTTTAAAAAAATAAACTCTCAACTTATTATAAAAAAGGGATGTTTTATTTCGTATTTTACGACCTTTTTTGGGATTTTCCAGATGGTTAACAACCCACTTTTTCGAAGAGCCAAAAACCACTTACTTAGAAAATTGGCAGTAGAGAGTTAAATTTTAATCAAAACTATACTCTGCCTTAACATAAAAGTTGCGTTTTATGTTTACCTTTCCAACATAATCTTGGATTATTCGATACCTTTGAAAGTTAGAGTCCAAAAACAAAACCTGGTTCCCCATATATCTATGTTTATCTATGAATAAAATTTCACAAAATATTTCTTAGATAATTAAATTAAAATAATTCAAAAGAATCAAAAATAATTTCGGAAAGTAGTCGGATTATTTCTTTCTGGATTACTTTTGATTCTTTTTGATTGCTTTCGTTATTTCAAGTAATCGTGATTATAATTTGATTATATGTAATCGTTATCAATTACTTATCTCCCTCAAGGATTATATAATGATTATAGTTCTTTTTAAAATATAATCTAATTGATTTCTTATCGTAACCATAATTTAAAAGCTATGATTTTACTTCACTTTATTTTATTTATTTTTAACCTTATATAATTAAATAAAAACTATTTTTGGTTATGATTAACTCATTGTTTAAGTTTTTACATAATTTGGCGCTTGTTCGAATAAATTCCTCTGTTGTGCTAATTTATTTCTAATTGGCCTTTTTTCATAAGACGTTAAAGCAGTTAAGTTATTTTTGATAAGAACATTAAATTCTACCAGGGATTGTGGCTGTTTTTGGTTGCCTTTTCTTTTTTTACTATTCTTCTTTGGAGTTCAACGAATTTGCCCAAAATCTCCAATTGATTGTGAATACAGTTTTTGCATCCGCTAGAAAAGTGGATTCAATATTAATTAAATTTTTATTATATTTCGAGGTTACTAAAGATGGAACGGGTAGTGCCTTCCGAAACAAGCTGTCTAGTCAACTGTATGATTGACTCTGTTCGAAGTTATTTTTGTTGTTCTTGCCTTCTTCATATCCTACTGGATCTAAAAAGCTCATTATTAAAATAATGTAAAATTAAAGAATAGGTCGCAATTAGTTATCAAAATAAAAAATATTTTTATTGGCTTCCTGTGTGTCAAACTTTTGTTGAAGTGTTGCCCCCAGAAGAAAATAGCTTCCGGTAACTCTGGCTTTTACCATTATTTGAGGAAAGCAAGAATGGGCAAATCAACGTCTTTACGACCATCTATTTAGTATTCTATCAAAAATATCCTTATAAAATGTACCTATTAGTCTCTTTGTTTAGATACATTTTAACATTAATATATAAGAGAAGAATCGACACTCAAAATATGTGTGTTTGGGCTCTAAAGTTCTTAAATTTCTTTTAAATTTTTTCAAAAATTTAACTTGTTAGTATTTTAAAAAAAACCGTCCCTGCTTTCTTCTTTCTTCTATTTAAACTATTTCAGCCGCTATCATATCAGCAACGACAGTAGAAAAAACCCCGCTACAAACAAATAAAAAACAACACCTTCACATGAGAAAATAAATAAATCGAAAAACCAACAAATGCTCCGTAGTACTTTTTTTGTTCTGTTCTGTTGTCTTGAATGGAGTAAGTAAGTGGGCGGGGGAGACGGTTGGGTTGAGTGTGGTGGAACTTTGTCGTTTCCGTCACTACGTCAACTCATGCAGCGTTGAAGTAAATTTCCAATTAAAATTGGCTGCGGTAAATTAGTTGAGTTATCAGCCTCCGTTGCGGCAGGTGCTTCGCTCTATGTAACGGGCGCGCTGTATGTTTAATCCTTTTGCAACGTCTTCTTCTGCTTCTGCTGATGCTGCGCTCGGACGACAGTGTCGTGATATTTCGACTTACAGCAGCACAAATTTTTTTAAATTGAGAGTCGTGGATTGAAAGCATTTCCGGTGTGGAAGTTTTCAGATGAAACAAAACCACAAGTGCAACAAGTTTTTTGCTAGTTTTCGTTATAACTTTTTTTTTTAAATTTTTGTTACAACGCCAACGACACCGGAAACGGAAGTGGATGTGCAATGTTTGTGTGTGCGTAATTGTTGGAATCTCAATCAGTTTGCTCAATGCACACCAATTCCACTAATTTGGATGTTGATGAACAGAGCAAAAGAAAGAAAGAAAGAAAGAAAAAAAAACTTTTTAATCAAATAATATCATATGAAAGCGAAACGGAAAATGAGTGAAAAATAGCAAATAATTAAGTGAATTAAAAATCAAGTGGAAAAACATTTGCTATTTAAAAAAAAAAATAAAAAAAATTAATCATTTTTTCATTTCTTAAAAGTGAGTGAATTAGCTACAAAAACAACAAAGGTTATAAATGGTATAACAACTTAAATCGGGTTACAACTTTTAACTACTTGTGATAGTTACAGCAACGAATTGAAGTAATTATAATGAGTACTTTGCTTCAACTCAAACTCATTTTTGAGTTTTAACGATTTAAGTGCCTACGTGAATGAAAAAGTAATAAAGTATCTTTCTATCAAAGATATATTGCAAAAAAAAAATTTTTTAAATAATAGAAGGTTAAGCTAAGGTTATCGGACAAAATTCTTGCAACAGTTTTTGCAGCGGAACTTTGGTCTATTACACTAGGCAACACTATGAATAAAAAATTACTTTTACTGCAAATATAAAAAAATTTTTTTTTAATTTTATTTTTTCTACAGCCGATTTTAAAATGTTTTTCGCACATTTTTAAACATAATTTAAGAATAAATCGTTCAATTTGGTTTTAAAATATCGCAAAAATTTTAAGTATTAAAATTTAATAATAAATGTTCTGACCAGAGATGAGCGCGTGCCTTAAAAAATAACTTCGTGCGTGCACGTGCCACACTGCTTTGCGCAATGAAAATAAATAAATAAATTGTTAGACTCAGAATTGTACAAATTAAACATCATTTGAAAAATAATATTCTCATTACAGTAAATCCATAATAATTTTGCTTAAAAATTAGAAATCTAGGCACGGCATCATGTAAAACTGGTCTAGTTTTTTAGTAATTTTCAAGGCAGTGTCCGATGTGTTCTTGATGCTAACAGGAGAAATTCTTCCAAAAAATAAATTTTTAATCGAAAATAAAATAAAAAACTTTAAAACAAAATACAACATTTATTTTTGCTTAGTAGCATTTTTGAAAAAAAAAAAATACAAAACATAATTTTGGTGAACTTTCAAAAAACAAAAAAAAACAACCATAAACCACAAATTTTGCAAATTTGGATGGACATTTACTAATACAAGGAAAATTATTAATGTCATTTTTTCTTAATTGATAACCTTGGATCTTTATCTTAAGAGCCCATTAAAGTTTTGTAAGCGAAAAAAGCCTAAATTATTATAGCAGGAATCATTAGTTAAGTGAAGCACCTAAAATATACGGACACAATTTTGCATCTAAAAGCTTGTCTGAAAAGCATCTGGAGCTTGTTCATCTAAAAAAAAAAATAATTTTGGTTTTGCTGAAGCTTTTTGAGCTTTTAATCGAAGAATTTTGAAAAATTTTAATTTTTACTAAAATCGTACTTGAAAACCCGACTTTTGACTAAAAGTGAGTTGTTTTAGGTTATAAAAAAAGTATTTCACTAAATTAAAAATCGAACGATTAAAAGAACCATTTACATTTGCTTACAAGTGCATAAAATTTAGAAGCGATCCTTGGCATAGTTTTCGAATAATGCTGTATACCGGTTTGAAGCAGCACTTTACAAGTTTAAGCTTAAAACTACAGTAATTTTTATTCAACTGACTTAAAACTTTCTGAGAATATTTAAACAATGTTACACATTTTGAAAATGAAAAAAAATTTAATTTTGGTCGCCGAAAAACTTTAATGGGCGCTTAAAAGATAAATTCCGCTTTGTTCCGACTTTCTGCTTGAAATATTGTTTGAAATTCCAATCACATTAAATATTAATATAGTTTCAGGGGAGTTATCCCTAATAACTAATAGATATGATACTTTTTTAATATACATCTTTTACTTTATATTCCAATCATTCTAACTAAGTTTTATTAAGATCGGTCAGCTTTGGTTTCTACCTCCCATACAAAATTATGTAAAAATTTGATATAGGTTCAAAGGAGGTACCCCTAAGAACAAACTGATTTTAACCATTTTTTGTATATTTCTTAGATAGCTTAAACTTAAGAAGCATACAAATTTTCATTATTATAGGAGCACTCCTTGTATTTATTTCAAAACTAGTATACGCGCAAAGCACTGTACGACGTTATTAAAATACTTTGTCCAGTGGAAATGAATCAAACTTTTTGTTGTGAAGAAACCTAACAAAATTAATGTCGTAAGTGTTGGATAATTCTTTTACCAAGAATAATCTTTCTCGCGAAACTCAACTCTGGCATTTTAACAAAGGTGAAATATTTAAAATAAATATATATGAGAAAATAAGCGAAGAGAAAGTTGCAGGTAATATTTTTTTGGTATTTTTTTTTTATTATGTAGCACCACAACTTTACCCAAATAAGGTCCTCTCTATTGTCTATGCATTGAAGAAAATAATTTAATTTTGAGTAAAGTAAGAAAAATAGCTAGTTTAAAAGTCTGTTGATTAAGATTTAATATGTCTTTACAAAAATTGCATTGTTTTTAAAAGTTCATTATCATTATAGCTAAAACTAAATGAAGCGTAAATGATCATATTGAAATAATGTCTTAGATAAGTTAGTAAGAGATTTGTAGATTGTTTGATTAAATAGGAAATTAAATTTAATCTTGATTTAAATTGTTAAAAATTTTTTATAAATTAAAAGTCTTGCAATAACATGCAAGGAAACCGTCTTTATGTAGAATATTAACATTCATGTCCACAACATGCAATATCTACATTTATTCTACATAAAAATAGTACAAATCTGTCGTATTTATATTCATTCACGCTGATATAAACAAAATTAAAACTATTGCCTATGAATTTAATTTTCTATAAAAAAATAGTTTCAGCAGGAAAATACCTCTAAATTGCTTTAAATATTATCTTAGTAAAATAAGTGCAATTTTTCATGTTTAATAAAATAAAAACTCGTTGAGAATATAAAAGCTTTTTAAGAAGAAATAATACGTTAAATTTACACATTATTTTAATTATAAAGTTCTTCAGCATTATGTAAATAATAATTATTAATATAATAAAATCATTTTTTTTTTGTGTAAAATGAAATAATATATACAAAAATTTCGAAGTGTTTTTAAGATTTAAAAGGTAAATAATCTCAAAATAAAACACATCGCGATCATATGAAACAAAACAAATTGCAAAAAACTGCAACATGACTTGTGACTTCCATTTTACAATAGTTAATCAAAACCAATGAAAGAGAAGTAAAAACAAGCTTTTGTCAAAAGAAAAAATAAAAAAAATGGCGTGCTTTCCTCGTCTTTTCAATAGGCAGAAAAACAGTTTCAATCCGGCCGAAGATGATAACAAGGAAACTCTGCTAAATAGCAATGAAAATAGTGTGGTGAGTTATTTAATTTTATTTTATACTTAATCTAACATGGCATTTACCATGGTGCAATTATCCAGGTGGAAGCGGTTTTTACACCTCTCTCACAAAAATGAACACTAGCCTTGCCAAAAACAGCTGATGGCAAATTCTTGTTTTAAAAAAAAAAAATCAAAAAACCAAGGTATGCGCCTTATACAAACCAGGCTTGGTCTTTGACCTGAAAGGAAGCCCTTATTTGTTCCTGTCCTTTAATTCTACATTTTCCACAATTTAGTTGTGGATTTATAGTTTTCCAAAAGTCTTTAATGTAGGTAAAAACAAAAAAAATGAAAAGAACCATGCCCGAACCCGGACTCGAACCAGTGACCTCTGGGTTGATAGTTTAGCGCACTCTTCTTTAGACTACAAAGGCCGACAAATTTGAAGCAAAGCGAAATAAAACGAAGTTTGTGAAAGTGTTTTTGAATTTTACCATTTGCCAAGACCTTTAACTAGCTTGTCTTATTCTCGACGTGTTTTAAGCTAATCCTCTTGCTGTAATATACCAACCTTCCAGCTCCGAGCCTAATTAATACCAACAAATTGCGACTAAAGCAAGCGAAGGATTTCTCGATTTATTTACATGTCAGATCTTCTTTTGCACACAATTTCTAATAGCGAGCTCTTTAAGCTTTTTAATTAACTTTAGCTTGTTTTAAAAACATATGCTATTGGGGGTTGGAATTAGTTTTAAAGGTTTTCTAAGAGATGGCGTAACTATCAATAGATCGCATCGGGCACACCTGTGACTATATTCATTTCAAAGCACATTGTGTAAGCTTCATTTTTCAGTATGTGTCATTCCACTGAAGTGTAAACAACATATATTTTTTCTCTGTGAACATGTCGACTTTCGTTCCAACAAAACGCAATTTGCGGGAAGGTTTACTTTTGTGCTTCCATTTGAAGAAAAAAGCGGTTGAAGCACAACGCACGCTTACTGAGGCTTACGGGGACTATGCTCCATCGATTTCTACTTGTGAGTACTGGTTCCGTCGGTTTAAAAGTGGTGATTTTGATACGGAAGACAAAGAGCGTCCGGGCCAGCCGAAAAAGTTTGAAGATGAGGAATTGGAGGCTTTGCTCGATGAAGACCCGTGTCAAACCCTTCAAGAATTGTCAAAATCATTGGGAGTCGACTTATCAACGGTCGGCAAACGCTTGAAGGCCATGGGAATGATTCAAAAGCAAGGAAATTGGGTGCCGTACCAGTTGAAGCCGAGAGACGTTGAACGGCGATTTTGCATGTGCGAACAACTGCTTCAACGGCATAAAAGGAAGAGTTTTTTGCATCGTATTGTCACTGGCGATGAAAAGTGGATCCATTACGATAATCCTAAGCGAAAAAAATCGTGGGGACCACCCGGCCATGCATCAACATCGAGGGCCAAGCCGAATATTCATGGCGCCAAGCTTATGCTGTGTATTTGGTGGGATCAGAAGGGTGTCGTGTCGACACGACACGAAGAAGACACGACAAAGTGGTTTTTCAACATGACAACGCACGGCCACATGTTGCAAGAACCGTCAAGGAATCGTTGGAGGCGCTGAATTGGGATGTGCTACCCCACCCGCCTTATAGCCCAGACATAGCCCCTTCCGACTTCCACCTATTCAGATCGATGACGCATGGCTTGGCTGAGCAGCGCTTCACTTCTTACGAGGATACCAAAAAATGGGTCGATTCGTGGATTGCCTCAAAAGACGAATCGTTCTTCCGGCGCGGAATCCATATGCTGCCAGAAAGATGGGAAAATGTTGTAGCTAACGATGGACAATACTTTGAATAATATACATTGTACCGTTGTTTCTAAATAAATGCTCAAAAACCGAAAAAAACCTTTAAAATTAATTCCAACCCCCAATATTTAAAAAAAAGCGTTTAAAGCAGCATTAGCGAACGACAAAATACTTTTCTAAGAGCTTCTAATAACGAATCACTTGACACTTATAAACAACCCCGTTTTTTTTTTTTTAACAATTTTTTGACAACTATAGCAAAATTTATGGTGTGGTGAAAAAACCGCTTCAACCTAGATAATCATAACATGACATTTACTGACACAAAGCATGGTGAGTTCGGACACAATCGGTCTATGTTTATCATAAAAATGCGATAAAATCGAAAAAATTGCAATAACTAGAACAAAAATCAAAAAATTTATTAGGTGATTAATTGAGTTAATGATGTGAAGCACAGAATAATGACGTCTGCTGCCAGACAAAGTCGTAAAACCGCTAAAGGCAGCGCAACAAAAGTGGTATGTGGCTAGATGGGTGGGGGAGGGACTCTGATGGAGTTGTAGGTTAACTTTTGGTAGCGTGTGGCTCTGGAGCTTACGTTAAGCGTTATCAGTGAGCTTATTAGTTGTTGTTATGTTTCTATTGTTGTTGTCATTGGGCTTAACGATAAGCGAACGCGTTGTGTGCGTAAAATTAAGATAAGATATTGTTTGTTTTTGTTTTTTTCGCACTTTTCTTTTCATTTTCTCTCTTCATTGTAGTGTTATTTAGCCACTATTTAAACTGTTTATTTGTCGTTGACTTAGACTTGAGTTTAAAAATAATTTCAATTGCTTTGTATTGCTAGTTATGCATATCTCTATTTATTTGGATTTTGACTTATTTTTTTATTTATGTTTTTTAGAACATACTTTAAATAAACTTTGCTCACCTATTTGCTGATAACTACCGTTGTTGTTATTCTAGTTAAAAATTTTGTTGACTTATTTTTCTTTTATTGGTTCTAGGAGCACATTTTATTTGAAAATTAGTGTTTGCATTACTTTGTTTTGCTTTATAATTCTTAACTGTTTCAGTTATTGATAATTTGAGAAATATTTTATTTGGTGAACCATTAATGACCCGCTCTTGGTGTCCAGCAAAACTTTTTGAAGGCACTTTTCTAGTAACAAACGCATTCGCTGATGCTTTTGCGCGCTGGCAAAATAAATAGTGGTATTCACTATGTAGGGTAACTAGTCTGACAGATGAGCTGAATAGCAGAATTGCAGAATTAATTGTGAACACACTTTTTAAAAATGTGAAATTTCTGCTAATGAGCTACTAAAACAGCTGTTTGTTGTATACTAAAACAAAAACAATTTCCGAAATTTTAAAGTTTTAATTGAATATGCAACTAACAAAATTATGTGGATTGACAGTAGCTGGCATAATATAAAGTAGCAACAAAATTAATTTAACCTGGAAATAAAACATTGCAGTATTGGATAGCAGTGACGATGAAGACGTCAGGCACAGAGTTGCATTTTGTTGTTGTACATTAGCTACTCAAATCTACTCAAGGGCTCGTATGCAGCAAAAAAACTAACGTGTAGCTAATTTACATGTAATGCATTTTGTTGTTGTTTAGAGCTAATCTGCTATTTTACCCATCTACCAAACAAGTTGCCCTTCATAGTGAATACCACTTTTGTTTTTGCATGTATATTGTGTTGCTGAATTTGCGCGAGAAAAAGGTACAAACATTTAAAGAGACCATGTTGCATAGTGAAACAATGTCTTATAAGTTGCGGCCAAAACTATAAGGAGTTGTCGTAGAGAAATGAATTTTGGTAAAAACATTTTTTGCATAGATTAAAAAATTTTGTGAAAGTGACTACATCACTTCAAGATCAAGCATTGCTTCCATAGACAATTTTTTTTTTTTTTTTTGTTTTTTCCACATAAAACACTATGTGAATGGCCACCGCGCACGTAAGAAGTGATACCTTCAGGAAACTAGAACATTTTCGTACAACGACTTTTCCATAAAACATTGTTACCGAAAAATGAGAAAAAACGACTTGAAAATTGGTGTTTTGAATTTCAATGCAAATATCTCCGCTGTTTTTTTAATATGTTTAATTTAAATTTTTTTTTTCAAGAGTCCAAAAACGGGTCTAATAGTTTCAATAACGGGTCAATAGTTGTTTGAATTGTACCATTAGGTCAGTGCATACATTTTTTTTTACAAATAAAGTCAAAAAAATTGACTTTTCACTCACAAAATTACTTAAAAGTTGATTTTGTTGTAACAATAACAACAAATCAAAATTGCTTTTCTGACTACCTATCATATCACAAAACATTTATTTACACAAAATTTTCAAGTTTTGCCCAACAATTTTTAAACTTTTTTTGTCAGTTTTTGGCCCTGTGATTTTTTGGCGAGACTTACTGCATTATTCTGTATCACGAAGAAGCACACTAACGATGAGATAGAAACGAGAAGCAATACAATTTTGTGTGGAAAAAGTATTGCTTCTCGTGTCTTTCTCATCGTTGGTGCGCTTGTTCGTGATACAGAATAATGCAGTAATTCTCTCCAAAATGATTTTTTTATATTTTTTACAAAATAGTCAAGTCTCAAAAATAATTTATGTGACCAGTGACCCCAATATATTTCTCCAATCAGAAGATTATATTTTGCACTGTTTAGACACAAGTGTCTCATAGCGTCGAAACTGTTAGTTTTTCGTTAAAACTGTAAAGAGCACATATCGCCTCGACGCCTACAAAAATGGTTGTGTGATTTTTGTCATTATTTTATTGCATATTATATTAACACTGTCTATCTATTGCCCATATTTCTGTATTTGCCGTTTTTTAGATCTTTTTTGGTTCAGAAGTGATCAGAACAACTATGTGCTCACAGTAGTAGAAATGCTCTGAGAAAAAAAAATCAGTGTTTTTGCTCTCCTGAGAAACTGCTGAAAAGCACATAACCATTTTGGTAGACGCAGCGATGATATAATGATAATCATATGATCTACAATTTTGTTGCGAGCGTATTTTATGGCCGACATGCAGGAACGGAGATATTGGCGAATGACACTTTTCGGTGAACTTTTAACCCGAATATCTTCTACCGCGTTTATGGTATCATAGTGAACTCTTGACAGGTTGTTAGTTATGGCGTTTTTTTATTTATTTATTTATTTATTTATTTATTTATTTAAAAGAAACAAGCATGAGTACACTAAGAGCAAGCTCTTTTATAGTACAATATAAGTTAATAATAAAAGGAAATAATAACAACTCTTTTATAGTACAATATAAGTTAATAATAAAAGGGAATAATAACAACTCAAAAAATTAATTAAAAATAATTATATACACAATTTTTGAAACAACAAGTAACTTAAAGTAATTTATGCCATAATTAAATTAAAAGATTTTGCTAGAGAGTAAAGAAAAGTAAGAGTGGAAAAAGGAATACAAAAGTAAAAGAAAAGGAGTAAAGAAGAAGTAATCTAATGAGCAGAAAAGAAGGAAAAGACTGATTGCCTAAAAGCTTCAATGCTTTATTAAAGAGATTTGCATCAGAATAATTGGGACGTAAATTTTTAGATTTCAGATTAAGAAAAAAAAATCACCTCACTGGCAGTAAAGTACAAAAACCCTCAAGCAAAGTCAAAAATTATGTTTCAGAAAAAAACTAAGGATGCAGAAAAATTTGTTTCGACAAGAGTTTCCAAAAATATATGACGCCGGTGAGGTTAAAAATTCGTTCCACTCTAATGTATATACCAGAGAACTGTACAAGCCTACTTGAAGTCTATTTCGAGAACTTTCTTAAAATACAAATTCCAGCTAGCTTGAGCTTGACAATTTTCAAACAAGTTTAACTGTACTTGAATATAAATAAGCCCACGACAGATTCCGACTTGCAAGTATGCTAGCTTACACGCGAACGGCACGAAGTTAAAAGTAAAGGAAAACTTGATGCCTTCTGCCAAAAGCTTGAAATATAAGGCAAATATCCAATTAAAGCAGGTATCCAAAAACTTCAGTGAGCTTGCGTACGAAAAGCTTAAGAGTATTAGGACTTTTAAGGGTTATATGGACTCCGTGGTTTGCAGTTTTAGGGGGGCGGCGAGGTAGCTGATTTCGGAATAGAGTTGCGGATAGAGTTGCCACCTCGATTTTTTTGTATTTTTGCGAATTCTTGTAATTTTGAAATTCTGGCCACGTATTTGACTTAAATCTAATGTCACAATTTTAAAATTTAAGATGAAGATAAGGGCTGCCACCTAAATTTTTACCACAGTATTGCCACCTAGTAAAATGCATTTTTAAGAGTTGTAAACGTCATTTAACAGTGTTAGGGGTCGATGATTTCGAATCTAAATTCAGAATTTTAAAATTCAATATGGTGGATAGGGTTGCCACCTACAATTTTTCTTTTTTACGAATTCGGTGCTGACTCGAACACTAGTAAAAATGGGTCGCTGAATCCGAATCCGTTGTTAGAATTTCAAAATTATTTCATTTTTGTATATTAGGGTTGCCACCTCATAATAAGTATTTTTAAGAATTTCAGATATCATTTAACACTGTTAACACTGTTTTGCATTCATGCTGAATTCGTAAAAATAAAAAAATGTAGGTGACAACGCTATCCACTGTATTGAATTTTAAAATTCTAACTTTAGATTCGAAATAAGCAACCCACTAACGCTGTTAAAAGATTCCTAAAACTTTTAAAAATACATTTTATGCGTTGGCATCCGTATTATAAAAAATTACATAATTTTAAACTCTGACAACGGACTCGGATTCAGCGACCCATTTTTACGTAGTGTTCGCGCCACCACCGAATTCGTGAAAATAAAAAAAAAATAGGTAGCAACCCTATTAACCATCTTGAATTTTAAAATTCTGAATTCAGATTCGAAATCAGCGACCTCCAAACACTGTCAAATGACGTTTAAAATTCTTAAAAATGCATTTAAATAGGTAGCAATACTGTGAAACTGAGGTTGTAGCCCTAACTTCCATCTTAAATTTTTAAACGGGGACATTAGATTCGATATGAGATCCGTTGCCAGAATATCAGAATTACAAGATTTACAAAATATCCAAATTACAAAATTTAGATAGGACAACTACAACACTGCATAATCATGTTGTAATTCTGACATTCTGACATTCTGACAACGGAATTGTCTCAATAATCATTGAGAGTGCTATCAGCTGTTTTTATTTACTTTTTTTATAATTTGCGTTGAAGTTTCTGCAAGAAACGCAGGAAAGATTGAAGCAAACCACCATATTTATGTAAATAAACTTGGAAAAAAGAGAACAACATAAAAATTTAAATTGTGTATGCGTTCATAAAAAACCAACATGAATTTTATGTTCACTGATACGATCGTATGTTCTCTTACATAAGCTCCAGATAATTATACATAGCTTGAGTGTATTCATACAAAAGCTTATGTAAAATACGAGAATAATTTATATAAGAGAGCATAAAAACGTTTCTAAATCTGGCATATACAAAATTTATGAACAGGAAACACTGTCTTCGAGTATTTAGTTATGGGTTCTATGCTTTCATACATGAGGTCATGTTCTCTAAAATTTCCTTATCATGATTGTGTTCATGAGATATGTGTACTCATACATGAGTCTATGTATAATGCACTGTCTCTCTGCAATTGCACATGATCTCAGTACGCTTATACGTAATGTTATGTAAGAGTTCACTATTTCTATGCAATTATTCATAGAGATTGTGAAAATTCTTAGGAACCGTTAGTTCGTCGCATACAATTTGCAGCTGCACTCTTACTTTTTATTGCTTTGTTGTTGTGTTAAAATCGCTACTATCTTGCGTTTGTTTGTTTGTTTGTTTGTTTGTTTTTGTATGTTCAATACGCTATTAAATTTGTTGTTTTAATTCTTCATTGAGCTTTAAATCATATCTTTATTAGCAAAAACTAAGCGACAGTTGTAAAAAATTATCTTAGTTTTGTTTCCCGGTTTAAACGAACGTGCAGCAGGAAGTAAATATAAATTGTGCAGTGTCTGGTGTGATTAATTAAAAAATAAACATAAAGATTGTGAAAAAGTGAAATTTGTATAGTGTTCAGACAGTGCATTATACACAGACTCATGTATGAGTACACATATCTCATGAACATAATCATAAAGACAATTTTAGAGAACATGACCTCATGTATGAAATCATAGAACCCATAACTAAATACTCGAAGACAGTGTTTCCTGTTCATAAATTTTGTATATGCCAGATAAAATATTCTTGCTTTCATTTTTTTGAATGTGTATTTTGTACATTGGTTTCCTAAATAGTTCATGTGACTCATGTAATTGGTTACGGGACCAAAATACATAAAAAAGATTCACGCTGCGCTAGTAAAAATTCGACATCAAATGAATAGAAATCATTAAAATTTTTCCAGTTTGGTTCGGATATTTTTTTAAGTGATTTTTTGATTTTTTTGAGTTTTTAAAAATATTTCCCCAGTTATGATCCCATAAATTCAAAAGCATTTATTTATATTATAAATTTTATATATATTTACAAATGAAACATTTAACCCTTCTATTGAAGTAAGCGCTTGTACTAATCTGACGATTTTTGTAGAAATTTTCTGTACAACAATGTACAACGTATATTATGAACGGTACAATGTATATTATTCAAAGTATTGTCCATCGTTAGCTACAACATTTTCTCATCTTTCTGGCAGCATATGGATTCCGCGCCGGAAGAACGATTCGTCTTTTGAGGCAATCCACGAATCGACCCATTTTTTGGTATCCTCGTAAGAAGTGAAGCGCTGCTCAGCCAAGCCATGCGTCATCGATCTGAATAGGGTGTAGTCGGAAGGGGCTATGTCTGGACTATAAGGCGGGTGGGGTAGCACATCCCAATTCAGCGCCTCCAACGTTTCCTTGACGGTTCTTGCAACATGTGGCCGTGCGTTGTCATGTTGAAAAACCACTTTGTCGTGTCTTTTGGCATATTCCGGCCGTTTAACCTTTAATGCTCGGCTCAATTGCATCAATTGTTGTTGGTAGCGTTCCCCAGTGATGGTTTCGTTAGGTTTTAGCAGCTCATAGTACACGACACCCTTCTGATCCCACCAAATACACAGCATAAGCTTGGCGCCATGAATATTCGGCTTGGCCCTCGATGTTGATGCATGGCCGGGTGGTCCCCACGATTTTTTTCGCTTAGGATTATCGTAATGGATCCACTTTTCATCGCCAGTGACAATACGATGCAAAAAACTCTTCCTTTTATGCCGTTGAAGCAGTTGTTCGCACATGCAAAATCGCCGTTCAACGTCTCTCGGCTTCAACTGGTACGGCACCCAATTTCCTTGCTTTTGAATCATTCCCATGGCCTTCAAGCGTTTGCCGACCGTTGATAAGTCGACTCCCAATGATTCTGACAATTCTTGAAGGGTTTGACACGGGTCTTCATCGAGCAAAGCCTCCAATTCCTCATCTTCAAACTTTTTCGGCTGGCCCGGACGCTCTTTGTCTTCCGTATCAAAATCACCACTTTTAAACCGACGGAACCAGTACTCACAAGTAGAAATCGATGGAGCATAGTCCCCGTAAGCCTCAGTAAGCGTGCGTTGTGCACAAAAGTAAACCTTCCCGCAAATTGCGTTTTGTTGGAACGAAAGTCGACATGTTCACAGAGAAAAAAATATATGTTGTTTACACTTCAGTGGAATGACACATACTAAAAAATGAAGCTTAGACAATGTGCTTTGAAATGAATATAGTCACAGGTGTGCCCGATGCGATCTATTGATAGTTACGCCATCTTTTAGAAAACCTTTAAAACTAATTCCAACCCCCAATATTTTATTTTTGTTTTTTCTTTGTTGTTAAAAACAATATTATTACAAAAATTTAAACGTACAGAGTATGTTTGTAGCAGGTTGGATACTTTACTTATTGCGGTTTTAGTGAAAATACTTAAAATTATCTGCACCAAAGTCGACTTCATGAGTTCGTACTAAAAAAGTGTTCCAGCTTTAAAAACCCAACTATCACAAATTTAACAAAAGGCACTACTTACAAACAATGTTCTTATACATTTTTTACTAAATTTTAGGAAATCTCTAAATCGCAATTTTAAATTTTAATAAGATTTGCAAAACTGTAAACTGTATACTCTTTGCAATGAGTGCAAGAACAGAAATAGCTTAAACTAAGAAATGTCAAAAATAAATAAAAAAAAACATGGAAATCTGCGCGCTGCTATAAATTAAATAGTTGCTTTAAATTATTTGTTAAAAATTCTTCCTTAAAAATGGCAACAAGATCAATTAAATGTAAAAATTCTGCGGATAACTTGTGTTATATTTGTGGTTTATTTACATGTATCAAAAGTCGAAAAGCAATTAGTGATGGAATTCAGATGGCATATGAAACATTTTTTAATATACGTATACGTATAAAGATGGAGCAAGGGAAAAGGGAAAGGGGCATTTGGAACTCCGACAATTTGGCGAGAAGCAATTAATCACGAAAAAGAGTGTTCTCTTTGTTTAACAAAACTTAAAGTGTGTTATATAAAAACACGCTAATTATTACCATATGCAGATGTACATACTGTTACAAAAACTATACCATATTCCGATGAATTGCCTGTGCCATCTCCACCATTTTCACGAAGTGAAAGTCCATTTGGCACATTTGGATCCATAAGTCCTTCTGTTTATTCCGATGACAATAGTGGTCCACAGCTCTATCAACCATCCAAAGTAGATGATTTGGTTCGTGATTTAGGTTTGAGTAAAAAAAACTCGGAATTGCTGTTGTTAAGAATGAAAGATCGAAAATTGTTGGCTCCAGGTATGAATAAAATAAAAATTAGTAGCAACATTAAAAAAAATTTTAATGTTTATTATAGGTGAGTGCATTTCATCAACCAAAACACGAAGAAAATATTTGGCAGATTGTTTTCAGAAGCACAGTATGATTCGCTATTGTAATGTTAATGTTGTTTGGTGGAGATGTGTACTGCGACCTAAATGAGATCTATTGTACCTCCTTCTCAAAGCTCCGCTGGACTGGCGGATTACAGAATTTCATCCAGACCTATCTTTCTGATAAATTTAAGAATTTTCTTAAGATCAAAGGATGAAATTTTCTCTAGACTCACCTCATTGTCCTCAGTGTTAGTTTACGTCTGCGAGCCACGGCGTCGCAGTTTGTAGGTGTATTGGAGTCTACTCTGCTTCTTCACAGAAACTGCAATTACTATCGGTTTCTGTGCCCAATTTCATCAGGTGATATTTTATTTTGAAGTGTTTTATAAAGAACCACGTAAGAGTTCTTAGAATTGGTTTACCTAAGCTTATGCACAATTTTGCTCTCCGAGTTTTAAAATCCCTGAGGAGCAGTTTGGATTGTCCTAGCTTTGGGAGGCTTTTCCAAAGGTCTGAACATTTGTGCCTCTCCTCCCTTCTTAGTTCTTTTTTATAGAATGTGTGCCCAATCCAGAGAATGGTTCTGGTCCTATAAATTTTGTGACTGTACCCTATCGCGCTAAGCCATAAGCTTCTTCGTTATCTTGTTTTGTTAAGCATTCACATGTTATTATCGATGATATCTCACAGGAAGCTAATGCTTTAATTGCTGCTTGGTTGCTTGACATCAAAATTGTATCCTGACCTTTGTATTTCCGGTCTAGGTTGAATTGCTCGCGCAGATATATTGCTAGGATTTCCGCTTGGAAGAAACTGGGTGTTGTCCCCATAGGTTCAGAGTGCTTGGTTCTTGGCCCCTACACTCCTGCGTCTTTACCTTCTAGTGTTTTGGAGCCATCCGTATACCATGATATACTGTGTGATTTTTTGACTTGCAATATTATTTCGCTGTCCCACTCTTTCTTGGTACTAAGTTTAATTTCAAAATGTTTTTCGAAGTTGTACCTTTTTACTATATCGTCTCTTGGTAGATCAATTGAAATGGTGTGCTTTGCAATATCCTCCTTGTCTCTACTCCTGATAGTTTAACCTAAGCCTATCCCCTCTTTAGCAATGCATAGCAGAGTTTGCTTAGCTACTCCCTCTATGACAAGGTGTAAGGGTGCTAGAATTACTTCTCTTGCTGCTATTGTAATAACATTCCATATTTATTCACAAAATTAAAACAAAGTTGATATTAAGGAATCGTATGACCCAATGAAGGAAATTTTTAAATTAATAGAATATTCAATATATAATTTCAAAATCATTGCTGACTACGAATTAATTGCTTTTCTTACGGGTCTGCAAAGTGGATATACGAGATTTTGCTGTTACACCGAAAAAAATGTTCGGAGTTAACACCAGTTTTTTCGTGAGTTAAAAGAGTTTTTGAGAATTTAAAAACATTTTGTCGCCGTAAAACGCAAAATGAATTGCATTAAATTTATTTTTGTTAATGTAAAACCCTTTTTGTTTGATACAACTCATTTTCAAAGCTTGAAGTATATTTAAAGCAGTTTCAAATTAACTCTGCAAATTCTCCGAACATTTGTTCTTTTAACTCCACTAAAACTTATTGCAACCATCTATAAAGATCGTCTTTGTATTTTAAAGCTGAAACGGAATTATGTTTAGCATGAAACAGAGTCTGATCGAGCAAATATTTCCGTTTGTTCGTTTTACTTTGAATGAAGAGAAAGTACTCAAATATTTTAACAAGCAAATCAAGTGTGCTGTAAGAATAAAGTGTTGCATAATGATAAAAAAGTGCCGTTTTTAATATTGCGAGCTATATGTTTTCGTATATCTTTATCGAAGTGAAACTTCTTATGCGGTGATTTGATTTATAGGGCACAATTTTTCGAGTCTCGTCACGAAAGGTTTTTTAATCTCGTCACGAAAAATTGTGTATACAAGCAATGATATATTTTTTGTATGGGGACCCCCAGAAGGGTGGTAGATAGAGTGCTGGTGTGCTTAAAAGAAATATTCAATGAAAAAATCAGTAGGACCAGACATTAGACCCTCTAACGGTCATAGATTTTTTTTATATTATTATATTATTTTTTTATATTATTATAATAAGCATTGTTTCATTTTGTGTTTTTTGTATCGGGATCCTCAGAAGGGTGGCAGATAGAGAAAAGGTGAGTTAAAAAGTAGTGTTAAAGGATAAAAATTAATAGGACCAGGTCATATATTGATCCCCCTAGGGGTAATAGATGTTTTAATATGAATTATAAAAGCCATTTTTTAAAATTTTTTGTTTTTTGTATGGGGACTCCCACAATAGATCCCCATAGGGGAATTTTTTCGCGTTATCTCGTAACTATCAAATCACGGACATATTCCGCATACATTGCAAACCATTAAGACCAGTATTACTAAATGAAGCACCACCAATGACATGAAAATATTAAATAAACTGAATATTTTTTATGAAAATTTTGTATTGTATTTCGTTTGAGATGCTATCTCTTTCTTTCTCTCTGTTTTTTTTTTACAAAAATCTATTTTATTCTTTATATTAAGAAGTTTTCCTTTTGTACTGTACACACACTATACTGTAATTTTTTTTAACCTGCGATGTATTTTTTATAGAACATTTTGGGGAAACTAAACAATTTTATAAAATTTGGTATACAACAGTTGTTTTAATAAAAGTGAAGATACATACATTTTTTTTACAAGAATTTATGAGTTTTTGGAACTTACTAAAGTCACATATTACCAAATTTTAATAACGAAACTAAATTAAACACTAATAAACCAATTTTTAATGTACGTATCACGACATTTAGGTAACCGTGCTCACTTAACACAAATCGTCTTAAGAATATTCTACCTATTTTTGTACCAAATTTGATTATTCTAGCAGCAATATATATTGGAATTAAGAATATTAAATTAAATGCCACGTCCATTTTTGCATTTGTATAGGAACACAACTAACTCATCTTTTAAAAAACTTTCATAAACCTAGCGTTCACCCTGTTGTTTAATCCTTACTACATTTTGATAAATGCTTAAAAAATATCTTTTCCCTCATTCAACGAACAAAACTAAAGCAATCAATTGTAAAATCAATGCAAATATTTATCCCTTTTTTCAAATATGTTAAATACAAAAATCTCTTTTTTGAAAAATCTCCCTTAAAATCAAAGAAATGAAACACCTTTGAAACAAAAATTGAGCACAATTTAAGCTCAAAAGTAAAAAAAAGTTTTGTTTTATAAGAAATTATAGAGATTCAAAATTGACAAATCGTGGATAAGCTGCTCTGTGAGTATGGAGAAGATATTCTGTTTTCGGCGCTAACCATGTTTTTAATTTCCTTTGTATTCAATTGAAATAAGAAATAAATAAAAATATTTAAACACAAAAGAAATTACGGGTTCTTCATTTGACTCTTTTTTTTGATGAGTTTGTTTATTTTTTAAGCTTCATGCTACATTTAAATGAGTTAATTCTAGATTTTTTTTTTTTTTTTTTTGAGTAAACTCAAAATTTCAAAATTCTCAATGCAAGTCCGCTTACCTTAAAACAACTCAAAACGGAATCAGTACGACTTCTCAAACAAATCCACATTTTGAAATAAAGTGAACACACAAACGGAGTTAATTAAAGTTTTTACAGCTTTGGCAAAATACCATGCCCGAAAAGATTTAAATTGACCCCGAATATGACTTTATTTACTCCGTGTTTATTTGGGTGTACTTGTGTTTATGGGACAGCAGAAATCGTGAGCAACATTATATTCAAGATAAGTGGCCTGCAAGCAAAGAGTACTATACACACCAGGTAAAGACAATGTAAAAGGTAATTTACTTGTAACAGCAGAAAGTACAATTCCACCTCCACTGCATATAAAACTGGACTTGTTAAAAAATTTCGTTAAAACATTGTCTCGTGATGAAATAGCATTTCAATTTTTAACTGAAACATTTCTAGGTTTATCTACTGCAAAAATAAAAGAAGATGTCTTTAATTGATCCGAAGTTAGAAAACTAATATCAAGAGAAGAGTTTAAGCAGTACTTATCATACAATGAGATAAGTGCATGCAATTCGTTCATCGATGTCTTAAATGGGTTTTTGGGAAATAAGCGCGCTGAAAATGCCAAAGATCTCGTCAATAAATTGCTGGAAAGCTACCATAAAATTAGAGCTAATATGTCGCTCAAAATTCATTTCCTAAAATGCCACTATGAATATTTCTCAGAGATTTTAGGCAATTTTAGTTTTGATCATGGTGAACACTTCTACTAAGATATTGACTCAATCGAAGAAATATTTCATAATCGTTTTGGAGTAGAAATGCTTGGGGAATACTACTGGTCTCTGCTGCGTGATTCTAAGTTTCAATATAGTAGGAAATGGTGTAATAGGCATTTTTAAATTATTTTTAATTGCCTTATTTTAATAAAAACAAAATGACTAATTACCACAGCATACCAAAACTTGATTTTTCATTTCGTTGCTGCATAAGGCAACATTAAAATTTGTAGAAGACATGATGTGTAATAGGGCGTATCGAAAAATTTAGATTGTATTCTAAGAGATCTCAAAAGTTGCATAGGGTGATCCAGATCTCCCAAAAAAATAAGGATGTTTAGAAAAAAATAAGGATGTCTTCCTCTCCCGCAAGGAGAAACTTGTTTTTTTAAGAGAAACAGTAAAATTCACGATCTCTCTTTGGTTTTTGTAAGAAACACTACATTAGTCTTAAAGTAAAAGAAAATAAAGACTTCAACTAGCAAATATACTGCCAAACACGATGCCACTCTCTATTTTTACCCACAAGGTCCTGTTAGAAGGATATTCGAATCGAAAGGTACACTCGAGGTAGCACAGAATTTTTGATTGCTATCTGATTGTTTAAATTTTAGCGATTTTGATTATAGTGTTTACGTTTTTCTTAGAATTGAAGAATTAATAATTTGCATAATTTTTGCATATGCATTTTCTTGTTTTTGAGAAATGTATACTTGAATGCAATTTTCTGACTTTTTCAAAAAAATTAATATAAAGTTTCATATCTTGGGCACCAGAAGTGGTACCGAAGATTATTTCCTTAATTTAGATTCTTCTTTTAGACACAGACCTATATATGTCTTAAATGATGCCGAACTGAGCAATTTAATTTGGCATATAAATATTAAAAATAATTTTGATTCCTTTAAATTCCTCAGACAAAGACATACAGGGTGGCTGTAACCCTTAAAGCCAACTTATAGCAAGTTTCATAAAAATATGACGACTTTTTGGAAATTTGGTCACCATTTGGGATCCACCATTTTGAATTTTCAGGTTTTGAAACAAAATTCAAAATTAGGAACCCCGAAAACTCCCCTATACTAAGTTTAAGGTTGATACTATATGATTTTGACTTTTATAAAGATTTTCGAAAAGCAGTATGCAGTGGCGGTGCCGACTAAAATTTACTATTCAATTTATATCGAACACAATATCAAATATTTATGAAAGATAACTCTCACCTGTGGAGTACAAGTGGAGTAACTCCACCAGTAAATCTTCCGATCGTAAAAGTTACCTTTTTTGCGTTATATTACGAATTATTATTTAACTAAAGCTAATGAATACTTGACTTCTTCACTTCTTTATTACAAAAAGAAGAAAAAAACAATGTTTCTACATTTCACCGTTTCAGTATAATTTTGATATACATATTTTAATTTACTTAATTGAGAGTGCAGATTTTCATTAAAAATAGTAATAGAAAGTAAGATATCTCGCAATTTCTCCAAAATAAAATTGATCTCATTTTCAAGGTGACAGTTTTAAGTTATCAGATCCGAAATATTTCGAAGAATCAGGGGGCATCAGAAAAGTTCTGGCTCAATAAAATGAAATATTTTAAAAAAAAAACTAAAAAACGTCCGAAACTTAAGGAACCCATAGATACGGATCTTATCATCGAAACGGAATTGGAAAAAAATTAGTATTTTAAAAGCACATCTAAAGTGACTATATTTTAAAAAGTTTAGTTTGAGTAAATTGCATTCATAAATAATAAACTCCATTCGTACACAGTGTAAGCACAGTGAAAACAACATTTTACAAAAAACAAACGGTTTTAGAAGCTCAACTTTAGATGACCATAAAGAAAAATACTTGAGATCATATTATTTTCAAAGTCTTTTTTCTCATGCTGGTTATATTCAGACTACAAAAAATAGAAAAAAAATAATCCTGAATGCGAGGGTTACTCCCAACATGCGACGCCTCTGCGTTTTTTTTTTATATACGATTTCTTCCAAAGACAATTCTACTTTTAGAAAAAGGTTACAAAAAATATGGTTGCTTTTGTAACCTTTAAACTTTAAAACTTTAAGACGTAAGTACTTTCAATGTAACCAAATTTAAGAATAAGCATTTAAATAAGAAATTAAATTAGACAAACACCTTTGAAAATCTACTTACTATATTGTTACCGAAAATGGGCGTTATCCAATAAAATTTTGATAAATATGAAATTTGTTATATAGGTAATAGCTACCTACCTTTATAAGAAATAAAAAATATACTTGGCTTCGTAGATGTCTTCATCGGTATTGCAATCTAGATCTGGTGGAATAATGGCAATGTCAAAGAGGCATGGTTTCAATAACTTTCCACGAAGTCTAAAGCATTGCTTTAGGCCGCGTTCATAGTGGACGCTTTGGCTGAAGCTGAAGCATAAAGCTGCTTTGTCGAGCTTTTTTTGATCATAGTGAACGCTTATTTAATGCTGCACAAAGTAGCTTATTGAGCTTATTGGTGTTCATAGTGCGCGCTTTATGCTTGTGGCTGAGATGCTTTGTTTTCATTTGTTTCTTTAGAAAATAATGCCATCAATTGCGTTTTGCAAAGTAAATGAAAGATTGTTTAATGAGTATGTAGATTCACGATGATCACCAAAGAAATAATACCAATAACAAACAAAAGTTCAAAGGAACTTGAGAACGAAAAGCATAACAACGGTGGAAAGTTCAGTACAAAAAGTACGCAAAAAGTATGCAAGAACAACGAAAACAATGTTAACACACGAGATAGAATACACAAGTGCATAAAACTGAAAAGCACCACATAACGAAACAACAACGCAACAACGGTAAAAATTTCAGCACAAAAAATATCCAACAATTAAAACAAAATCAACAAAAATATTGTTAACAGGCAAAACAGATATACAAGTGCCGAAATCCATTTAAAAATGCAGTAGACGCAATAAATAGTAAAACTAAACAAAAAATTTAAACTATATGATCAAACAAGAATAAAGGGCCGAATAGCATTTTACAAATACTTTACAACATAGCATAAAAACAAAATTATTTTGCTGTGTGAGCAAGCGAGATGGAGATAAAAGCGCTGAAAAGCATTTGAAAAGAAGCTTTATTCTAGCTTTATGCTGGTGCACTATGAACACTTTGATCTTTTTCCATATGATTATACACAAAGCGTTTTTCAGCTAAACCTCTCGGCTAAGCTAAAAGCGTTTACTATGAACGCGGCCTTAGCATACAAATCTTTTGCCATAAAAACTCGATGTTCTTATGCAATCAATTGAACTTACAAAGCCATTTCTGCAAGAAATGCCTACCTTATTAGCCGTTGTACTTTAGCGGGTAAGCTCGTTTTAAAAGTTATTGACCTTGTTTGTTCTAAAATTAGCTATAAAGTTTTCTTGTTCAATTCCTTTAGTAGATATATTGTCACAGTTTTGCACAAAAAATATTTTAAAACTTTTTATACACTTCGTAGCCAGACGACAAGCAATTCATCTCAACTAAACCTACAAATTGCAAAACATGCCAAATAAACTCATCGAGAAAGTCTCCTTTTCTAGTAATTGTTTTGACGTATGCAAAAAAACTGTTGCTAATACATCGTGAGGAATAAAAAAATGTTTAATCAAAATAGAAACATCTAATCTTTTTATGTCTTTAGTTGTTTAAATTTCTAGAAGTTTAAATGTGTTCTCCGCAGATGGATTCTCTGCATAGGGAAAAAAATGTATGTGTGTCGCAGATAAGATAAAAGATTGTTGCTAACGGTCTGACGAATCAATACGAATAATCAGTGTTTGTCAATATAAATAATTTCTATTCTTTAATCGTTAGAACTGCTCAACAATTCTTTTCATACAAAACGTAATGCAGCTGTTTATTAAGGTTTTTTTAAGAGAATATATAGATAAACAAATGATAACATTAAAAACATTTTGATTAATAAATTAAAAAGTCAGTTGCTCTTTATAACTATCACTAATAATTAATAAATGTCAAAAACAACCATTGCTACAGTACTGTCGACATGGCCGACTTATGAAATAATCGAAATGAATCCATTTGTCAGGAAAGAGAAAACTGTAAAAACAATATAGGAAAAATGGTTTTCACAGCAACCGCACTCGATTTGCATGCGCCCACAAAGCTATCTAGCTGTTAAATTGATTTTTGAAGTGAAAACTTCTTTAGGCACGTTGAGTAATTTTTGTTAAAGGAAACCTTTGCTTTCATGACACCCTTACTCACGACCCGACACCCAAAAATAAGTAAAATGTCATATTTCAGACGGTTTTTGTCGTATAAGACCTAAATTTAGTAATTTAGTTCATGTATTTACTGTCGCCTTTGTACTTGTGGCGTGGTCATTATTTACGCCCACTTTTCAGAAATCATTATGGTTCTGCAGTTGTACATGATTTTAAAGTAAAACTTGGTTTGTAGGTGCTTGGGTTCGAGGGGTTGGACACCACATAAATAAATGTTGCCACGCCTAACAACATAAACAAACATTAAATGGCTGGGATTTTTTCAGTGAAAACTTCTTGAGGCGCGTTGAAAAGCATCTGTTATATTATGGATTTAAGTTTTCACTTCGTTCTGAAGTCCCCTCACTCCTATGTTTTTATTTTTTTATTTTAATTTGTAAATAATTACAAACCGAAACCCATTCAAATTGGCATGCATCGATTGTGCGGGTAACATTCAGTCTCTTATAAGCAACGGTTTAGTCAAAAAAAAGACTCTTAATTTTTCTTAACCCTTAACTGGCACACCTCAAAAAATTATACAATCAGTGAATCTAGTGCCGGAGACCACACCAACTAAAATGCTGAAAAACCACAAAATTTAGTTTGGAATTCATGTTATTTTTTTTTAAGAAATAAGTTTTTTCTTCTTATTGAGAAAGAATTTTTTTTTAATTATATTTAATAATTGAATTTAATCAAATTGAATTTTGAATTGAATTATTAAATAAACTCTTAAAGATACTCTTTTTTGTTTTGCTCTGGACCACAAGTACCACCTAAGGGTTAAAATAAAAATAAATAAAATTTTAAACTAATGCTACTTTTCCAAGGACACTGAAGTTTGCCTTACTTTAAATAATTGTGCATACATGCCTATACATTTGGAAATCTTGGACTAAATTTTAGTTCCACTAAAATATTATGGCATTTTTTTAAACCTTGCGGTTTAAAATTTAAGCTATGCAAGTACAAATTCATACTTAAAACTCTTCTGCACAAGAATTTAAACCAAAAGAAGTATTACAGCATCTATTTTAGCTTTTGGGTTGTATTACTTTTTGTTTTTAATACAATTTATACTAAATTCTAGTACATCTGGATACTAAATTTTTATTAACACCCGTAAAAAGTTAGCCTGGCAATTCTGCGACTCAATATTAGGCGGCTCGGTTCATATATTTATTTATCGCGCTTTTTATATATATTTATTTATTTATTTCAGTCTACAGATTTTTTACAATTTTACAGTCTATTGTAGATATTAATACCTTAAAATGAATTAAAAATAGTGAACAGTATAGGCCAATAGCCTGGTGGTTAGAGTAGTGAGTTACAAACCGAATGCCGCGCGTTCGAATCTCGCGGTGATTGTTATTTTTTTTTTAAATTTTAATCTAAGCTTGTACTGAATTTTAAATCAAAGCTGTATTGAAACCATTTTTTAGTATTTTGCAAATACTAGATTTGAAACCAAAGCTGGTGTTGAGATATATGTAGTACAGAAAAGTTTCAATTCTACTACAAGATTTCTAACCGTGTACTATAGACAAACTTTAACGATTGTTGATTTCGTTGTTTATTTTGAAATACGAAAATCTTCATCAAATTAAAGCATGTGGAATAGCAGTTTGAAGAATCATAATCAATTCCTTAACTCAACCATACTCAACCTGCAGCATATCTCAACTGTTTATTGATTTCATCAGCGTAGACTTAAATCTATCTTTAAATAACCTTGCAACAAGCACAATATGTCACTTTTACTGATCCTAAGACTATCACCCAATTAAATTTTACATTTTTCTATAAACAGCATTAAAACAATAAAACTACGTTACTCTTATTTATCTGACTATCAACAAATATTTGGCATAACAATAACCCAAAATCATAATAGCCTTCTTTTTGCGTGTTTGTTCGGTAATGTGTTTGCAGAACTTGAATACTTTATGCGATAAAATACTTTTATGAGCATATAAGTTCCCATAAAAATCGCTCTAACTTTTTTTTACTTACTTACTTTAGATATGCATATTCTGATACATGAGTCAATTAAGGTTTTGGACATCCTTACTAATTCCTATATGATGCAATTATTTCCAATGTCTAGACAAAGACACGCATTTAATCAAGCCTTTCATTAAAAGCGCTTTAGTGTTATGTATCTCTTTTATTAAACAAACAAAACAAAAAACACAAAAATAGTTACAAGGTGCAAAATATTTATTCGTATCAATAAATATCTTTCTAGCAATTCATTGGAAGATTCCGAAAAAAAAATCTAAAATAAAATGAGCTCAATAAATAAAGTTAACAAAAGAAAAAAAAATAAAAAATAGAGAGAAAATAAAAATAAAACGAAACAGTTATCATCAGAAAATGTGGAGCCAATTGTGGTTGGAACCGAAGACTGCGGTTAGGAGATAGGTGAAAAAAAAAAAATACAGAAAAATAAAAAGAAGCAGCAACATAATAGATTCTCATATTACCCACGAAAAAAAGTACCCCAAGGACATGGCACACCTCCACAGTTAGATGAAATAGCTAGATTGGACAAGAAGACACATGGAAAGACATATCAAAACATTAATATATACGCACATCAATATCTATAACTGTAACAGTAGCACACGCTATTTAACGTTATCAGCGACAAAAGGTAAAAATAACACAAAAAAAAAGAGATGAAATGAAAAAAGGTATTACAAGCTAATGTATTGTAATGTCTGCCATGAGAATTCTTTGCTGATTCACGTATTTCCTTTTATTTCTTTTTTTCTAGCTTTTTTTTTTCTTTCTTACCTCCTTTTTCCTTTGTTATTGTTATGTTTTCTGTCAAACTTTTGCTAGGTCCTTTGACGTTTGCCTGCAATCAAATGCTCCTGGCTCATATTTATAAGAATAACCTTTTTTATAGCAGTTGTTGCTATTATTGTTGTTGTTGTTTTTGACTATATTCAACCCAAGACCGAATTCAAGAAGGTAGAAAACAATTTGATATGCTGACAATATGGTTGAATATTTTTATATGTTAAGTTACAGTATCGGAATTACGTTGAATATGTGTGAAATGCGATATTCACATTGATTGTATTGTTGAAGAGCAGAACGAATGAATAATGAATGCATGGGTTAGTATTTTTGTGAGTCTTTTTGAGTGAGTGTGGGTATGAAATGTATTTATGTGCGAAAAAATATTGATAAGCCTTCCGAAATCATTTTGGATAACTTCAGTGAAATATTTCAATTTGAGTAAAAGAATTGTAAACGGTACTTTAAGAAAACAATGGTTCCAGAGAAGGGAGATAGATTAAGAAGGAGTTGATTATTAATGATAATAATTATAAGAAACAATCACTGAGTGATATTATCTAGTACATTATATACATATCAGTATTTATAAAAAACGTAATCAGATCTTTTTGTATTAAAAATTTTACTTTATTTATTTATTGTAATAAAAGACAAATTCATCACATCACAACACCTTAATCAAAAACATAACACTTCGGCACAATTCCTTCAAATATTTCCTTCGATGGTACTACTTTTGTTATGCTTTCGTAGTTTCTATGATATGAGAAATTTTTAAAAATTTTGTGTATAAATATGAGACATTATTATAGAAGAAATTTTATACAGTGATAAAAAGAAAAAATGCTGATAGAATAATAAAATCTCTTTCAATTAAATGCACAATCAGGTCACTGCAGAGAAAACTCATACTTATGATAATATTATATAGTAAATTCACAAGTTGAAATAAAACTAGCCAAGAAACTAGTTCATTTTCTTACTGTAGTGCAGCTGGTAAAAGAATACCAGCTGTTTTACTAGTTTAAATCGAACTATTTTAAAAGAGTGAAGATACTGAATGTTTTCCCTTTAAAGGCCTTTCCTTACCTTTTGACATAAATTAACATACCAAAAATTAATCAACACAATAATTACACGTTTGTGCAGTTCATTTCTTTAGGAAAACATTTGCTTAAAAAATGTACTAACAAAACACTGTCATTGTGTCTCTAAACAACTAGTTGTTTATAAAGTAATAGAATTGAATCACAAAATTACAATACAAAAGAATCTAACAACTATGTAATTGGATATTTATGTAATAAAGTTTTACTTCAAACGCTATTAGATTCTATTTCAATTGAGAAATGCTTTTCCCTGTGTTTAAAGTAGCCTTCTTTTCTACATAAGGTATCGGAAGAACTCGAAGGAAGTAGAGGGAGTTCAGAAATGGAACTGAGACATAGCGAAAAGAACGAATTGTTCATTTCAGCCCATTAAAGGGATCGAGCTTATTATGACCAATTTTGCTGTGCGTGTTCCGAAAGACTCGTATTCAGAAGAAGTTTTATGTAAAAGTTTTTACTCTAAGATTTTTAATTGTCTGAAGAGATGAGGTGGCCGAACAGATAAATTATTACGTGGGATTTGAACTCGGGCTACCTGGTTTCTTTAAAAAACGGACCATGCACTTTTACCAGAAGCACGCACTTTTGCCGCCGTTTCCGAACATATAGAAACAATAAGAAAAAACAGTTGTAATTTTTTGCAATATGGATTCTATAAAGAAAATGCCCCAATTTTTAAAACAGAACATTGTGCGAGGGCAGTTTGATAAGTCAGTGACTTTTTGAATAAAACATATTTTTTTCGGCAAAAAAGTTTTTTATATCTCAACATAGTCTCCTCTTCACGCTCAGAAATCTTGGATTAAATTCTAATAAAAACTGTATTGTATATATGACCACAACAGAATTGCATTAGAATCTAATATATGTCAAATATTAATATTTAATTCTAATCCCATAATACTAAATTCTAATACAGAATTGGAATAGAAACTAAGTTTAGAACAACACTATTCTAGTTTATATTTTAATACATTTGTAATCAAGTGTAATACTTCAGTTATTAAAAAGTAATACGAATAAAAAAAATTTTATTAAATATTAATACATATTGTATTAAATAGTAATACAAATTCCATCAAATTGTATTAAATAGTAATACATATTGTATTAAACAGTAATACGAGTACAAGATGTATAACATTTAATACATATTGTCCTGAAAAGGTGAAAGGAAAAATCAACATTTATGGAATAAATTTATGGAACATTTATGGTATAAAGCTATAAATCTTTTATATGTTTACTTACTTTTCAAATTCCAAGTGAAATAAAAAGAAAATATTTGGTCAACCAATTACAAAATATTTATTCATTTAAAGTTTCTTTTATAGTATACGGTTTTTCGTTAACAAAAACTATTTCTTTAGGTTTTATTTTGACAATGTCAGATTTCAGAATCAGAATGACAATTTGACAGATGCTTGATAGATATTTGTATTATATTTTAAGACAATTTGTATTATAACTTGTATATAATACAATTTTTATTATACTTTAATACAGATAACATTAAAACAATTTTTTAATATACTTGAAAGTATAAGTTTTAATCAAAAATATATTAAAAAATGCATGATTCCAACGCTAGGCTTAAAATTAATTCCAAGTTTTCTGAGCGTGTTAGATTGATGCATTTAGTCCAGCGTTTTTCCAATTTTTGTATTCCTTCTAAGTTGTAGGTTTTTAAAAGGTTCTCAAAATAGGCATTTTTGCAGTGACTACCTCTACATTCGTCTCAAATTTTTTACCATCGAGCAATTTTTTCAGGTCTCATATCAGGAGAATATGGATAATTTTTACTATTTTCAAGGGTTAATGATCAATGTGAAGGAATGGTTCCCAACAAAATGTCACTATGACCTTGTTAGTCGAAAGACCCACCTTCGTATTCCTTTGTTGGTGCACGTTCACCCTAAGAAGTGCACTGTTTTGACTGTTCCTTGGTATTTGATGTGTTGTGATGAGTCCATGTTACGTTTTCAACGCAAAAACTCTTTCGGATTGCATATGAATATTGCCGAACACTCCTTTGAATTAGTCGTACGGCTGCGCATTCATTCTCTGATTGTCCAATATCATTTCATGGATTTTATCGACGATTTTTGGCGTGACGATCTCTTTTGAGCTACCTGAATGTTCAGCATCACTTGAGCTGGTACGACCACAACAAGATTCAGTAAACTTCTTCTTAGCCTTTGAAATTAATGGTGCAGATTCCCTTTTATATTTATCAAGCCTTTGGTTTAGGTGATAGTTTTCGTACGCACAAATAATGCTTGAGGAGAACACGAAATCCACTTTTTTCCGTTTCTGTCGAAATTCTCGAAGTATCTGCTTTCAATGGCTGTCAAATACATTTAAATGACGCAGGTTATTTAAAATTTTGATATTAGTCTATTGACAGATGTTAGTGGAGAAGATCTGTCTTGCATTTAAAGATACAAACAGGGAAATTAAAAAAGTCACTGCTTACTCAAGTAACGAACAAAAGTTTTAGTGTACCATATACATTAAACCGGTTCATTTTGCAAAATTGTTAAAATACGTTGGTTCGCGTCAACTTTTTGAAAGTTCAGCCCAAATTGAATTCAGAAATACCTTCAGAACAAAAAAATTTGACCCCCTGACCTTTGCAGAAATCACTTCAAGGTAATTTTGAAAGTAAACAGGACCTGAACCAACTTATAAAATATGGTGTCGAAACCAAAACAAATATTGAAATTTATTTTAATGGCATATTTTAAGAAAAATTTTGGACTTATTTCAGTTTCTTTTTTTTCTTTTTAAAAAACCATTCTGATTATTTTTGGTGAAATTTTGATTCTGAATTGTTTACAAAACATTTTTTTTTTCGTTTTTTATCATCAATTTTTTTTTCTTATTTTGCTCCACCGATATTATGTTTGTAATTTTAAGTATACCATATTTTATTTTCGGTGATCAAAAAATTTTAAAAAGAAAGTTTAAACTTTATATATTATTGTTATTAAAATTTTAATTTTTTAAAAATATTAATTTTTTTAATATCTTTTAAAGTTGTCGTGTGATTATCTACCACTTGCAGCAAATATCGTTTTTGCTCCTCATTTGCTGTAATTGAATTGTTGAATTCGGTAATAAAAAGGTAAACAGTAACACATAGAGAATATTGTTCAAGTTTGTTTTAGTGTATTTTTATAAAGTGTAACAATGGCAGAGTTAGGCACTGAAATTCAATTGATGAATTAAGAAAACACCAATGAGACTTATGCAAATTGAAACGATCAATCGGATTTTCTGAATGAGAAACAGTCATCTATTATATCACAAGCGGTGTCATGATTTTTATTTCTACTTATAAATTTCTGTTTTGTAGATTGTTACTTCATTTGATATAATTCATATGAAAAATCATGATATAATTCATATGCACAAATGTAGTTGCGTTTATCTTTCTTCCTCTCTCTCTCTCTCTATCTCTCTCTCTCTCTCTCTCTATCTTATTCTTTTGACTACTTGACTTAATGGAATTCTAGGGAAAAATAATTTTCTTCAACCCAACTTATCTTTACAAAATAATAAGTGTTCTAAGTGAAGTGGCAATCCTGTTTTGAGTGAAGTTGAGAACATGAAATAAAAAAAACAAGTATGGAGTAGAAAAATACTCGAAATTGTACGAGTAACTCGAAAATATCACGAGTTACTCGAGTTAATTAAAACACCGAGTTACATGAATCGAAATTCGAGTCAAGTTGCACTATTCGACTTGACTCGAGCTCGAAGCTATTCGCACAAGCCTTGTTGAAACAATAGTCATGAAACACGAAAAACACGGCCGCCTTTACGTTTTTGAATCCCGTACTCCAAAGCCCGAGCACGCAAAAACTCTTATTTTTAAGCACTTTCACGCAAAAGCATGTCGTGTCACGAAAAAAATCACGACACGTACACACCTTTTCTTTACATATACATACCAAAACATTAATAATAATATAATATTATATATAAACTGAAGGGTTTTTTTTAAGTTTTCAAATAATTGTATTTTGCCATTTTGCGAGTTGGTTTTGTTAGGGCAATTTGTCGTGTTTTTAAAGTTTATTCGTGTTATAGTCCCCCAAAATTCGCAATATGTTATACCGTAGAAAAGCTAAATTATTTTCAAAAAATACAAAACCACAATAAAAATATCGGTGGAGCAAAAGAAGAAAAAATTTGATAATAAAAATTGAAAAAAATTTTTTTGAAAAAAATTTCAGGATAAAAATTTCGCCAAAAATAATTAGAACGGTTTTTAAAAAAGAAAAAAGAACTAAAATAAGTCCAAAATATTCCTTAAAATATGTCATTAAAATAAATTTAACATTTGTTTTGGTTTCGACACCATATTTAATAAGGTGGTTCAGTTCCGGATATTTTCAAAATTACCTTTAAGCGATTAATGCAAAGGTCAGGGGGTCAAATTTTTTTGGTCTGAAGGTATTTCTGTGTTCAATTAGGGTTGAACTATTAGAAAGTGGACGCGCATCTAAGAAAATAAAATGTTTAATTTTTCCAAATAATTTTGAACCGGTCTAATATAATACATAGGCTGGCCAGAATTTTATGAACATTTTTTGGTAATTGTTTTTATTTATGAGCATTTATTTTTAAAAATATTTTTTTATTTTCCCTCACTTGCTGTTGTTGGTATATATTTTGAAAAAAAAAATCATCGTCTCAAGACCGACAAAAGAATTTTAGGTAAAGATAATAATAAATAGATGGTATTCACAATATCGGATTATTATTTTGTTCACTTCAACTAAATCTTAATTTTATTAAGTGTAAGGCTGAGGAATCCTTTTCTTATCTCTTTGGATACTAAATTTGCTTTGAAATTTAAAGAAACAAGAAACTTTTAAAAAATAAACAAGTACGTATTCAATTTACCATTATTTATTGACATATCTATTAATCCAAAAAATATGGCAAAAAAATATAACAATTAGTTTTTCACTTAGGTGGCTCATTTCATTGTGACTCCAGGGACAATTCTCTCCTTAAGTTGACTTTCTGTGGATCTTGTCTAGGCTTTTATGAATCTTAGAATTTTACTTATTACCTTTTCTCATAGCTTACATTCACATTAAGAAAATGTTCAAACTTGAAAAGTTTCATACAAGCTTTTCGATTAGTTGAGTGTAACTGCTTTGCAAATATTAATCCCACAGTTGTTTATCGAATTTTATCAAAACTACATTTCTGTAATTTTTGGTTTTCTTAAATGCTGAGTTCTACGTAATAAATTAAAAATTTTTGTAGCCATTTCCTTTCCCATGACATTAAAATCATAAATATATCTTTTAAAAAATCGAACATTGTGTGTTAAAAAAAAATGTGATTCATTACGTAAAATTCAGAGAAAATTCCGCTCAATGAGGAAATATATCAACGGATTGATTTTATCTGTACACGAGCACAGCTCGGGAATGTCCTAGTCGGGTTGGCTTATTGATACATTGTTAGAAGATTCATTTAATTGTTTTTTAAATGAGCTCTTAAAAAAAATTTCATAGAGTTCGTTTTTCTGCTAGAAGCAATCGTATGAATCAGATTCAAGAAATACCAATTAACTCCGTAACTCCTAAGGGTGCAAGAAAAGACCTTCCCCCCTCCAATATGATTTTTGCTTAGCTCGACCTCCTCTTTCACCTTCGTAAATAATCGTACTCCCACTCCGAACGTTGTATTTACCGTAAATGACGTACTTATGTGAATTTGTACCAACAGATTTTACATACATGTTGTGTTACGATTAGGGCTAGGAATCTCATGCAAATGCATGCTTTTCATGCATCTTAAAATGAAAATGGTAAAGTTATCTTTATGAATCATGAAATTTCCTTTAAAACGGCAGTCAATCAATAGTGCATATTTTTGCATACTTGGCAATAAATGCATGGTCTTGCATATTTTACAACAAATGCCTGTTTTTGCATATGAGCATTTCCAGAAAAAAGTCCACCGTGACCAAAAAATTAAATCTTATTATTTTATTATATCATTTAAGAGAAACATTTCAATTTTATTAATTTCAGTAACTTCTACATAAATTCATTAACCATCATGATCAAATCGTCTGCACTGTTTCAAAAATGTAGTTTTTCTTTCTCGTAAATGTTTTGTAAGTGTTTCGCAAGCTTTTTGTTTTAGTAAAAATGGAAGGCATTGGCTAGAGATAATGAAAAAATGGTTGATTCAAGGAAAGGACATTATATTAAATTTGTTTATTAATTACTTAATTACATAATTATTCAACTACCTACTTACTTAAATACTCAATGAAACTGCAATGAAAATTTAAGTAATGTAACGCTAAATCAAAAATCCTGATAAAAGACCAGAAAAGATTTTCAAATTTGATTACTTGGAAAATAAACTAATGTTGTCTTAAAACCTTCTTAAAAAGTTTTATACAAAAAGTCTAGCCCAATTCAGAGAGTTTTGCAAATTTTGTAATACAAGTCAGAAATCACTTCCGTTTTTTGTAACGTAACGCCAGCACATATTTTTGCTTATATCCTCAGATCCTTTGGGTTAATTGTTGCCATTGTTTTTACTTAATAAAGTGCTATTTAATTAAGAAAAGCTTTTTAAAAATTAGATTTTTTCATTTTATGTTTCTAATATTAGTCGTACAAATCGCCCGTAACGCCAGTTTGGAAATCCCCATATTCATTGCGCATATTTTACAATACATTTTGTATTGCATGATTTTTTTATACATTTGTTTTTTTTTTATTTACAATCGCTTAAATTTAGTGCGAAGTATGGGAAAAGATAATATATTTGTATAACTTTTATTTTTACTTTATATTTTTGTTGTTTTTGATTAATATGATTTTATATGTGTCTTAAAATTAATTGTTTTCTCTTTTTTTTTTGTTAAATTAAATGTAATGCTTTCTCTTAAACCGATAATAATATATTAAAAATATGTTTTTAATTTCATATTTTAACTTTTTTTAGCGCATATTTTAGAGTTTTAAGTGCATGTTTTGTGATCATATTTTCGATTTCTTAGTGCATGCCATTCCTAACCCTAGTTATAACATACAGTTTAGTAACAATAAAATGAGAAAATACTTTCTGTCGAATATAGATCAAAATATAAATGAGGTTATTTCGGTTGAATGAAGTTGCTTAAAAGAAAATAATTTCCTGAGAAAAAATTGCAATTATTTTATTTATCATAAATAAGAAAATTAAAACATGGACTTTTGCGGTAAAATATTTGCGGTGATTTTATGGAGCTCATATTTAAGAAAAAGTATACGCTGCAGACGCAAATCAATTGTGTCAAATTGAAATGTGCGACATATTTGTCAAACGATTTTAATACCTAAAGAAAGTAGGAAAAAACAGCACTTTTAATTTTTGGACTGTGCGAATTCGTACTAGCGTATCATTTTAGGGTTAAATATTTTTAAGAGTTGGTTTAAAAAATGCTCCCAGTATTTTTGCGTTTTTAATGTTTATTTATTTTCTTTAGAGCATTTAATAACAAGAAGTCAAAGCAAGTTATAAGATAAAAGAATACTTTTTTAATTGATTTTAACTTGTTGACTTTATACTTAATTTATTATAAAGGGTTTTTAAACCTTTCAAACAGTTGAGATAAATTTTTATTTGTCTTAGTTCTCGGACGCTGTTTTAATATTCTTTGGAATAAAAGTAATAATATACATAGATACATTATCAAAAACGTTCAGTTCTTGGAAGTAAGGCAACATTTAAAATTAAACAAAAACAGAAAAAGTCAGAAAACGAAAGAAAACAAATAAAAAGGCAAAAAAACACTTAATGCTAAGAATAGAAGATACCGTTGTTCAATATTGAAATAAGCTTTAACTCACTTTCATTAATTAAAAAGCTGTGCAAATAAAAAAAAACTAGTGCAATCCAACAACAACACAAAACAAACGCAGACGCAAAATGACGCAGAAAGCGCAATATCGCATTAAAATATCCGTAAAACATGAAAAATAAATTATCAAAGCACTTGGCTTAAAAAAAATTAAAATAATTAACTTTTTTATCAACAACTGCCTGTTTAAAATATTTAATGGTATCACGTTTCTATGCATATAAAAAACTACCTCAATCAATTAAATTGTTTTATAACAATTAAAAACAAACAAAAAATTTTAGCCACGAGCATTTTATGTCAAGATATGACAAAAACTATTTAATTAAATAAACTTTAAAACTTTAAATTTGTTGTCAAACTAAAAAAAAACAAATTTATCTGCAATCTGCAATTGTGTAAATTATTCTACGAATACGCATTGGTATTTTGTTATGACGTCTCTCGTTACGTTTGCAGAGGATTTAGTATTAATTGTACACATTAAGAAAATATTTAAACTTTGACGCTTTCAATATTTGTAATGCTTACATTAAAAAATTAATTTAATTTGTAATAACATGCCTCTTACCAACTCCAATTTCACTATTTAAAGAAAATAAGATAAATTGAGACACTGTAGCAGATGAATAGTATTATTATTATTATTTATGTTCCTATATTAATAGAAAATCAAAATTTAAAATTAATTATAAGTTGTAGCTACTAAGGCCTTAAGCTAAACTTAAGATTAGGATACACTAATAAGCAAAAAGTACTTAAAGGCTAATCTTACATGTTTTGTTTTCTTTTTTTTTTGTAGTCAGAGCAAATTAGTAAAGTGATTTAATTTTGTTTTTCATATATGTATTAGGGCGGGTCAAATTGTATGGAACGATTTTTTTGATGAAGCGTATAGCGAAAACGTAATCTATAGGTGATTTTGAGAAATTTTGCTCAAGAGACCATAGCTCTAAGTCGGATTTGGAGCCCAACAAAATTTCAAAATAGATATTTTTCCATATATACATAGAATAATTTAATTAAATTCGTCATAAAATCGGATAGAATTATAGTAGATTTCTCAATCTGGGCTTGTTTGAAAGGTATTTTTATCACCTTTCAGAATCTGTATTGATACCTGTAGAATAAGTCGTCAATGGTAGCATTGTTCAATTGAACAACTTTGTAACACTTAATAATGACGTAACAAAATAATGACGTTTTCCAACACTAAACGTTGCCAAGCTTGCTTTTCCTTGTTCCTTAATCGTTCATCGTGCAATACGCACGCAGTTTGCCAAAATACTTAAATAAAAACTCGGTTATCACAATACCAATATTTTTTTTTTTATATTTTTAAATTTAGTGTGACACAATCAAAGAGTGCTGTGATAATATCAAAGTTATTATGGATAATCAAGAACCATCAACATCGTCCGCGGTGTCAACAACAAGATATTGTTGTTTTCGGTTTATCAAGTGATTTAAATGATCTTAGTTTGCCTACTAAATGTGACATTTTAAAATATTTTTTTTTACGTGATCGTGCTAAATTTGAAAACAAAATGTTCTCGTATAAAACTTTTACTCCTCACGTAACAGATAAATTGATTCAAATTTGGTGGATCTGGTCCAAATACCAGAAACATGTACAACATTTAAACAAAACAGATGAATTTAAAGCATTTGTTGATTCAATAAACGAATTATTTTATATTGGCAAATGTAATTGCAATTTAAAAACAACAGAATGCTCTTATGGACTTGTTCCAGAACATCTTAAAGAATTTATGATGGACCAGCATAATGATAGAAAATTCACAATACCTGAATATACGGAAGACGTTGAAGAAGTAACTACAACAATACCAACACTTACAACTGGTACCGATGATCCAACATACGAACCACCTGAATTACACATGGATGAAGATGAAAATGAAGCAACAACAGAAGTTCCAGAAGCAACTGTTCAAATGAGACAAGGTCTTTATACTCAAAGATACGATGCCTTAAATTTTGCTATGATGTGTGATAGATTCGGTGTTTCAGATAGAGTCGCTTCATGTTTAGCAACAGCTTTATTCGAAGATATAAATTTTAGAGATGTTCATGGTAATCTTGTTATTATGGATAAATCAAAAGGGGCTAGAGAAAAAGTTAAATCTAGAGATACAGTGCTTCGTACACGACATACAAATTCTTCCATAACTGCATTCTCTTTCGATGGTAGAAAAGATGACTCATAAACTAAAGAGAAAATTAATGACAAATTTTATACCACTATGGTAAAAGAACCGCATTTAGTTGTTCTGAAAGAGCCCTATAATGAGTAACTTGGATATGTAAATTTGGGTAGTCAAGAAGATGCAAAAACCTAACACAGAAAACTGAATTAATTTTCCAACAATAAAACATTAACAGTTGATCAATGAATTGGCATATGCAGTGATGGTGAGCCATCAAATACTGGAACAGAAAATGGTGTTTTACGATTATTTGAAAAACAGTTAATTAGACCAATTCACTGGTTTATATGTCTGCTACATTTCAATGAACTGCCATTTCGTCATTTATATGAAGCATTGGACAAAACAGTCACTAGTGGACCACGAGCAGCAAGTGGAAAGTTATTCAAAGCTATTCAAGAATGTGAGAAATTGCAGGTACATATGTAACACTTTATTTTATTTAATATCATAATTTATTATCATTATTTATTTTCATTATTTTACTTTTTCGATTGGAATAAAGTTAAAATGAAATAATTGCATTTTAATTGATCTAAACATTTCATTTTTCAGGTAGTAGCTAATTTTGATCCACTGGAGAATATGCCTGCAATGATGGATCATGAACATGAGCTCGAACTATCAACAAATGTTAAATATTTATATCAAATAGCTAAAGCAATTTCAAATGGTATTGTTCCAGTTGATTTAGCTAACATTAAACTAGGACCAATTGCACATTCTCGTTGGTTAACCAAAGCAAGTAGATTACTACGATTATATGTAGCAACTAATACACCATCGACCAATTTAAAAACTATGGCAGTTTATATTATTACAGTTTATGTGCCAATGTACTTCAATGTGAAGTTTTATAACTCTGTTGTGTACGGCAGTGCACCTTTATTAAAATTTATATGTTGGACACGATACTTATAACCAAACTTACGTAATATTGTAGATGGTGTAATTCAAAACAACTCATATTACGCACATCCAGAAAATATCTTAGTAACAACGTTATTTGATGATCGAAAAGCAATACGGGATAGAGCTATCAAAAAGATTTTACCTTATCGAGAAAAATTGTACGATCCAACTAAACTCAGAGCTTACAAAAAATATGTCTTAAATTTCGATGCTACCGATTATGTCAATATGGTTGATATGAATATCGACGATATATTATTTGAACCAGCATTTACTCGACAGATTCCATATGATCACTTGGTAAAATTCTTAGATTTCGATGAACCACCACTGGCTGATCCACAAATTCCAATGCACATACAAGGAACAGAAAGACATGTACAATTATTAACGAGTGTTTCAAAACGAGTTATAGAAAAGAATCGTGAAGGAGTTATGGCAGTGACATTAGAAAGTCGTAGGAAAACTCCTCGAATCGAAAGTAAAAAGGACCTTAAAAAATAATATTACTACGTTAAAACATTAAATTGTAGGTCGACAATAATATATAAAAATAAATTGAATTACAAATGTAAAAAAAGTGTTTTTTTTTTTGTTGAAACCTTGAAAATGATTGATTTTTTCAGATCGATTTTCCTACAAAAGGAGTTCAAAACAAAAAAATTGATCGTAATAAAAGTTGTTGGAAATTATCTGAACTTTCATAATCTGCAAAAAAAAAAAATCTCGAAAAAATCGAAGAAAATTCAGAATTTATTAGTTAAAAGTTCATTTTAGGCTATTTTTCGACAAAAATTCCTAATATCTCTACTAAAAATAAAAAAAATATTGATATCAATACAGATCTGAAAGGTGATAAAAATACCTTTCAAACAAGCCCAGATTGAGAAATCTACTATAATTCTATCCGATTTTATGACGAATTTAATTAAATTCTATATGGAAAAATGTCTATTTTGAAATTTTGGGGGCTCCAAATCCGACTTAGAGCTATGGTCTCTTGAGCAAAATTTCTTAGAATCACATACAGATTACGTTTTTGCTAAAAGCTTCATAAAAAAAAATTAACCCGCCCTAATATGTATATATTAATTTTGCCCCAGTTTTTTTTATATAAGATGGTATGTTTTTGATTGCTTTAAGAAAAGTTGTAACTTTTTAATGTTGTTAGTAGTGGGATTGGAAAGGAGACCTGTCAAGGAAAGGAGATCATTACGAATTATCACGGGTTGTTGCGAATTGCAAGAGTGTCAAAATGCAAGATATTTTGCGCACTAACGCGTGAACTTCAATATTGCTTCTTATTATGCAATAAAAATTATATGTCGAATAAACAGTAAATATATTGCCACCTCATTTCAAAATCACAAAAAGTTGTCACAAAATCAAAATCACAAAAGTCACAAAATGTGTTTGTTTTTGGAGTGATGCGAAAGTTCGCAAATTTGAATTTTCGCATCGTCGCAACTGCGTTTCGCATCAACCCGTGAATACCCCTATTGTTATATCCAAATCGCAAAGACGCGTTAGGTCGGTCGCGCTGTGATAGTTAAAGTAGAAACAACGAGTTGCTATGAAGCAATTCATAATTCGCCCTCAAGCTGTGATCGTGCTTCTATCGTAAATATTATCGAATCTCATAAGAAGGGGTAAAGCACGATCAAAGCGCGACATACTGAAAAAAGTTGAGAAATGTTCTACTCGGTCGTGCGTTTGGCATTGGCCGATAGCGCAGGGTTGTGTTTTTGTAGATTTAGCTAAATTTATGAGCATTGTTGAGTTGCAGTAGTAAATACGAGTTTGCATGGGATTTGTTATTTTATCAAAATCTAATATATAAAAATCTCAAGTCACGGTGTTCGAGGCAAAACTCCTCCGAAACGGCGAAACCGATTTTCATGAAATTTTGTATGTATATTTGGTAGATATGAGAATAGGTCGTAAAGTATATTTCACCTTCCTACCCCCAGTTGGCGTGGCACCTCCCATACAACTGAAATTTGCGATATCGAATAGCTTTTTTGTTATAAGCCGCACAGCCTCCGAATTCAGTATTCGAACTAAATTTACACATGCAGTTTTACTGATAACTTTGTATGGCGTTGAAAAAGGGGGCGTGGCACCTCCCATACAACCTAAATTTGTGAAATTGTGAAACAGCTTCTGAGTTATAGGCCGGACAGCCATAGAATTCAGTATTCGACCACAATTTACATATACAGTTTCACTGATAACATTTTATTCGCGTTTGGCATCGGGACCGCGGAAGCAACGCTATTGTCTATATATATAAAACAACGTCGTGAAATGTGTTTGAAATTCCATAACTCAAGAACGAAGCGTCCGATTTGCTTCGGGATATTTTTGTTGTGTTTTTAATTATAAGGGAAAGGTTTGTAAAAGACAATATTTCTTTTCACCGCCCGAATATCAATAAAAACTATATATTTGAGACAGTTTTGGTCGTATAAGACTAAAACTTGGTAATTTATTTATTTTATTTTATTGTCGCAAGCTGTACTAAAAATGGGTTTCCACGCCCCCATTATACCGCCGACAAATCAATTAAAATGGTATATTTCAGGCGGTTTTGGTCGTATAAGGTTAAAATTTGGTAATTTAGTGTGTAGGCTTACTATCGGCAATTGCACTCAAAATGGGTTTCCACGCCCATTTTTACCGCCCACAATGCAATGAAAAGGCTATATTTCAGACGGTTTTGGTTGTTTGAAATTAAAATTTGGTTAAATAGTTCGTATAGCTACTTTCAGAAACTTAACTAAAAATGGGCATGGCCGAACTATGTTCACGCCCCCTTTTCAGGGGAAAAGCATGAAGTGAAGCAAAGTTCGATGGGTATAAACTAAATTAAGCTCAAATTTTTGCACTCGATTTGTTTTGAGTTCTAGATGGTTTAATATTTTGCCACACCCTCTTTTACCACCTACAAATCAGCAAAAATGCTATATTTTGGACGGTTTTGGTTGTATTAGACTAAAATTTGATAATTTAGTTTATATAGTTCTTATGGTTACGTTCGGCAACTATACTAAAAATGGTAAAAATATAATATGTTTTTCTCCGATTAGCATGAAAATTCGTATATGGCAGTAAGGCGGTGGAAGGACAACGTCTGCTGGGGAATATCTTTATACTTAAAATTCTTCTTTGTATGGTTTTGTCACTGAACTCCTTCTAAACAGTATTTGAGAGTATAACTCAGAAACGAATTGAGAAATTGTCATGATTCTTTCACAACACCATTACTTTTTATGCAAACAAAATTACAAAAATACAAAATGAATAAAAATAACCAAAAAAAAAATATTAAATTTTTATGATAGGCTTGATTTTTCGATCGTATTTCACGGTAGAAAGTTTAAATAAACCCTAAATTTATGCATACCATATGAAAGCCACATTAAAAAAGCCATTTTTGTTTTTGAAAATTTTTTCAACAACAAATATTTTTACCAAAGTTTTTTGGGAAATAAAGAAATAAGTGAAGGTTATTTTTGAAAAATTATAAAAATTAGAAGAGAAACGAAAATGAAAAAGATTGAAAAACGATTGGACGGATAATTAATCAAAACTTAAAAAAAAAATGCAAACCTTTGTAACATGACCTAGTTATTCACTTTCAAAGCCAGCATTTTCCTTTTTGATTAATTTTTTCTATTTCACCAAGAAATAAAATTAGTACTAAAAACTTTTAGTATGTTTCAGGTACGAAAGATAAGTCCTGAGTTATGCATGTTTTTATATTAAAACTCTTTTAAGATCTCAGGAATGATAACTCCAAAGTTAAGACATCTATTATCAAGGTTTATATCTAAAGTAACAAAAAAACGAAAGTTGCCACATCCCCGATAACCGCCCACAAATTAATTGAAATGCTTTATTTCAGACGATTTTTGCTGTATAAAAAAAAATTTAATTTAGTTCGTATGGTTACTCTCGGCAACTCAGCTAAAAATGAGCGTGGTATAACTATAACTATTATAGTTATACCACTATTTATTTAAGATGGTTTTGATAGTAACGAATTGAAGTTTCAAAAAGAAACGTGTGGCATGTGTGGCTCGAATGGCACGTTGTTTTGACACTTCCACACTTTTCAAAAGTTCATAAAATGAAAATTATCTCACAGAAATTGGTTTTATTGGGGCAGTAAAACGTCTGTCGGGTCCGCTAGTCTACACTCAGGGAATTATTGAATTTCGTACACGGCTGCCATGAACAAGATGAGGCTGTAGTAGCCATACTAGAGTTATTATATATGAATTGAAGTCACCTTAGCTGAAAGTTTATTGCAAGCACTTTATGAGAGCTCTCATAGCCCTAATTGAATCTGCAATTATCATAAAAAAAAAACAAAAATTATGTTGAGCGTCTTTTGAAAATAAGAGCTGTGGTTACAGTTATGATACATTCAGTAATGTGCCTACTGCAACCAACTTTGAAATCTTGCGTGTAGAGAAACTCCAATACGGCTATTGTAGCCTCAATACGGTTTTCACGCTTTTACTGAAGATACTAAACCCACAAAAGACAAATTTCTCTATTTTAGTTTTGGCTTTGCAGCGTGCTTGTTGGCAAATATTAAAAAAATTGATTTTAAAGTTAATCGGTATTTACTTTGATAATCGCTTTACTTTGATAATAAATATTATGCCTATTGTATTGAAAACGGCATGGACTATTTTACAATTCCATTGTCTAAAACTATTTGTAAGCATGTTTCAGATGCATGCTAATGGTTTGTCGTTTATAATATGGGATTTTTAAAGTTTCATAAAAAAAATTAAAAAAAAAGTTCTATGAACAATTAAAATTTTATATTTATTTGATCAAAAAAGCAATATTTTTTCAAATGATTTGAAATAAAAATTTAAAAATTATTTAAAAATAACACTTTTATTAAGCAAACGGCATTAAGAAATTGGTGATAACCTTAAAAGCGCAGAGGTAAGTAGCTTAAATAGAAAAAGTTCTGACAACCTCAACATAAGGATTTATGGCTATCAGAACCGAATTCCTCTCACCATCGCAAAAGGCGCTGTTATGACCCCTCCACAATTCGGCTGTGAAAACCGAATTCCTCTCATCATCGCAAAAGGTGCTGTTATGACCCCTCTACAATTCGGCTATCAAAACCGAATTCCTCTCACCATTAAAAGTTGTTACAGCTTTCTGTGAGGTTGTCAAAACCGGCAGAGCATCTCTTAAACAGGATCTAACAGCCCTTATGGAAGTTGTCAGAGCCTCGCATATTAAATTTTTTGAGAACCGTAATATTGCGGCTAGAAGAAGCGAAGTTTTGATAGCATCGCCAGTTCTGTGAGTGTATTTATAAAAAATTTTATGTTTATGTGTTTGTTGATTTTTTCAAATTTTTCTTTATTTTTTACCTCAATTTTTTTTCTCGACTTATCACCCAATCAATCTCAACTCCTGTTATATAATAATATTCTTAAAATGACGCAAAACATAAGCTCACAAAAAATTATTTTAACCGTGGGAACAAACGAAATCGATATAATTGATTTTATGAGGACTTTCAACAAATTTTTTGCACAGAATAACACTTTTGGGTCATAAAATTTTTTTTATTTTTAACCTTTAACTGTGGAGGTGGTGGTAAATTTTACCTTCTTTTTACATTTTTGTGAACTACTTTCATCCATTGCACTCTAGAATTTTAATATTTTTTGTATGTTCTCATATCACTATTGTTGTTATTCAGTTTTGTTTTGACGATGGTAGGTATAGCATGAGAAGAGAAATGCAAATGGTGGTGAAAAAATTACCACACGTCAAAGTTGATGTAATTTTTTCATTGAACATATTTTTTACCACCACGTCAACGTTAGCGTAATTATCCAATATAAAAAAATTGACTACTCGTTAAACTAAGCGTTAGGTTATCATAGAAATTTTTTGACCACTTTATTGCCCGTTTTATTGTTAGTAGAAAATCTTTTATTAGGAAAACTTTATATCATAAAATATTTTATGTTACTATATATGTAATTAATGTTTGCAGATCATGTCCAATTAAAAAAAAAAACATATGCGTCGTTGGACACACGAGTGAAGCGAAGCTTTTTCGCATTTTAACAGATTTTATAGTTAAATGGTTTTTTAATACAATAATTTTTAAATTCAAAAACTTTAAATATCAAAAATCTATAGTAATAAAACTCATTTTCTGTTTGTTTGTTTGTTTGTTTGTTTGTTTGTTTGTTTGGCCTTTATACAAATCTAAACGGCTCAACGGATTTTGCTCAAACTAGGTATACATATTAGGTGCATCCCAACTTAAAATGTTACATACTTAGTTTTTGCCACGCCCCTTTGAAATTTTTCAACTAACGGTAATTTTGTTATTGTAAAACTTTTTAGTATCGGAGATTTTTGTGTGTTTAATTTTAAAAATATTTTGTTATTTTGACATCAAAAACTCTCACATATCTTTAAAATTGGATAAATTTTCAGTACAACGACTTTTTTATAAAACATCGTTGCCTAAGAATGAGAAAAAAACAACATGAAAATCAAAGTTTGATCTTTCGATGCAAATAGCTCCGTTGTCCATTACTATATTTCATTCAAATTTTTTTTGTTCAAAAGTTCAATAAAATCACTTCACAAAAATAGGTTAAATTGTGCCGTTAAGTCAGTGTATATATGTTGTATGATTATGTCAAAAAAGGTCCAAAATATTGACTTTTTACTCAAAAATTGTTGTTGTTGTAAAAATGAAATCAATTAAAAATTGCACTCTGGTATGTAAAAGAATTACCCCAATATATTTTTCCAATCAAAATTTATGGTTAAAATCTATTTCTTCATACCAGTCTTTTAAAAAAACTGAGTTTTGTTTTAAAATTCTCTATATAGTTTGAGCGTCCTCATTTATCTCTAAGAATGAAGACTGTGTGGTCTAGAGTAATTATAAACATTTTGATTTATATAAAAATCTTCTTTATCTTCTTACTTTTTGCCTCCTCATCCCCTCCTGTTAAATTTGTTATATTGTGATTTGTCATTTTCTCGCTATTGTTTGACCTTTGTCACTCAGTTCTTTATCAATGGTACTTTAAATGTTCTATATATATCACTATACATCGAAAAGATGACTGTGAATAAAAATGCTGTAAAAGTTAATTCTTTCATGTTTAATGTGTTATTTGAACAATATTGTTGAAAGTCAAATTTCCACGCCAAATAAATGTACCGACATATAAAAGAGCGAAATTTTTACATTTTAACTCTCCAATCCATGTTGTAAGCTTGGCTGAATTGAACAAATTTTTCGGTTCAATTGCGTAACCGAAAGTATGCTGAAAGGTATGCTGGAAAGTATTATAAATTAGAAATAAGTCCTGCATTACCGACACGATTCCAATATTTTAAAAAAGTCGGTAACTGTTACTCAATTTAGTTCTTTCCGCACACAGCGTAAACTTGCAGTAAATAACATAATGTCACTTCTTGCACTGTTTTTGCAGATTTTTCAGCTGGATTTATGTCGATCAACTGTTAACGTCGATAATATTGTTACAGGTTGCTGTATATAGGCTGTGTGCGAATTGATCTAAATGCGACCTAAACTAAATAGTGTCGATAAGGCAGCGCTTCCTAAATAATTTAGTTAATTCTCAAGCTACCTAAATGCTTCCTAAATGAGGAAACACTGCCTTATCGACACAATTTAGTTTAGGTCGCATTTAGATCAATTCGCACACAGCCATAATATAATAAAAATTAAAAAGCGACTGCTTTCTTAACTTACACCTTTTTACATTACAATTTACATTAAAAAGCGACTGTACATTTTTTCGTATAAAATAAGAATTCAGAAGATTTAAGAAATTGCATCAACTATCAGACTCAATTTATATTAATTTTTAATTTAGAGACAATCCAATTGTTATTTTCCAACTGTAAAAAGTACTAAAAAGTTTTAGGAAGATTTTTATAAATATGATTTTCATTAGCAAAGTGCAAGTAACATGCTTACCAGTAACCAGTAAATACAGTATAGAACTAAAAAAAAGTTTTTGATTGTGAAAAAACAGTGATAAAATTATTTCTTCATAAAAAAAGCTTGGTAAATTTTTTAACTAATATTTTTAGAGTGATCTCAAACTTAAATTCAACACGTTTTTACAAAATTCCAAAATTTACAAAAACATTTAATCGAAAAGTGTATATTAAAATATTAAATTGTATAAAAATATAAATGACTCTCGAGTAACACCGGGTACATCAGCTAGTTTAACTATAAAAATACACTTTAATATTTGCACCATTACATTTTATTACATTACATTATTATTTTATTTGATTACAAATGCATTCATAAGTATATTACATATCATCTATATATCTAGCAAATACTGCATCAATAGTTGTTCTTAATCGTATTGTACAATTATTTGGATCGCTTATCATTCGTTAATTTTATTTATCATAAAGGCATTGTTTAAGTGCCTGTGAACATTCACACAATTGGTACCTTGTGATAAATTTCACCCAGTTCAATGAAGCCTGCTCGTGTTTAGTCAGTGATGCCAGATGGAGGATAATTTCCCTTTTTGAGGGATTTTTCAATCGTCTTGTGAGCTAAAAGGGAAAAAGGGAAGCATTTTGCTTGGTCGTACAAATAAAAGGGAATCTTCAAATGGAGGACTAAAGGCATTATTCTGGTGATTTGTAATTGTAAATTAACATACAAAGCAGTTTTTATAATACTTTTTTTACACATGAAGTTGGAAAGTTCAAAAAATATCATGTAAATATTTCTTGTTCAGACCTTTTTGTGCACTCACAGAACTGGCGATGCTATCAAAACTTCGCTTCTTCTAGCCGTAACATTACAGTTCTCAAAAAATTTAATATATGAGGCTCTGAACTTCCATAAAGGCTGTTATTCCAGTTTAAGAGATGCTCTGCCGGTTTTGACAACATCACAGAAAAATGTAAGAACTTTTAATTGTGAGAGGAATTCGGTTTTGAAAGCCGAATTGTGAAGGGGTCATAACAGCGTCTTTAGCGATGGTGAGAGGCATTCGGTTTTGATAGCCGAATTGTGAAGGGGTCATAACAGCGCCTTTTGCGATGGTGAGAGGAATTCGGTTTTCATAGACGAATTGTGGAGGGGTCATAACAGCGCCTTCTGCGATGGTGACAGGAATTCGGTTTTGATAGCCATAAATCCTTATATTGAGGTTGTCAGAACTTTTCTATTTAAGCTACTTACCTCTTCATTTTTAAGGTTATCACCAATTTTTTAATGCCCTTTGCTTAATAAAACTGTTTTTTTAATTATTATTTAAATTTTTATTTCAAATCATTTGAAAAATATTACTTTTTTGATTAAATTAATAAAAAATTTTAATTGTTAATAGAGCTTTACAAACTAAATTTTTTATGGAACTTTAAAAATCCCATATTACAAACGACAAACCATTAGCATCTAAAGTTACTTCTGAAACATGCTTACAAATAATTTTAGAATTGTAAAATAGTCCATGTCTTTTTTAATACAATAGGCATAATAATGATTACACAGGACAACACTGATTCTGCGGCATGGGATTTGGTAGTCAATTTTAGTATATACATTGATAAAGATCTTAGCCTATTATTTAGATTATTTGAATTGACTCCGGTTCTCGCGATAAACCAATATTTTAAAAATTAAGGAGGTTTCATCTCAGATTTAAACATAACTCCAGAACAGTAAGTCTGATTTGGTTAAATAAAAAATTCGAAAATCCGCAGCTAAATTGCCTTTAAGTTACATTTACACTGTTTTTTGATTATCTGAATAGTTTCGGAAATATTCAGAAAGTTCTTCTGAAAAAAACATATTTTTATGCAAAATTTTAACTTTTTTATTATTTCATAATTCATAAAAATTCAAATATGTCAAAATAGCTCTTTTTTATATTAAGTTATAAACACACATATTTTACAAAGAAAATAAGCCATATTTCATTAAAATCTATTGGCGTGTTTTGCCTTAATTCAAATTTAATGATGTTATTTCATTTTGATAAAAAACTGCTAAATAAATACACAGGGGAAAATTCCAGATCTAAAGCTATCCAAAAAATCAGCGGAGCTTCTAGCATCAAGAGTTAAAGAAAAACGTTGTCTTCAGCCTGGCGTATCAGTTAAAACTTACCGGACTATAGAACGAGATATTCTTCGATACTTTGCAAAGGAGGAGAAAATCGTATACTGTTAGAATATTCCTGGACTTTTAAATGCAATGGGTCTTCATAGATAGCTCAAAAATAAGTTTAAAATGTGTGTTCTTCATAATGGCAACAAATTAGCTTCAATTCCGATAGCACATTCAACAAAACTTAAAGAATAATACCAAAGTATCAAACTTATTTTAGAGAAAATTGTATATGTTCACCACCAGTAGTCAGTGTGTGCTGATTTGAAAATGGTTCACTTTTTATTGGGTCAGCAAGGTAGCTACACTAAATATCCATGTTTTCTTTGTCGATGGGACAGTCGTGCGAAAAACAAGCACTACACTAGGAAAGTTTGGCCATCCAGAACAAATATGACTGTAGACATAAATAAAATCGTTCAAATCCATTAATAAGTCGAGAAAAAAATAATTTTGCCACCACTTCATATAAAACTTAAACTAAAGAAACAGTATGTAAAAGCATTGGATAAGTTTGGCGAGTGCTACATATATATTTGCCAAACATTTCCTGGCCAAAGCTCGGAAAAATTAAAAGCAGGCATCTTTGATGGGCCAAAAATCCGAACTCTTATAAACAACAATGATTTCACAAAGCACATTATTAAGGTCGAATTAGAAGCATGGATAAATTTTTTATCAGCAATCAAAAACTTTTTGAGGAATCATAAAGCTGCAGAGTATTCTGAAATAGTTTTTAAAATGCTTTTAAATTAATGGATTTATATTTTAAATGGATTTGAAATTAATAAGCGCAACCAAAATACAAAAGAAAATCCAATAGGAAATGATGGATTTTAATAAAATATGGCTTATTTTCTTCGTAACATATGTGTGCTTATAACTTAATACCAAACAAAAGCTATTTTGACGTTTTTGATTTTTTATGAATTATGAAATAACAAAAAAGTTTAAATTTTGCATAAAAAATGTTTTTTTTCAGAAGAACTTTCTGAATATTTCCGAAACTATTCAGCTAATCAAAAAACACTGTGAATGTAACTTGGAGGCAATTTAGCTGCGGATTTTTGGGACTTTTATTTTACCAAATCAGACTAACTGTTCTGGATTTATGTTAAAATCTGTGATGAAACCTCCTTAATTTTTAAAATAGCGGCTTATTGCGAGAACCAGAGTCAATTCAAACAATGTGAATTATAGGATTAAAACTTCATTATACCATGTATCTTAATTGGCTCCAAAAACTTATGCCGCAGAAAAAATTTCTTTTTTGTTCCCCTGTGTTATCAAAGTTAAGCGTTTTTATTGATTCCAAGCATAAAAATACAGAATCTTTGAGAATTAAAATATGCTGTATTGATGCAAATACTGAATCAGAATCATCATAAGTATCAATGCATACTATCAGTCCAGTTTTAAGAACAATGTCAAAAAAATTCAAAGTAGAAGCTTGCTTTAGTTCAGAATCCGAATTCGTAAAATTAAACTTTTTTTTTATGCTATTGGTAACTTTTTGCAATGAGGTATAACTTAAAGGCAAAGTCAAGTCCTTATAACTTAATATTGTATTTGCAAATTGTAATTGATTTTTAATAACAGCCGTTTCGAACACATTTGTTCTATTATTAGATAGATGAATTGATTTTTTAAATGTTTGATGCTTTGCTTCGAAGCGAATTGAACTTAAGGCAACTACTGGACCAAATTTGTCTAAAATATAATCATAGTGTAATAAAAAATGAAATTTTGGTTTTAAATTTAGTCCTGACACTTTTATGTAAAGTTCATTATGTTTGCTTATGAGCTGCCTCAAATGATTTGATATATTATTATTTATATGTTTCCTAAAAACAATTGATACAATTTCTCTTAGAGTTAAAAACAATTTCCATTCCAAGCAATCACATTGAATTAAATCACCAATAATAAAAGGAAAGTATATTGCGAGTGTTAACATTTCGGGCCCCGATATACGGATCTTATTTTTTGTTAACGACATTTTGTTGCAAGTAAATTATAATGACAAATGCCTTCCAGCAAGTCATGGAAACAATCATAAGTTTCGCTCCGAAGCTTATTAACAAAAACTACAGCACTCTGGTGATATTCTTAAAAATAGTATAGTTTAGTTTAGTTTAGTATAGTAGTATAGTATAGTTGCACAATTTTGGTTAAGCTCAATCAATGTAAAATAAACACACGTGAATAGCATTACTGATGCATTGCATAAATGCGTTCACGAAGCCGCCCAAACTACCACAATTTAGCTCAACGACATCTTGAGATATGAGTAGATGAAGGTGATATGTTAAATTTTCGGTGTTCTATGCATAGATGAAGGTCTTTTGAGCATACAAATAATTTTACAACTTAGAACAATCATATTTGTGGCTGTTTTAGAAGTGAACTACTTCAAAAAGTTTAATTTCAGTACAAATATTCTAGATATTAGCCCCCGTATTCATAAACCTGTTTTAGCGATAGTTATACAATGAAAAACATTTTGTTATGCATAAACGTATATTATCATCAACGTTCTAAGAGTATTTTAACGATCGTTAAAATCATTCTGAACATCGTTCCTACTCGTTCCTACTCGTTCCTCGTCGTTGTTTTGTTCAAAGGGGTTGATCCTTGCTCTATACATTTTTCGGCGCTTTGGAAAAGGATTTTCTTCTTCCACTCAAGTGCAGATAATCAAAATATTGAACATGTCCATTGCTTTTATATTTTTGTTTACTTTTTACTTCACTTTTTTTGTTTTTTTAATGCCTAACATAACTTGTCAAAATCAGCTATGTGTGTTGTTACGGTGGTCGTCATATGATCCCTGGTCATGATACGTTTTACTCTCTTTTTTCGTTTGATGAGCTGTGTGACGAAAGTATGCTATGCTGGTGGTCATATGATGCCTAAGCACCAGTACACTTTTTGCTACTTTTAGTATTTTTACAACCGACGTGTTGCAGGTTTCATTACTGCTTTCATACATTTTATACTAAAAGTGTACTATTTTCATGCATAAACACACATATTGTGAATAAGTTCACAACGCAACACTGGTTTGATCCCATGATTTCATATTTTTTTCAAATCATTTAGTGACCGTGGTGGTGAAAATTTACTCTCTTGCTCTCGCTCTCAAATTGTTAATATACATTGAAACAACAATAATGCATGACCATGATGAGCCTATGACCGCCACCGTAACAGGGCACTTTCTGGCGACAAAAAGTCTGTTTTTCGTCAAGTTCTTTCGTTAAGCTGTCAGCTGATGAAGTGTTGCTTACTGTTTTTAAAAACTCCCATATTGCTTAAAATGCTCTTAAAATACGTTTATGCATAAACAGCATTTTAAGGGATAGTTTGTGTTCTAACTAAAACAGTTTTTAACGAGTGCATAACAAATGTAATGAATACGGCCGTAGATTTTTTACGACATATCACCTTCATCACCTCATGTCTTCAATTGTTTCCGATTAACTGATACTCTATGATATTTAATTTATACTTACTGTGTGTTTTATCCAATTAAATTTAGTTTTTCACTCTTATAAATACCGATTTACTTTAAAAACTATTTTTTTAATATTTGCCAACAAGCACGCTGCCAAGTCAAAACTAAAATGGAGAAATTTGTCTTTTGTGGTTTTAGTATCCTCAGTAACAGCGTGAAAACCGTATTGAGGTTGCAATAGCCGAATTGGAGTTTCAATACACGTAAGATTTAAAAGTTGGTTGCAGTAGCCACAATACTGAATGTATCACAACTGTAATCACAGCTGTTTTTTGTAAAAGACGCTCAACAAAATTTTAGTTTTTTTTTATGATTATTGCAGGTTCAATTGGGGCTATGAGAGCTCTCATAAAGAGCTTGCAATAAACTTTCAGCTAAGCTGACTTCATTTCATATATAATAGCTCTAGTATGGCTTCTACAGCCCCATCTTCTTCATGGCAGCCGTGTACGAAATTCAACAATTCCCTGAGTGTGTGTTGACAGTTTTTTCAAGTAGCTTTCGATATCATTTTATACTGAGAAATCCTTATAATTGCAATTGTCAATTTCTAGAATTAGTCGATAAATGTAAGTAGTACATATATTGCTATGTTTATTGTTTTGCTTTTAGTATTGTTTCGTTACTTTTAACAAAATGTTTAATTAATTTAAAAAAATGCTAGATATTTTTATTGTATTCACTTAGTTTCAAATAATTCTCAGTGGAGAACGAATGCATCCGTCTTCGAAGACGTCTTTCAGAACAGCACTCAGTCTTCGAGGACAGGTTGCTCCAATCCTATAGCTGTGGAGCGATCTGTCCATTCGAAGACCATTTCGAAGAAATTAGCCAAACGATTTGCAAAACTATTCTTCGCCATGTCTTCGACCACGGATGGGATCCACGTATTACGTGTTCGCTCAAAACCAGTACACCTCTGCTTGTGTTTGCCTTATCGCGCTCTCTTGCTTTATGCTTTCTGCTCTCCCTCATTCCCTTCATGGATCAATCCGTCTTTGAAGCCAGATTTTTTACTTTTTAATATATATTTTAAAAATTTAAAAAAAAATTTTGGCAAACATTTTATACGATTTATTTTCCTCCTGAATTTATGAATACAGGTCAGCAACTTCTTCGAAGTCTACTTTCGCCACTGGGTTTTATGAAAAAGATTGTTTTTTATAACAAATACTTGTGTATTAATCAGAGCATATAGTTTTTAAAACAGATTCTATACTTTAAAAAAGGCACTGACAACAATATATTTACTAATTTTACAACAATTAGAAAGTGCATAAAGGAATAAAAAAAAATATATGATTTTATTTATTTACTAATATAAAAGCCTGTCCTACGACAGGTCCTTCGCACACTTTCTTTTTGGAGCCTTTTGCCGAAAGCACTTTTTTCTCTTTTTAAAGCTTGATTTTTTTTATACACTTGATTTTTGCAAAATACAAATGTACCACTTTAAATAACACTTTACGTATTAAAGCAGTGTTGAAGTGTAAAGGTGCATGAAGTATAGATTGGTAACAATCATATTCATACACAAATTTACAAACTGGCCTTGTAACCTCAATACGTATCAATATAGGTGTCGTTTTGCGGCTGATACAATCAAATTTGTTAGTACAATCGACTGAAATCGACTCAAAAGAATTTCATTAAATTCGTCATAACTTTTTTATAAAAGGATGAAAAAAAGAGGTAGTTAGATCAAAAACGTACTATTGTAAAAACACAATATTGTCGTATTGTAGTGTATACGACTACCAATCGAAGGGTTTAACGAGTTCTATTCTCACTCCATACTAAGGAACATTTTTAATCTTATATCATCTTGGTGTAACAAACGCAAGCAGAAAGCAACAACAATTCTAAGAAAAAAAAGGAAACTACTCTATGGTCGTTTTTGAGATTTCACTCAAGCAAATCACAAAACGAGGCGCAAAAAGCTTCGCTTCAAAAATTATAAACTAACGTTTTTTTTTTTCTTTTACTTACTTAAAATTTAATGTTGTTTGAAACTGCAAACTAATATTTTATATTTAGAGCGAAAATTTGGACAAATTTAAGTTTAAAAAAAGCAACATTTTTTAAAAAACTCTCTTTTTTACCCTCCTGTCCAAAAAAACAATTGGAACCCCTCTTTTAAGCTAACGAAAGTAAAATTTTAACATTTTTCTTTTCAAATAAGCTTGTTGGAACATTATATTTTTTGATTAGGCACTCATTCTGGCTAGAAGCACAAGTATTAATTTGAAGAACTACTTTTTTGGAAAAACTACCTTCAGCGACCTATTTCAAAAATCTGAAAAAATTCTCAAATTTTGTTTTTGTGACGAACTTTTGAATTCCACTTCAGCCTCCCAAAATGTTGGCCAAAAAAAAAGTTTACGTCCTTATGAATACCTACTACAAGGCAATTTAACTTTTAATTAATTTGTGTATTCATTACCTATTTTAATTCCCTCTTTCCGGTGAGTTTTATTCATGCTATGCTTGCATAATTTAATACAGCACATAAGACAACAAAATCATTTTTCATTATCATTCAGTGCAAAAAATGTCTTATTCAATTACGTTTAAAAAAAATTTTCAACTTTTACATTATTTATTTAACAAAAACGATGCTCTCCCTTGAAGTTTACCTTCAATCTATGCCTGTACCAAACCAAATTTTTATTTTTTAATTATTGCCTGCAGCTAAAGGCAAAAAAAATCCCCAACCTGCCGCAGATTAAATCAAAAGATGTCATTAAATAAAATTAACATAAAACAATGTTGGGGATGCAAAAAGTTGAATGTACTTTAATACCAAGATAAGCAAAGATTTTCTGAATTTTTGTCAGATTTTAAGAAAAGTATCTAAGTTAATTTTAACTGACGTAAATAGTTGTTTTTAAATACGACTAAAGCTTTTGTATCTTTTATTGAAAAAATATTACTTTACACTCAAAAATATGTGTGTGTAAACATTGCTAGTAACTGTTTGTAATATAGAATTTTATTCGTAATTTTCAGCCAAAAATAGGATTCGTAGAATCGACTTATATAAGTTCATATTACGAATACTTTATTCGTATTCGTGAAAAAAATTTTTATTGTACGAAAACAGTTATTACATTTACATTTACAAGACATTACAAGATAAGCAAAGATTTTCTGAATTGTTGTCAGATTTTATGAAAAGTATCTAAGTTAATTTTAACTGACGTAAATAGTTGTTTTTAAATTTGACTAAAGCTTTTGTATCTTTTATTGAAAAAATATTACTTTACACTTAAAAATATTGTGTAAATATTGCTAGTAACTCTTTGTAACATGGAATTTTATTCGTAATTTTTAGCCAAAAATAGGATTCGTAGAATCGAATTATATAAGTTCATGTTACGAATACTTTATTCGTATCCGTAGAAAAAAATTTTTATTATACGAAAACAGCTGTTACATTTACATTTACAAAAAAAAAATTCGGGCCACGCACTCCACCAGTAGGCTACAAACACTTAACAGGCTACTAATAATTCGTACTGTCTAAATATATTTTGTTGGATTTTGTTAATTTTCAAAGAACTATATAGAAGACTGCAGTTTGCTTTCAGGCTTCTACGAATGGATCCATGATTCAACAGAATCAAGGTTTTGTGACACAATAACCGATTTTAGACACCCTTTATTAAACTCATCAGCGAGCGAAGTACAGATTTGGAATATATTTTGGTGGTGCTTCATCGACAAAAGTCGAATTGAGTTCATCGATGCACTCTTGTTGAGATAACTCACGTCGATAGTTGTAAAAAAAATCGCACGAAAATGTTCACGTATTAAGTAAATTTTTTTGCTGAAATATAATTTTAAAAACTCTGTAAGCAACACAATAAGCGCACTTAGACCAAAATATTGTGAGTACGTATAAGCTAAAACTTTTAAACTTTCCAATGCAAAAGTCAGTTTGACTGAAATGACATTAGCGTTTACAGATCCCGAAATGTATGTAGCAGCCTAATTCAACTAAAATATTTTAATATGTTAAATCTGAAGGATAGATATCACAAGTCCAAGTCCAAATTTACAAAAATTTAAGGAATGACTAAGGCCCACAACCGAGATCTACTGCATTTCGTGCTTACCAAGAGTCGTGTTTAGAGCCACTCGTCCGAGATATTTCCGTTCCCTGCCTTACTGATCAACTTCTTGGGTTGAAAAGTCATTATTTATTGATAAGAATTTGAAGTAGTTCTTTTGAAATAAGATATGTTGTATACATGAATAAGCATTTAAGCCCTTGGAATGACTTTGACCGAGCTTCTATTGATTGATGTGCGTGTTTTAAAATGTTTTTAACACAAATGAGCGAGAACTGCACCCAACGCCGTATATATGGGGGTTCAGGGGGTTCAAACTCCCCTTAGCAAATAAACTTTTTTTTATATATTAAATAAAAGCACAGATATTCCAAATTATTTAATGACCAAATTATAAATTGAATATTGTTCAATGTACATGCTTAGTTTGTTTAGAAGACATTAAGTGTAATATAATACAATATAAATGGTTTTCTTAATTGCTTTTCGATGTATTGTTGCTTGCGTACTAGCGGTTACAAAACGTATACAACATATAAATTGAACAACATTATTCTAAGCCAGTCTGTGAAATTCAAATGATGATCAACAATGCTTCATTGTTCGTTAAATTACACTGTAGGTAAATTTTCAACTTTTGAAAAGCACAAAAAGACGCCGAGACACGTAAACTTAATTTTCGGTCGTAGAATTTAGTGCCATATTCAGTTTTTCCAAATCAGATCAAATTCTTTAGATATTCGGATTTTTGTAATTTGAGCATCATTGAATAAATGTTGTACAATAATGAAATAATAATAATAATAATAATAATAAAATAAAATAATGTGTACAATAAAAATTTTTTATAGTATTTTAACAATAACTTTTTTTATATTTTCGAAAACACCTCCAACGTGAAAATCAAGTTAGCCTTGAGTAATCTATGATTTTTCAAAGGTTTTCAAATTCTATGAATTTCTCTCTTTAATTTGATCAAATTTGAATGTTAAGAGTAAAATCTTTAAAAAAATATTACAATTTTTCTACTTAAATTAGTATTTTTATAAGTAGATTAAATTCTGAAAGCTTAAGCAAAATCGGAGGAGGCCAAAATTTTAAATAAGGAAATTATATCAAAAAATGGGTCAAAAAGTGACTAAATTTCAATCGCAAATATATCGAAATTTTGATCTGATTGGGAAAAACTGAGTACGCCACTAAATTCTACGACCAAAAAATAAGTTTACGTTCTCGGCATCTTCGTGTGTCTTTTTGACGTCCCTACAGTGTTATTAAATGAACGTAAAAGTGAATTTCATTTGTACATTTATCAGTTTCACGATATTTTAAGCTGTGTGTGACTATCGCAAAGTGGTTTTAAAAAAATTTTCTCCTCAAATTCTAGCGGTGACACTTCATCTAAAGCAAACCAATTAATGCAGTTACTTATGCAGTATTAATGCAGTATGCAGTTACGAGTCCAGAATTTCGTTGCAATTCATTTAATACATAAAATATATTAATTTACATCAGCTTTGACTATACTGTTGTAAAAAAGCGATAAAGATCTAATAGAATGATTTTATGGCTTAGCGCAATTAAATATTCATAAGGTTATTTCTATGAACGAGGAAACTGTCATCGATAAATTGGCTTCGCGTTCCAAAAAAATTAATGAACTAACTATGTCGGTATCTACAATTATGTACATTAAGGCGCCTAATGCTCCATATAAAAGAAAAAATTGATACAGTCTTTCCTTCAAAATAAACCTCGGCTTATGTTATGATGATTCCCCCAAATATTTCGATAGATAAACAGATAGCTATCCCTGAGATGGAATGGTTTCAAATAACCTCTAAAAATCGATTTTTGTGTAAAAATATTGGCTGGCGTAATAGTTCTTCCAATCTGCATCAAAAATTTTTTCAAAATTTTTTATTTTATTTCCATACAAAAACTTTAAACATTTAAATAATTTCATAACTTATGAATTTCTCTATGAATTTCTCTCTTTAATTTGATCAAATTTGAATGTTAAGAGTAAAATCTTTAAAAAAATATTACAATTTTTCTACTTAAATTAGTATTTTTATAAGTAGATTAAATTCTGAAAGCTTAAGCAAAATCGGAGGAGGCCAAAATTTTAAATAAGGAAATTATATCAAAAAATGGGTCAAAAAGTGACTAAATTTCAATCGCAAATATATCGAAATTTTGATCTGATTGGGAAAAACTGAGTACGCCACTAAATTCTACGACCAAAAAATAAGTTTACGTTCTCGGCATCTTCGTGTGTCTTTTTGACGTCCCTACAGTGTTATTAAATGAACGTAAAAGTGAATTTCATTTGTACATTTATCAGTTTCACGATATTTTAAGCTGTGTGTGACTATCGCAAAGTGGTTTTAAAAAAATTTTCTCCTCAAATTCTAGCGGTGACACTTCATCTAAAGCAAACCAATTAATGCAGTTACTTATGCAGTATTAATGCAGTATGCAGTTACGAGTCCAGAATTTCGTTGCAATTCATTTAATACATAAAATATATTAATTTACATCAGCTTTGACTATACTGTTGTAAAAAAGCGATAAAGATCTAATAGAATGATTTTATGGCTTAGCGCAATTAAATATTCATAAGGTTATTTCTATGAACGAGGAAACTGTCATCGATAAATTGGCTTCGCGTTCCAAAAAAATTAATGAACTAACTATGTCGGTATCTACAATTATGTACATTAAGGCGCCTAATGCTCCATATAAAAGAAAAAATTGATACAGTCTTTCCTTCAAAATAAACCTCGGCTTATGTTATGATGATTCCCCCAAATATTTCGATAGATAAACAGATAGCTATCCCTGAGATGGAATGGTTTCAAATAACCTCTAAAAATCGATTTTTGTGTAAAAATATTGGCTGGCGTAATAGTTCTTCCAATCTGCATCAAAAATTTTTTCAAAATTTTTTATTTTATTTCCATACAAAAACTTTAAACATTTAAATAATTTCATAACTTTTTTTTAATTTATTACTACAGCTTTTCAGTAGGTGTTTGTTTTATAATTAATATTTTAATTTTAATTTATTTCAGTTTAAGCAATTCTGACCAAATAATTATGTTTATAAACTTTAGTGAAAATAACTTTAAAAAAATTATAAAAGTGCACGAAAAACATCATTATTATTAATTCGAGTGCAAAAATTTTAAATTTTTTGATGCAGATTGGGAGAAATTTTTCAAAAATATTATTTCAGATCATTTCACCTTTTCTAACTAATACACCGGCCAATATTTTTACAAAAAACTCGTTTTTTAGATGGCTATCGCTAGAGTCGAAGTATGTGGGGAATTCTCATAACATAAGCCAATGATTATTTTGAGGAACTGCCCCGAAAAACTTTTTTTCGTGAGGCACCTCAATGTATATACTATATGTTTTTCTTTTTAAAATGTCGGTTTCGTTGTATTACTTAAATAAATACTTGTCGTCCTGCTCCAAATGATGCGATTGAATCAATTTTTTATATTTTTTGCTTCAGAAATTCCCCCCGTCCCCCTATCACCCTACAGAATCCACAGCTTTGTAAACAGCTCACATTGGTTCAAATAGAAATTGAGTAGGAAAATTAACCACATGGTATCACAATGGGCCTCATTGGCTTAAGTGTGTCTCTGAAAAGTGTCAGCCACTTGAACCTAACCTAAAACCCCCCTTATGAAACACCTATCTACGGCGTTGACTGCACCTACGAGTTTCATGCGGACTCGACTCCGAACTACGAGGCAATTTTTACTCTCTGAGGTTTGCCGTTGTCTGCAAAGAGGTGGCGGCCGAACAAAAAAATGTATACAATTTAAAAAACTGTATGTCTGATATGGGGTTTGAGCCACAGTTCTTTGATTTACAGGCCACGCACTCTACCAATAGGCTACGATCACCACTAAGATATGTTGTACCAATCATTTATCCTTCCTTGGAACTTATGTTTATATTTTTATAAATATTTTTGGAATATATTTTGAATTAAATACTGTTTTACATTGTTTTAAAAGTAAATTACTGATTTCTTTTTTAATTTTATTTGCATTAATCCTTGTCTTTGTGTAGGTATATCAATAAAGCACTTCAGCACGCCTTTTCTCATTGCAAAAGATACTGTGCCTTACTAAAGATTAAAGTCTAATTTTTCAACTTAAATAAAATTTTCAACTTTTTAGACTAAAAAAGTTAACCTTTTTTATGAATCCTTCAACTTTGTTGGTTGCAAAAGTCATCCTCTTAGTTGAAAAATTTTGTTCATTAAAAGTTTTCTCAACGTTATGGTTAAAATTTTTAACATTTATGGTTGATTTTCATTAACTTTTATCCAAAAAATGTAGAATTCTTTATTTACTTACTTTTTACACAAAAAAAAAATTAAAAGTTTTTGGAAATAATGTTTATTTTAACTCAAAAAATGTCAAAAGTGAGCCGGAATTTTGAACCGTGTAGAATATTTGTATTTAATAGAATTATTCCACCAATTCTAGTGAATTGCAGGTAAATAGAAAAACATTTCACCTCAAGCGTTTTAAATAAATCGTAATTAACTTAAATTTAAAAGGCTTTTCTTCGCTACAATCCCCTGAAGCGGGAAAAAATATCTCACGTTCATCTTTCCAAACATAGATTTTCCCCCAGGGCCAGCTTATTTAATGAAAAAAGTAATGTGGTTGCAAATTTAATGGAACAACAGGGTCGTCACATTTTTATTCTTACAGGGGATTTTTTTTATGTTTGTATGTATTCAGAGATAAAATATTAAAAAAAAAAAAATCTTAATTCATGTAGAAAAATGAGGTTACGGTCTTATTGAAAAAATAAATTTGAAGGAGGCACTTAAGATCCACTGAATTTTCTTTTAATACAGAGCTGACTGATAAATTTATACATGTTTTTTTTTGTGTTTGAGTTTGGTTGAGCTTGGTTTTACGTGCTTTTTTTACTTGATTTTGATTTTCTATTTTGCGCCTTAAGTCCTCCACCGCCCTTCCCCTGCCATTCACCAAAATATTTTAACAGCATACTTAAGGTGTTGTCTTGAGTTGCTTTGAACCCTCGTTATTGAAAATGATTTTGGGTATTAGTTGGATGAAGTACGAAGAGGCTTACCTCGAAAAGTTAAACCTGATTAACAGAGCAAGTTACATGAATGTAGTCACGTGTTTCACACCTTGTGTTTATGCGGTAAGAAGACTTAAGAAGAACGCGCATAACGTGACAACGTCAAAACTTTGCATAGCAATCAAAAAAATTACAATCTTAAGCATGGCCTGGATGGCAGTTGTTCGTCACGTTGGGTTAGGAGGCAACACTTGTTTTTCGCTTATGAACATGATTTAATGCGTAGAGACTTGGGTGGAAACGCAGGATGTTGGCAAAGAGAACATAATGGTTTTAAATTCAATTAGGATAAAACAAACTGAATTATAAAGAATTTTCGGGCTACAAATCATAAAGTTAGAGCAACTTAAAATATTTGTTTTTATTTGGAAGAGGAAGAATATGACAGCTGTTTGTGATGTAAGTGATTTAGGAGCAAAAACTTCGAGAATTAGGTTGGAAAAAGGAATTTAAAATTTTGATAATGTATTGGCTCAGAGTTTAATTTAAAAAGACACGTAAACTTTGTTAAGAGATTTAATTTGCTATAAAATTTGATTCTCAAAGCCTACCCTTCCTTTTCAAAAACATATCCAATATTTGTTTATGCTGTTTTATTTTAAATAACAAACTCATTTTAAAACAAAACTTCCAACAAGATAAACAACAATATCAGCAAACATAATAATGTGAAGGTCAGAATACCGACTACAATAAGATAACACATGTGTCGATAATCGTGCCTTCACATATTTTAAGATCTCATTGTAATTGCTTTCATGATCGGTTTTTTGTAGGCTTGCAAATTTTTGTATTTAAGCTTTAATAACCTACGTTAAGGCAAAGATTAGCTGATCTGTTTAGAAATAATAATTGTTTACATTGAATTTCAAACAATTTTTTATTCTTATATCACAAAGGAAAGATGAATGGAAATAAAATTAACAGCAAATATATTGTATTCTACAATATGTACATATAAAGAAAAAACAGCTCTTCACGCTGATTCACATGAATTCGTTTTCCTCTAGCTTTTCAATATTATTTACGCCGCACAGTGGTTGAAAAGTGTTAATAAATACATGAATCATTTTAATGAATTGTTTTCTATACGTTTTTAAGAATAGTCTAACTAGCGTGATTAAAAAATATTTTGTATTTCACAGGTGACTTTCTGCAGGCGCATGAAAAGTTGCTTATTATTAAAACGAGCTTACTAAAAATATTATTGCATACTCGAAAACACTTCCCAAACAAAGCGACCTCAAAAAAATAGTAAATTCGCTTTAAATCCACAAAATTTCAACATAATTGTTTCTCTACAAAATGACCTCAAAATTATGGTAAATGGCTTTAAAATTCCCAAATTCCAATATAATTGCTTGAAATTCTGCACATCGTCTTAAATGTGTAAAATGCATATTATGTACGAAAATAAAAAAATGGATGGAAACCACGCCCACTTCACACACAAAGTGGCCTTACCACACCTTCCTCCCAAATAAAAAATTCTAAAAGTTGCATAAAATACGTTTTACTCTATGTGATAAATATAAAATATATATTTCTTTAAAATCTATATAAAATCTTTAAAACTATCGTCAAAGATAAAATATATTTTAAATGTCATAAAGAAATATAATCGGCAGTTCCAGCAGGAAATTATTTAATTGTATTTGTTATTCGTTAAATGCTGGTTATTACAACACGGAGAAAATTAATTTGCTTTAATCAAGCAAATGTTTTGCTTGAAAGCAAATCAGCAAAACTTTGCTCAATCACAATGTGATTTTAGAAAACGATTCAAAATTGCAATCACTCCTCGTGTATTTAGGAAAAAGCAAATTTTTATTTAATTCGAGCAAATATTTGCTTAGTTATTATAAATTGGGATAGCAAATTCAAGCAAATATTTGCTTAGTTATTAAAAACTCAATAACTTAGAAAATAATCCATTGTAAAAGAGCTGGTAAAAAGGTTTTAAATTATATGAAATTAAATATGCTGATTTCTCAACTCATATTATCTACATTTAAGTATACTTTTTCAAAATATTTTAAACATTCTTTACCTGGGGTATTTTTTTAAAACCTCATACTCAGATTTGCAAAATTTTGATTTTGAGTTTTTTTTTTTTTTTTTGTTTTTTTGTCCTCACACGTTTCATTGTGCGGCATGGCCAGCATTTTTTTAAGGTTTTTGAAGTGAAAACTTCTTTAGGCGCGTTGAACGATTTTGGTAGAGTGTAAGTCTTTGGTTTGCGTCATCGTATTTTTCCGAGGAACTCTCGCCATCAATACAGACAGCAAAGATAACAAGATAAGAAAATTAGAAAACTTAACCTCAAAAAATGTTTGCATGTATTTGTGCATAAAAATATCAACAATTATCGTCACTCTTGTTCTTAATCGGCCGCAAGCTCACAAAGAAATCACTTGGCAACTCCTGAAATTAATGCATATAATCTGTTTGTTAGTATATAAATACTTAAGTTAGGTTGCAATAAGATGTTTGCAACCAAAACTTATTATTAGTTCGCTTTATATTGGTCTATATATTTTTTAAAGTTTGGCCATTTCTTCAGTTGTTGTATTTGTCAACATTTTTGAAAAATTTGAAATCTTCTTCTTTTTCTGCTTTTTTCTGCTGGAACTTCGTTTGCAAGCAAGAAAAAAATGTATGGATTGAGTGTTTTAACATTTTAATCTTTAAGTTGTGATAAAGGAATATGTTGAACATTCAAATAATTACATGCATGCTCTTATTTTATTATATATCATCAAACAAAGTTTGACAATTTTCACACTTGTTGTATTTGTCAGTGGCTTTTTATTTTTACCACTGCGGCATTTAATTTTCAGAGTTATCAACTATCATAGTTTTATTAATAAATTTTTACATGAACAACAGGTTTTGAAGTGAAAACTTCTTTAGGCGCGTTGAACGAGTTTAGCAGAAGGTAAATATTTGGTTGCGTCAAATATTTGGCGATGATGACATCGTCATGTTGCGAGTAACTCTCGTCATCAATAGGGCTGTTCATATTTCAAATCGCTCATCAAATCGATCATCAAATGATTTGACCAAAAAAATTTGTATGGATTTGATGGCAATTTTATGAGTGTTTACACATCAATTGTGAAGTCGTGAAGTCTCTTTTAATGCCTTCACTTGAGATCTTGCTACCAGGCAAACAAAAAACATAGCAAGCAAAGTGCTGTTTATTTTCCGCCGCCAATTCGGTTCGTCCTCTCTATCATTGCGCAACCGATGTGATACTGCTCTTCTCTGTTCGTCGTTGTACTAGATTTGCTTTGTAATTGTTGTTGTAAATGTATTTTAGTTCAGATACAGGTCTACATATACATTGAAAGAAAAACAGTAAATATCTTTCAAGATTATTTTATGACAGACCGATTTGTCAGCAGATAAACTTATTGATGATTGCTTGCTACGTTTGCTGAGCGCCTGGTAGCCAAGATCCAAAAGAGTGTATTTGAGTTTCATGACCAACATAAAAAACATTGGTAGTTTTATAAATGTCTCCAGTATATTCTCTGACTGGGACCATGGTATAATAAGTAATAGGTAGGAGTGATATTTCGTGTTTCGACCATCGAATGCCAAACAAAACAAAACAAAATAGCGAACGCGTGTCACACGCATTGGCCGCATTCAGAGGAGTCACCTGTTGTGAATGGATCATTTCATTGCAAAGGTTTCTCACTTAAATTTAAAAAAAACAGTTGCCAACTATTGACTCTGCTGAAAGCTGCCAATGTGTGTGACACACGCACTTTATATTGTTTTCTTTTGTGTGAAATTCGATGGTCGCAGCTCGTGAGAAAATAACTAGATGTCAAGGCTACCTAATAATAATTTTATCATGACTGGGACTGCATCGTCCAACAATTTTTTGTTTCTTATTTCAGCTACCATAAGCATATAGTACCTTTTTTAGAATATAATGCAATGATTAATGACGTAAACAGTGATAATATTGTAAATGAAATTCAATGAAATTTGACAGAATGTTTTTTCAATTGAAAATGTCACCTCTCAGCAGACAATGGCAAGCCTCAGTGAGTAAAAACTGCCATGTTTAGCTTCTTGAAAACATGAACCGTTAGGAGTCGACATTAAACTCGTTGGTCCAGCTCTCGATAATTTGTGTTCAAACATTTAACGCGCTCAACGCAATTGATCAATAGAAGCTCGGATAAAGTCCTTTCTAGGGTGTAAATGGCCAAGTTATTTATTTATATTTAGGAAACGACGTCGTATGAGTAAGACGTAATAAGAATATCTAAAGTTTTGAATGTTTGGCCTTAAAATAACAGAAATTTTTTAAATTAAATTGTTCGAAACTCAGATACTAACAAGTATGCGTTAGTTGCAAAGGAACTGAAGGATCGTGATCAAACTTAGTGTTAATAATCTAATCCAGGATGCACGTAATATGCATACCAAATTTGATCGAAATCCATCTAGCCCTTTAAATATGTATTCCGGTCAAACAAACAAACAAACAAACTGAAAATGAGTTTTATCAATAGAGATAATGGTTTATGTACTTATTGTTCATGAAATTATGTAATATTTGTTCACGATATATATCAGATATTTTAAATGATGTGCTATTTTTTGCTTTTTCTTCTTCTTTTAGCAAATTGGACGCTATTTGCGACGCGAGGAAACTTCTGTCTTCACGCCTAAAAGCAGTGAGGTAAGTTTATCAGAACGTTTAAATGTGTAAAGCTTTTTATGAAAAAATAACTAATCTTGCACTATTCAGCTAATATATATACAACTTTTTCCTATGTATCTTCTATTCTGTGTGAAATATTTGGCTACTACTACTATCAACGCTTCCATAACTATAACTATGCTACACCAAAAACCACTTCAACTACTACTGAAATTGTTTCGTTACTCTTGTGTGCTTGCAAATAACTTTACACTTCAACACAAATAAAAAATACAAAAACACACACAAACAAAAAAAAACATGTCTAATACAAATACATGCAACTGAAGTATTCTATTTATCAAAATAAAACACAATTTAAGCAAAATTCACCACAACCACAAGGTGAAAGTTTTAACAGCACTGGAAACAATTCCAAAAACAGTAGCAACAACAATAATAACAGCAACAAATTTCCAAACAATGTCGGTAATGGTCATAAGAAATTCATTTCTAACAAAACTAGCAACAACAGCATTACTAACAGCTTCAGCAACAAACATAATACCAACAACAATAGTTATCAAAACAATGCCAATCCAAACCAACATTCAAAATTTAAGCCCGTCAAAGAACGACGACCAACAGCTTTGCCCACTGAAATCCCTCACATAGATACCGATGATGATCATATTGGTGATGATGATGTTGGTGATGATAATGACGATGATGGTGTGGATGATAGCAAAGCTCATGATGCACATGATGGTGTTGATAATGAGGTTGAAAATGGTGTTACAGGTGCATTAAGAAAACAACAAAATACTACTTTTGGCCGCAACGAAGCATATAACGAGGTTGCAACTAATGACAACGACATTGCCTCCCACACGCCCCCAATACATGGAGTAAAGTTTTTTATAGGTCAACAAGACAGCGACGTCGAATCCTTGGATGCATTCAGCCGCATATCTGCGAAATCCAACCATTTAAAGCAAATAAAAGAAACACCAACAAATGGGATGGCGTCCACCGAAAGCAAAAGACTTTCAACCACACCATCTCCCATCCAAACACCAACAAACCTAACACCAGCAACAACGCCAAGACCTAAATTCTCAAGACAAACAAGCACCGACAGCAACTACAAACCCGGTCATGGTTGTGGCTCTGCGCCAAAACATGCATCCAAGACGAAATTCCCGAGTAATACAAGCAACACATCAGCGCACAGACAACACATCCGCAAGTCCCGTTCTGATGCACCTGAGGAGGTTGAACCAGTGGTTTATATACCGCCACCACCACCGATGCCGCCTCAACCACTGACAACAGCAGCGTCATCAGCTTCAATAGCTTCGCTGATAATATCGCGAGCCAAACGAAGTTCCCCAACCAAGCAGCAGAGCACGATGAAAGCAACAAATGTAAGCAACAACAACAGGAACAAGAATAAAATGTTTATCTTCTCTAAAGAAGTTCAAAGCAAATGCACGATGAAGTTCAGGTTGGCGGTAAGGTGGCATTAGTGTAAGACAGGCACACAACAACACCTACATTTACTATGGTTAATGCCATAAAAAACCTCAAGAACCTTGCCACATTTTCATTACATGGTGCGTTTAACTTGCACGCATAAGCAATAAACTTTAAGCTTTGTCCAGCTTTGATCGAAAGCTCGTCAGCTTATTTTGATATTTTTTTTATAGCATTTCCTAAGAATGTTTCTTTGTGTAGAATTTTGTACTTTTATTGAAATTTAATTAAAGCACTAGCAGGCCACTGTTATCCGCGTCTTAGCCGTTTTTTTATCCATCTCCTTAACGCCTTAAAAACGGGACAATTTTCATACATGTGCTAATTTTTACCTATTTGTTTTTTAAACTGTAGAAGTGGTAGTAAATTTTACCATATCTTTATATATTTTTGTCGTCCTTAAAAGAAAGCTAGTTCAACTAAGTGACACTTGTGTTAAATTTAAAAAAAACGAATTTAAATATGTATTTATTTTAAGCAAAAATATTAAAACTTGTTTTTAAACAAGAAATAATATTAAAAACCTCTTTTTATTAGAATTTCTTAGTAAAATTAAAATGAGATCAAATTTACCACCACAGACTATGTCAAAAAAAACTCACCTCCAGAGTTGAAGGTTAAAGATCAAAGAACCAAGGCATGCGCCTTATACAAACAAGGTTTGGTCTTTGACTTGAAAGGAAAGGGATAGATTATTTAGAAGAATTGATTGGAACCAAACGTGAATTATTAATTTGGCGAAACAAACGTGAAAGACAATTTGAATTGCTTTTAACCGAGGCTAGTATTATGCCTTAACCTCGGCAAGCATTTTCAGCTCTTAGTTGTTCCTGTCCTTTAATTTCATATTTTCCACAATATTAGTTGAGGTTTTTTATTTTTCCATAATTTTTAAATGTAGGAAAGAACAAAAAAGTGAAAAGAACCATGCCCGAACCCGGATTCGAAATGGGGACCTCTGGGTTGATAGTCTAGCGCACTCTCTAGTAGACTACACAGTATGCCCACTTTGACTAATTTGTATGTGATACGGTTAGTTTCGCGACATCCGACTTAGTGATGCGATATTGCATCATCGTCCTTATTGAGTTAAGACAATACATATCAAAGAAATAAAAAATTTAATTTTTTCTTGTTGTTTTTTTTTTTTAATGAATCTCACTTTTCGACTTTCTCGAGGCTCATCATTTTTTTTTTTTTTTTTTGTTGCGCTGTGCTAGCTGAGCTCGAAGAGAAAGAGAAAAACAGAGAGCAACATGGAGTTTATTGAAACTCTCGCTAAACAAACGCGTCAAAAGACAACGAATAAGCAATGCGTGGCAGCTGGGATGTTTTCGTAAAAAAACTAAATAACTTAATTAAATATAAAAATAAAAAAGTAGCCATTTTAGCCCTATAAAGGACTTTGACTAAGCTTCTATTGATCAATTGTGTTGCGCGTGTTATTAAATGTTTGAACACAAATGATCGAGAAATGGACCTACGAGTTTAATGCCGACTCCGAACGGCTTATGTTCTCAAGAAGCTTAACATGACAGTTTTTACACTCTGAGGTTTTCCATTGTCTGCAGTGAGGTCAAGACCGTACAGAAAAATTATTTCAACTGAAAATACATTCTGTCTGAGCTGGAATTAAACCCGGGCAACAGCGGTTCTTTAGCTCAGGGGCCACACACTCTACCCACTAGGCTACGGTCGCCATTATAATTAAATATATTTATTTTTAATATTTTGAAAGAAAGATACTAATAAATAAATCTATAGCATAAATATGGTATTTTGAATTTTTTTCACAAAAATCGTCTCAGCACTTTTGGAGTAAAGTTGTAACTTTAAATTTTCACTTCAATTTTATATAATAGTATAAATAAACCGGTTGTGTTTAAAAGCCTTTATAAGCTTATTTTAACTTTGAGCTAAATAAAAAAAAGTCTGCCTGTGTTTTTCACTCCAAACATAATATTGTCACACATAAATTTATTTTATGCATTTTGAATACTCTTTTCTAATAAACTAACTAATAAAAAAAAACCTGTCAACATATATTCTTATCTTGATCTGTCATGTTTGCCACTTTGCACCAGCATTTAAATTATTTTCTTATAAGTCCTACCAAGCCGTTAATCATGACTTTTCTTTATGCTAATCCTTCAGCTGAATATTTTTTAACTTGCTTGCGACTTCAGGAACCATGCTTAAAGTATTTTGTCCAGTCTGCACTACAAAAGTGGCGTAGTATTACTCATTGTGATAGACAAGAAATGCAGGGATGGGATGGAGTCGAGGATTCGTTTTTGACAGCTTTTCGGATCATTAAGCATAATTTTGTCACTTTTATGTGAGTTTATTTTAATATCATATAAATTATACAACCAGGGTAATCTTTATATGCGATATATTTATATTTTGGATTTATTTATTTATACACTCTTAATGGCGAATATTTTGTTAAATGCATATTTTATTCAAACATAAAAAGCACAATTTTAACGACATAATTCTTTAAAATAAACACATAAAAATGTAAAAACACAACACTTTAAGAGCATATTTGTTGGAAAAAATTATCTCATGCAGTCTTTCTTGAGTTTTTAAGATAGTTCACGCAAATAAATTTAAAATAGTTTTTTATTTCTTGATGTTTCTAAAATTTTCTTGTTTTTTAAAGAATATTTGTTAATCAAAAGAAATGGTTTAACACGTTTTGTTTGGCAAAAGACATTTGTGTTAAGTGACTTTGCTAAAAGAGTCAAATTACTACTTTTTTAATATATATTAACTTTATTTTAATTCATTGCACTCTTCGTTTGCTTACATTTTCAATAGCAATTGCTTTGAAAATCAGCATTTACCTTTACTCTCCAAAATAAAGCAAAATAAAATAAGTTGCTGCAGAAATAAAGACAAGAGCTAAGTACAAATACTTATAGGAAAGAGTTCTGATTAACTTCCTGATTGTGATGCTAGTCGTGCCTGTATGATAAATACTTATAGGATAGTATTATCGAATATACTAGATTACGGCTGTGGGGTATTACATCGATCCAGCCGAAGATAATCCCTTACTAGTTTTTTTATTTAACATATTTGAAATTCAGTATTCCTTGGTTCAGTTTTTCATCTCACTTTTTTTGTTATAGCATATGTAAAATAGAGTAAGTTGGATAAATATTGTAAAAGGTTGTGAATACAATGATTTTTAATAAACTGTGGTAAAAGTTATTCTGTTTAAAATTTTAAAAATTAATTTATTGAGTTTGGTAGCTTTTTTCAAGCCCAATTATAAAACCGAAGAGTTTTGACATTCTAAAATTTGTAATTTAACCACTTAGTATATCAGATGGGGAGAAAAATTTCGGACAACAAGAGTGTTGATTTTTCAAAATAGCTAATTAATTTATTTGATGCTCCTCACTTAGAAACCTTAAAATATATAAGCTAATATTTTTTCAATAATTGTGAAATAAAATTGTTTTCTTTATAATTTCAACGTGAAATTATCCTGCAAACGTTTTGTAACTAATTTACTTTTGTGTTCTTTTTTGTGGCTAACTCTTCTTTCTATTTTTCTTTGCATTAAGCTTTAAATGTTTATGCTGACGATTAATTTCAAGTGTATTTTTACTCTTATTACATATTTTTTTTTTAATTTTTATTGTTAATTAAGGCAAAAAGTACAAAGGTTGCAAGAAAAAGCTCGATGGGGCGTGACTCCGGTATACAATTTGAGGTAAACTTTGGAAATTGTAAGCATATAAAACTTATTGTATACCGAAAAATATCTATAAAAACTGTATTTAATAAATAATTTAACTTAACGATTTTTACAATTATCATGAAAATACTCAAAAGAGAAACAACTCTGAGGTTATAGCTTTGATGTCTATGAGCTTTTACAACTTGAGCTTAAGCTCTTTGTATCGACTTTGCTCTGAACTTTAATTCTTTATACATCTTACAAAAAATCTTTATTATGTATCACTTAATCACTTACAAAAATCAAATACATAGGATCAAAGCTCTACGCCCAAGGACAGTGATAGTAGTTGTTCCACCACATCGCATCGTGTTGAAGGAGGTCTCATGTTTATGCGCCCCAATCTGCCAGTAAAAAAGGAAGTGGAAATAGCATTTATTGAAAAGGATGAAAAGTAAGTAGTTAGCAGATCTGATAACAGAACACCCTCAAGTTTTTCTTTCCCATCTAGAACTCGCAATCTCATACGCAGTGCCATTGAGAAGAATGACTTCCTCAATAATTATATGGACAAGGAACGTAAAGAGATGGTAATCGATGCTATGGAGCCGGCGACATATGAGCAGCATAGCTCTATAATACATGAAAATGAGGAAGGCTCGGAAATATACGTATCCGAGGAGGGCTACTTCGATGTCATCAAAGCGGGTAAAGTCATTGGTACGCTGGGTCCTGCGACGGTATTCGGTGAATTGGCAATACTCTACAATGCCAAGCGATTTGCTTCGATTAAGGGTGAGTATAACTATGTTGTAACGTAGTTTTTATGGGACAGGAAAGTATTTTTAATTTGTCTGACTTCTAGCAAAAACATATGCACGTGTTTGGAAGATTGACCGCGAGAAATTCCGCAACATAATGATTATTTCTGGCTCTCGCGAACGCCAGGAGAACCTGAATTTTCTGCGTTCAGCACCCTTTTTAAAGGATCTGGGCGAAGATATACTTGACAGAGTGGTGGATCTGCTACAGCGTGTAAGTCTTGGATCTTGTTTTTACTGAAAAAGTTATCAAATTCCTCTCCTGTAGAAATTCTACGAATCTAATACCTGCATCGTGCGTGAGGGTGAAGTTGGCAACGATTTTTTCATTATACGCGGTGGCACGGTGACTATCAAGAAGAAAAACGAATACGATGTAGAACGCGTTGTTGATCGTCGCAAGCGGGGCGAATATTTTGGAGAACAGGCTTTGCTGAATGCCGATAGACGCCAGGCTAGCGTCTATGCTGATGCCCCAGGAACAGAGTGCCTCAAATTGGAAAGAGAGTAACATAAAGAAGAAAAATATTGATGTAATCAATCTTAATTAAATCATTTTAACTCCATTATTTAGAGCTTTCATCAGCTATTTGGGCACGATACCACAATTGCGTGAAAAACCCGTGGATCGTGAGTTGGAGGGACGTGTCAGCCATCAAAAATCCGAATTTGATAACAAATATGCCAACATTGAATTAGCGGATCTAACAAGAATTGCCACACTTGGCGCTGGCGCCTTTGGACGTGTTGATCTTGTAGCTCACAACAACGAGACGTTCGCTCTTAAGATCATCAGGAAGATCGACGTTATTAAGCAAGATCAAGTGGAGCACGTGTATAGCGAAAAGCATGTCATGATGAAGTGTAGCAGCAGTCCGTTCATAATCGAGTTTGTATATCTCATAAAAGAAATCAATTTGATTAAAAAAAATTTATGAAGAGAGTTTTTCTGACTTTTTTTCTATCCTTCTTAGATTATACAAGACTTTTCGCAATGAAAAATTCGTATACTTTCTCATGGAGGCCTGCATGGGTGGCGATGTTTGGACGATTATGTCACAGCGTCGGTTTTTCGATGAGAAGACGGCACGTTTTATTGCTGGCTGTGTGGTCGAAGCTTTTGATTTCCTGCACGCTCATCATATTATTTACAGAGACTTGAAGCCAGAGAATCTGATGCTCACGACAGATGGTTACTGCAAGTTGGTAAGTTGAGTTTCTGAATTTTCCATTTAAAAAAGCGTTTGTGCTATAAATTTCAAAAATATCACTGAAGGCTCAAACGTAATGGGCTCGAGCTGGCTGCAGCTAATGTCAAATTTTATACGAATACATGGAAATTATGCGTACAAACCATAGTTGCTCATGCCAGGTTTTCGTCAAGTTTCGTTAACTTGATCTGGCTGCAGCCAAAGCTATTCAAACCGAATGTTCCGTAAGGAACATTATTTCAAACGATTTAAAATTAAGTTAACATTAACCTATTTTCGCGTTTCATTCCTGTTTTTATAAGCTTTTATTTAACTTGCTTCGTTCGTATGTATGTATTTTATGTATGTATGTATGTATGCCTCAAAACTGGCAAGCCATTTTTCTACAAATTGTTGGTATCGGATTAAGCTGAAATTTAGCATGCAATATGATAAAAAAATTTGCCACACCCCCTTATACCGCCCAAAAATCAATAAAAATGCTAGAACTCCAAAACTACTTGGCCGATTCAGCTGAAATTTTGGCAATAAGTTTCCTTCGAGTAGAGGATAATTAAGGAAAAATGTTTGCCACTCCCCCTTTGACCGCCCACAAATACATCAAAATGCAATATCTCTAAAACAACGGGGCTGATTCAGCTGAAATTTAAACAGCAGAGTTTCATCAAATAAAGCATGGGGTTTACGAAAAACATTTTACCACACCCCCTTTTGTGTGGTAAACCCCGCCCACAAATCAATAAAAATGTTATATCTCCAAAACTACGGGGTTGATTCAGCTAAAATTTTGGCAGTTAATTTCCTTCAAGTAGAGGATGGTTCAGGAAACAAATGGTGTCACACCCCCCTTTTACCGCTCACAAATCAATTAAAATGCTATATCTCCATAAGTTTTGAAAATAAAAGATGTTAATAAAAAACCTTTAAGACTAAAAAGTAAAAAATAAATAAAAAGAAAAAATTTTTTTTTAAAAAATAAGCTTTTATTAAAAAAGACGTAAACTAAAAAGAAAAAATTTATTTAAGTGATATTTGTCATATATGTATATAGTAGGTATATTCTTAGTGCAGAAGAACCCCTTTCTTGGTTACTCATCATCATAATATAAGCGTACGTAAATTGGTAAGTTCTTAGGACTTATATAAATTTAGAATTTTTCAAATACATTTATATTTAAAAGCTTAAGGCACTAATATTGTGTAGTAAACCTGTATATTGGATCGCAGACATCGGTTCTTCAAGCTTTTAAATATAAATGTATTTGAAAAATTCTAAATTTATATAAGTCCTTAGAACTTACCAATTTACGTACGCTTATATTACGATGATGAGTAACCAAGAAAGGGGTTCTTCTGCACTTAGAATATACCTACTATATACATATATGACAAATGTCACTTAAATGAATTTTTTTCTTTTTAGTTCACGTCTTTTTTAAATAAAGGCTTATTTTTAAAAAAAATTTTACTTTTTATTTATATAAATAAAAGCTTATTTTTTAAAAAATTTGTTTTACTTTTTATTTTTACAAATTCAACTGTACAAACAAACAAAACGAATTAACATACAAATTATTGAATTTTTTCAATGACTTAAAGACGAGCTCGCTCAAGTCATTTTGGTCAAATTAACCCATTTTCAGCCAAGCCAAAAAATATTTTGGGAGTTCAGTTTAACATACCATTTTATAATGATTGGGAGTCCAAGCAACTCAAAAAAATGCAAATCAATTTTTTCTGACAAAGCGTTTTCCAGGAAAATGGTGTTCTTAAATAGGAACACTGGCCTGTATTTGGCAAAATTTTAATTTAAAACTTTTTCCAGAAAACTTAAGAGTAAAATAATTTTATTGAAATAATAAATGGTTAAAATCTGAGAGAACATTACATTTTTGTTAAAATATTTTAATTAATCCATATTTAAAGCTACTGGTGATGTTTTTCGAAGCACTTAGTGTGTAAGTGTACATTACATTTCTTGCACATATTGATTGTTTTCTTGTGGCACACCTTGCAACGTCGACGAAAACCTTTTTCTTGCAGAACCACTACGTGCTCTCCAGATATCCGTGGTAGCTCTTTTGGGAGAAGAAAATCGTTATCGACTTCACTAGGATTATCCGACTTATCAGAAGTTAATGACAAAGCTGATGTGATTGCAACGCGAAAATATTTTTGTGGCATCGGTTTTATCTTTCCAAAAGCTGCAATGAAGCAGTGTAGTTTCCACGCATTTACAACTGCTGAATCGAGACATGAAAGCCACAATGGCCAATACCATTTTTTGGATCGAATACTGATCCTATAATTTTGAATGGCATTGTCGTGTAGATCAACTCCACCCATACTCTGATTGTAATTGTGAAACATTGCAGGTTGTTGGTATATTACGTATTTTCCAATTTGGACTGAGCCATCTTTCTTCACCTTTTTCTTTTTACAGCGTGTGTTGGGCTTATGCTGTCGTAGTTGGTGGCCATTGTAACTTCTTTATTGTCCTGCCAGCGGCAAATAAGTATTTTTTGAGTTCTATCGAATTGGATAGTCGATGTTTTCAACCAGTCGCAGAATAGTTTGCGCGCCCAAACCAAGCTTCGGATCATAGCGGTCATCGGATTCAGCATATGAAATAGCGTTATACAAATATCCAGACGAAGAACAAAGACACCATATCTTGTAGCCAAATCTGATCGGTTTGCCACGAATGTACATTTTACAAGAGTGGCGCCCGAAATATGGTACCATCTGCTCATCGATTGAAAGTTCCTCCGCCCAGATACCAAATTGCAAAAACTTTTGGTTCATCATTTCGTACAATGGTCGTAACTGAAAATGTAAGAAAATATAACCATATGACCATATTTTTTTATATTGGACTTGAAGGATGGACTTACTTTAGCCAATTTATCCTTAGCATCCAACTCATTGTTATTACAGAAATGAATGTATCGTTTGATTTGAAGAAATCTGTTTCGAGACATACATTGTTTTACAACTGGAACTCCCAATGTTGGCTCTGTAGACCAATAATCTGGTATAGATGGCAAAGTGTGATAACCAGAAAGCAGCAATATTCCTAAAAACCGTTTAAGTGTGATGTCATTGAATACGTATGTGGCGTTGTTTTGTTGTGCAGCGTATGTAAGGTTATTTTCGACAATAGAATTTATAACTTCTTCGTCGAAGAATTTGTGGAATAGTTGTAAAGGAGATAAACCTTTTAAATCATCATATAATTTTTGCTGCATATCTCGTAATGGTTCAGGATCTGGACAAATGTCGTATGAAATTTTGTTAGCATTTCTCCAATTAGGTTTACCAAAAGCGTCCATTGGCTTATAAGCTGGCCTGTCCGAAACCGATTTTAGTTTTCGTGTTTTTGAAAAACGTTGCTTTTTTGTTGGTGGATCATCTTTTTGATTCATATATTTATGTCTTTCACATTCTTGTGGAGCACTTTCTTCTTCACTAAAGCTGTCAATGTCACGTTGCGCTTCGTATTCGAGCGTACCAACTACTTCCACAAGAGCAGAGACATTGTCATTCATTGCAATGAAATCATCGTCCAATTGTTCTTCGTCAGTGACATCATCAACTTGGTCAGGTGGAATTACGGTGACAGTATCAATTTCTTCATCTGAAGATTCATTTTCAAGAATCTATATAATTTCCACCATATTCAGTTTTCTTTTCGGCCGTTTGTTTTCTATCTTTACTACAATAGCTTAATTTTTGATACAACTCTGCACTTTTCAAACTCTTTTAAAAAAATACTTTACCTTCTGTTTATTTCCAGCAAATTGAACAACAAATTTAGGAATAACACAAAAATATATGGTATTTTACCTGTGCGCGCCAAAAAAGGTTAACAATGACAAGTGTAAAAAAAGCTTTTTCGTCTATTCAGAACGAAAATAAAACTTTTTCGTTAGGTTTGAACTAAAAAAGCTTCTATGCACTTTTTTGCACGTAAAACGCTTTTAGAAAAGCTAATATATGGACGTTCATGCCAACTGCATAAAAAAAAATTCTGGCAAATACACGCCAGTGTTCCTATAAAGGAACAGCCAAAATTACTGCCATCTAGTGTTCGTTCTTTGAACAATATCTTATAGAAAACTATTATTGCTCATGGTTTAAATCTTGCTAAGAGCACCTCATAATTAATTTTGTAATTCCACACGTTGTTCTATTTTTAAATATTTAATTAAAATGTCCTTATTTTAAGGTAATTTTCAATCTGCACCCTCCTATCGGGGCGTGGCTAGTAGAAGCCATTTGAAAGTATTTTTCGAAACTTTAATATTCAAATATTTGTAATCAAAAACAATTTTATCGACTTATTCTTTTAAAACATTTTATTTTAATTTTTTAAAAAACATCAAATTATTGTTCCTATATAGGAACAGCGGAGCGAAATGGGTTAAGTATTTGGCAGAACTTGAGCTAGCTTTTCGTTGATTTTTAACATAAACTGCAGCCAGTGCGAGCTTATTATGTTTGGGTCTTAAGAATATTCATAATCATTCAAAACATTTCCGATAAATAAAATCAATTTGACGTCAAATCTATAACGACTGAACTGAAAGCTGGAAAAGTAAAATGTTTTCTTTTATTTTAGGTTGACTTCGGTTTCGCTAAACATGTGCCACCAAATCAGAAAACCAATACTTTTGCCGGTACACCTGAATATGTAGCACCCGAAATTATACTCGATCGCGGTCATGATCGCTCTGTCGACTACTGGGCACTCGGCATACTCATCTTTGAGCTGCTTGTGGGAAAGACACCTTTTCGTGGTCAAAATCAAATAAAAATTTATCAACAAATTCTGGGCGGTATCGATGTCATACAGATGCCCTCGAAAATTCCAAAATCAGCACAAGGTCTCATCAAGCATCTGTGCAAGCAACTGCCGGCGGAACGTTTGGGCTATCAGCGGAAGGGAATTCTTGATATTAAGCGACACAGGTGAAAAAGACAAAGTTTTCTATGGTTCATAAAGATATATGATACAAAAAACCTTATACTTGAGCAGTACTTTAAACTATACAGAATAAGAGGTTTTCCCAAATAAACTTTTCCTTCTTTAGTTGGTTTGACAGCATGGACTGGAATAAACTGAAGACAAAGCAGCTTGTTTCACCTATCAAACGTCCTATCAGCAGTAACACAGATGTTCAATACTTTGGACCCTGTGGCGCCGAACACGATCATGAACCGCCCGATGAGACCAGCGGATGGGATGTAAATTTCTGAAAAAAATTCAAGGATGTATCTAGAGAAAATGAGCAATAAAATGTTATAGAGCAGTACTTCAGATTTAAAAAGATCAATATCTAAGACTTCAGTTCAAAAGTTAGGTAACTTTTAGAATTGATATTATATTAATTGTATATATATAGTCAATATTGAAGTTAGCCGGGATCTTTTAAATAGAACTTAAGAATTAGTGATGACATGTTAGAACTATTTCTTAAAAGTTTTGTTTGAAGAATTCCTTTACTTTGTATACTATGTAATGCGAAAACTTTCAAATTATAAAGAATTGTGTCTCGTGACAAACTTTTAGTGTATAACTTCAAAGAAACAGCAATATAGAATGACTTTTGTCATAATAATTTTATATCTTATGTTTAAGTTAAATTCAATATAATAAATTAACTTAAAATTCATTTCAACAACATAAAAACACTTTTATATGAACTAAATTGAATTAAGGGAGATATAGGTCTGCTTTCATGTGTAAAGTTTTTAGAAATTTTAAATACGTTTCCGTACTCGAAAAAATACGTAAATAATACCCGCATATAAAATTAGCTGGTGATGACAATGTAAAGCAGAATTGTAAGCGGTATGGTCAAAGCAAATTGGTCAAAAAGGCCAGATTTGTGGAATGAAATCTCATAGATTTTACACCATGATAACGCACCATCTCAGAAGGCTAACATTGTGACCGAATTTCTGATCAAAAATTCTGCAAATATCATTAAATAATCAGCGTACTCACCTGTTATGGCTCCGGCCGATTTTTTCTCTTTCAAAAACTCTTTCGAGGCACCAGTTTTCAGTCGATAGCAGACATAAAAATTAATTCATGAAGAGAGCTGAAGTTGATTCCAGAAAATGTGTTTACTAAACAAACTAAACGACAGATCGCACTCAAAATCATCGCCAGTGTAGAGGATAGTTATGCCAAGTCGGCGACAAAAATTGTTTTAATATAAAATCATAATGAAATCATTATAAAAATTAATCATTAATTTTAAATTTCTAGCGATGAAATAATAAATTCGTTCCCTAAATTAAAAAATTTAGTGCATTAACATTAACCGGAATTTCTCAGTTTGATATATACATAGCTTAATGGTATACCGACACCCATTGAAAAGATTTCGGCTTTTTCCTAATAGATTTCAGACCCATGTGAAAAGTTTCCTTGTTTAATTCGATTTCTTCATTCAAAACTACATTGTTTTTAAAGTCAATTATTTCGAATATTTAATAGTGGCATATCAATTTTTTTACAATATAATGTAAATTGGATCAATGTACAATATGATCAATGTAGAAATGACTGTGAAAATAATTTTCGGCGTAGTTTGCTTTTGTATGTATATTTTTTGCTATCCTATCTTGTGAGCATGTCTACTACCATCGTCCCTTACTCTGTAAGGTAGATGTTATCAGTGTCTTAGCGGCCATGTCTGAACCAATGTTATAATTTTAAGCATTCCTTGGAGGCCAAGAATTATTTATAATTAGTGCAGAGTGGTGAAACCCTGAATTAATAAATACAAAACATTAATATGTCCTAAAATTGCACAAATGGATTCATCATATTCAATGATTTCTACTTCGTAGCTTTAAATTGGTTAATGATGTTAATAATGATGAAAGTTCGAAAGAGCTGAATTTTTTATTATTACATGTTAAGTATCAAAGAATTTTTTACAAACAAATCGCTTACTAAAGCAATTGAAATAATTAGTAAAGAGTTTGATTTAATTAACTAAGTGCATTGAGTTGACGAGTGTCACGAACAATATTTATTAGCTGTTACTAATTTTTGAGATATATTACCTAGCACAGACCTAGCTCGCTAAGCTCGTTTATGTTGAGTCAAAGCAAACCTGAATGGTTTTTATTTGCGTAACAAAATATTGCTTTAATATGCGTTATAATCAACTATTTTAGTCGCAGTAATAACTAATATAGATATATTAAAAATTACATAATTCAGATAATATGAATTTTAATGATTTCCTGCTTAGAGTAATAATATATATCTCTTTAAAGTAAATTATAATAATCACCTCAATTAAATGACTTTAGCAACACTCGTCTAACTTTTATTGAAAGAATAAAGAAATAAAAATAAATATTATAAACCCCTTAGTGGTTTGGTAACTATAACCCAATAGCGATTTGTCTCCACTAGAAAGCTTATATAATATAATAATTAAATAATAAAATTTAATTGGTAAATAAAGATTATAAAGAAAAAGATAATATAAAGTAAAAAGAGTTTTAATTTTTTTGATTCAAGAAATCATTTATAGTAACCATAACTAAATAGCCTTTTATCAGAACTATAAACCTTTGTCTCAACAAATAACTAAACTTGTCTCAATTAGAGAGCTCATATACATATTTATTATAATCAAATATGTATTTCGCCATAAACAAGTATGGCGTTTATTAACTATAAATAAGCACACCTTCTTTAATAGAAATAAACTCGGTTTTTAGTGTAGAATGGATGACATGAAACATTCTGAGAAATTTTATATGATTATTGCATTCTTAAATTTAAGAGTAAATCTTAAATATTCACTAACTAATAATATATAATATACATATATAATAATAAGATAATTGGTTAAAAACTTATTTCAGGAATTTAACTAAAAGATTGGAAAAAATTACTTGAAGGTTGCAGCATATCTTTATTTCTATGCAATACAAAATGAGAAAAATTCAAAAGATTTCAAACCTTATTCTACCCTGCGAAAAGTTTTTTTTTAACAAAAAAGCTAAAGAAATGTTTTCTTTATGCTATCTACTTTTTTATATACATATTTCTTTGAATTTCTTTTTTAACACATTAATGTTTGAATTTCTTCTTTAACCCATTTATCATGAGAGCCCTCATATTTAAATTAAGATTTGAAAGAGGAGGTCGATTTAATGGCTAACACCGCTGTATATCTAGTAATTAAAATTAGTCATGTCTTTTAGAATTTTTGTAACATTTTCACAAATTTTTTTAAGCGCATTTAAGTTTGTTAGTTGACATTTTGGAGTATACCTACAGCCTTTAGTATTCATTGTACAAAGAAATAATATATGCAAAATATCAGTTAGAGTATGAATAAAACAAATATCTAACTTTGGAGTTTGTCACTTCTTTAATAAAGTCACAAAATAGCATAATCTAAGAAAAAGATACTCATATATTCATATGAGAAAAGTTACACACAAGCTGCTTCAGTAGCTGCTTATGCTACAATAGAGAATACAGATGCGTGTAGCTACAGTGCCAGTATGTTTTACTACTACACAGGTTTGCGCATGCGTTGTCCCTCCAGAAAAAATCGGAAGGCTTCCATCTAAAAGTGATAAAGAAACATTCCCATCGTATATTTCGGAAGTAGTTTTGTATTTATGTTATTTCCAAACCGCTTCTTTAAGAATGCATGTGGAAACTTTTACTTATTGTCAAGCAATGACAACAGAAAATATTAATATCATTGTTTCCTAGCCGCTTATTATAGAATTTGATAGTCTAGATAGAGAGGAATTTGATAGAGAGGAATGTTTCCATTAATGAAATGCTATGTAAAAAAAGAAATGGAGTGTCCAACTGAAGGGAATGATTCCTACATTCCATAGAATGTTCCCATTTCCTTTGAATGTTTTGAAAATTCTATTTATTTTTTAAATATTATAAATTCGAATAATTTATATTATGCATTTTATTTTTTCCCATCATAAAAATATATTTTTGTTAACTTAAATCTAAATTTTAAATTACTTTTTAAGTATACATAAATGTATATACTCCTTACTAAAGGAAAAATAAATTATTCATATTTATTTCCGAAATATTTATTTCCATTTAATAAACCTTACTTTGAATTACATTTAAAATATCACAAATATCAAGCGCAAAATTATAATGCAAGACAAATTTGTTTTTAAATAATTTTTATTTAAAAGATGAAATGCTTTAAAATGGTTTTGAAAAAATTGCAATGGAAAAAACCAGAATTTTTTCTTTTACTGTATAAAAAGGAATTCTACGTCTATACTTACGATACTATCGAAACTGTGTTTGTTTTTTTTAAATGGCGGTAGTAGTGCATCATTATTGGAGAGCCTTTAAATTAGTGCTATTCGATAAACTTTAAATTTCACATACTATTTTTAGTTATAATATTTACAGAAATACGTCGGATTTTAGTGAAATCTCAAAAATTGTCAGGGATATAAATAATATCATTTCGATGGTTTTGTTGATAAGAAACATTAACTTTGACTTAAAACCCCGTATAAATTTTGTAACCTTAATATTTCTTAAGCCTTCTACGTATTTCCTTAGATTTACCTTTTATAATTGAAAAACACTTACATGAATTATATTGCGAGCTTTTGATCAAGAAATTTTTTTAAAAAACAACAACAACTCTGTATAGAGTCAATCACTTAGCTGACTAGACAGTCTATTTCGGAAACAGCTACATTTTCCTCTTCAGTAGTCTTTGAGTGATTAAGCTGTGATCAACTTACGGTTAAAGTCGTATATGATTTCACACATTTTAGAACTCATTCATATGAACTATATTGAACAAATTAAACGTTCAATTTGGCCACTTAATCTTATGACATTGTAAGCAATAGGTATTTATAGATCACCTCCATCAACTCTACCAAGGTTGCCATTTGTTCTAGTTGCTTCTTATTTATTTCAATATTCATTGGTGTTCGACAGTTTGTTGTTGTTGCCTTCTTAAAAACTTACTTGATCTAAAGCTCGCAATTTAATTCATGTAATAATTTAATAGATCATAAAATTAATTAACTAACTATGGCGGAGCACGGCCAAATATGTTTAATCAATGTCAAATTAATTAAATAATCTAACAATTGATCGATTTCGGTCAAAGTCATGTGCAATTTAGTTGTGAAAATAGCTTTCAGTTAGAACACTAGCTTCTGGCGAAGCAAAATAAACCCGTTTTATTTTCTATGGTGCATTTCGACAAACTGTCAAACACCAAAGAATATTAAAATAAATAAAAAAGGCACAGTTTCGATAGTATCGTAAGTATAGACGTAGAATTCCTTTTTATATAGTAATAGAGAAAAATTCTGTTTTTTTTTTCATTTATATTTTTCAAAACTATTTAAAAACACTTCATCTTCTAAATAAAAATTATTCAAAAACAAATTTTTTGTTGCCTTTTTTAAACTTACTTGATCTAAAAAGCTCACAATTAAATTCATGTAAAAATTTGTTTTGTTTTATAAAAAGTTTTCGTTTGATATTTTTAGTGATGAATTTGTTGTTAATTTTTTATGTTGGTTACTACTAAATGTAATTCAAAGTTACGTTTAATTAATGGAAATAAATATCGGAAAATTTGAATTATTTAATAGTAGTAAAGAGTAGTAGTAAAGAGCATTAACATATATAATATATATATCAAACGAAAAGATTTTATAAAACAAAACAAATTTTAACATGAATTCAATTGTGAGCTTTTTAGATCAAGTAAGTTTGAAGAAGGCAACAACAACAACAAATTTGTTTTTGATTAATTTTTATTTAGAAGATGAAATGTTTTAAAATAATTTTGAAAAACATAAATAAAAAAACAAGAATTTTTCTCTATTACTGTATAAAAATGAATTCTACGTCTTAACTTACGATACTATCAAAACTGTGTTTTTTTTAGATTACAGTTAAAAGTTCTCTATATGACCTTGTTATTAATAATGTTGATTTTCTATGATTTAAATATTAATTCTAAATGTTTGATAGTTTAAATCATACTTGATTTTAAATACAAATTCTAGTTGTTTGACAGTTTAAAATCGTTAATTGAGCTTAAGGTCAGGTTAGAATAATTAATTGCTCTAACGAGTTTTTCCAAAGAAACAACATTTTTGCATATGGGACTTATTGTGGTATTTTGTAATGCGAATGATATTTTTGTGCCAATTTTAAATGCATATGGAATTTTTGGTGGTATTTTTAAAACGCGTGGAATTTTTGTAATAATTTTTAATGATCCTGGGATTTTTTTTGATATTTTTTTTATTGCTGTGAAAACTTTTTTGTTTATCTTTATCATGATAATTTTTGTTGTATATAATTAATGTTAATGTGAAAAAGTAACTTTTTGTCGGAATTTTTTCAAATTTCAGCTGGCAACCTTGGCTAGTAGTACTACATTTTTTTGTAGCCACATACTGGCTCTCTAGCTATATGTATCTGTATTCTCTATTGCATTACAACCCAACAAGCCATGAATGTCAGTGTTCCAGCTAAACGGTACTTAAAACGGCAGCGTCTGATTCGCTGGTATGAAAACGACATGTTTTTGTACCCTTAAACCGTTCTCTATATAATTGTAAAGTCCTTTTTTATAAAGTGTTTTCTAAATGACCTTGTTATTTATTATGTTGATTTTATATGATTTAAATACAAATTCTAAATGTTTGGTAGTTTAAATCATACTTGATTTTAAATACAAATTCTAGTTGTTTGATAGTTTAAAATCGTTAATTGAGCTTAAGGTCAAAGTTAGAACAATTAATTGTACTAACGAATCTTTCCAAAGAAACAACAACAACAACGCTAGTGCACGCTTGCACGGGCATCACAAAGATTTCTGATGAAGCCTTTAGCACGGCCGAAATTGCAATAAAATCAGCTAGTGATTTTTTTCCTTTTCATATCGAAAATTGTTGTTGTTGTTGTTGTTTCTTTGGAAAGATTCGTTAGTACAATTAATTCACCTTTTTATATTTATCAAGATTCGAATTTAAATTTATGTCATATTCGCTTGATGCGTCGTTTATTCTTGTCTTTTTTCCCTCTCTTTTTCACTCGTTTGACAAAAAACTCTGAAATATGCATTGAATCAGTTGAGTTGCCGTTTATTGTTTAGTTTATTGTTGCAACTTAATAAAAACTATTTTAAGAAAAAGTTACAATTGTTTAATAACGAATAAAATTAATATACAACTTAAAGTTTTCTATATCACCTTGTTATTTATTGTGTTGATTTTCTATGATTTAAATACAAATTCTCAATTTTTGATAATTTAAATCATTTTTGATTTTAAATACAAATTCTAGTTGTTTGATAGTTTAAAATCGTTTATTGAGCTTTAAGTCAGGTAAGAACAATCAACAGCTCTAACTATTTAATCAACAGATAACTAATTAATCAGCTAGTGAAGTTTTCCTTTTCATATTGAAAATGTTGTTGTTGTTGTTTCTTTGGAAAAAATTCGTTCGAGCAATTAATTGTTCTAACCTGACCTAAAGCACAATTTTATTTGCAATTTCAATGATTTTAAAGTATCAAACAACTAGCATTTGTATCTAAAATCAAGAATGATTTAAACTATTAAACATTTTGAATTGTATTAAATCATAGAAAATCAACATTAATATACAACTTAATAAATGGTACGCTTATATGAAACACACATTGCATTGTTTGCTGACAACGAAACGGTCCGCTTCAGTGCTTTTAAAAGTGCACGCCGTTTTCAAACAAGCCGATTGGCTATCTGGGAAATAAAAAAAAATAATGAAAGCAACTGATGAGTATTTATATATGTATGTTTTACATATATATTAATAAGAAACAACAACAACAACAAAAGCAGCACAACAACGAACGACGTGATTACGAACCAAACAAGCAAACACAACAACAACAACAACCTTAAAAACAGCATAAGCAGCTACTGCAGTTAAGCAGCTTGTGCATTTCTCATACGAATATGTGAATTTTTTATATTCTTAGATTTTGCTATTTTATTAGATATTCGTTTTATGCCCACTAAAACTGATATTTTGGCATTTTTGTTTTCTTTGTACGATGAATATTAAAGTCTGTAGGTACACCCCAAAGTGTCAAATATCACTTTGAAAAAATTCGTGAAAATGATCCCCATACAAACCGCGCTGTAAGACGTAATTCTACGTCAAAAGCAACTAGAACAGATGGCAACCTTGGCAAATTTGAAGGCTATGATCTATAAATAGCTTATGTCATATTATATTTAAATGTCATATGATAAAGTAGCCGATTTGAACGTAAAATTCATACAAATTTTTTCAAACAAGTGTGAAATCATATAAGACTTTAACAGTGAGTTGATCACAGGTTAATCACTCAAAGACTACTCAAGAGGAAAATGTAGCGGTTTCCGAAACAGACTGTCTAGTCAGCTAACTGATTGAATCTATACAGAGTTGTTGTTGCCTTCTTAAAAACTTTCTTGGTCTAAACCTCGCCATTTAATTCATGTAATAATTTAATAGATCATAAAATTAATTATTGAAAACACTTTTCTTCTTTGTTCTAGCAAAAGATATTCTACAGTTGTGCTGCCAGCCAAGAAACATCTCTTGTTTAAAGGCTCCAATAATGACACCACCATTTAAAAAAACACTTTTTTCATTATATAATATATTAGCTGGACCGGCAGGCATTGTTCTGCCGTTTCCGATAGTTAGCGTATTTTGTTTTATTTGGTTAAATTCCCTGATCAGATGATTGTGTTTTAGATGGATAAATATATATAATGCCAAAACACTCATCGTACCTGAAAACCTCTTTAAACAAATTTTCCTGCTAATCATACGAGAGCTATTTGATAATTCCGTGAAAATGAAACAAGGAATGATTTTTACGGCAAAAAAATTTTTTCTCAATACAGTTTCCTTTTAGCGCGATATATTTCGTCCAACGTTCCTCCAATTTTTTCATCCCATCCGAAAAATACGTTTTCGGAAGGTCCTCAAAATAGGCCTCTGTTTCGGTGATGAGCTCCTCTCTGGGGTGAATCTCTTTCCTCCAAGCCATTTCGTAAGGTTTGAAAACAGAAAATAGTCGGAGGGGGCCAAATCTGGAGAATATTCTGGATAAGAAAGCAATTCATACTTTAATTCATAGAATTTCGCCATGGAAGCTAGGCATGTGAAACGCACGCATTGTCTTAATGGAAGAGCACTTTTTCCTCGCCAAATGGGGACGTTCCTCTTACAAAGCGTCATTGAAATGGTTCAATTCAGCTGCATAGTATTCGTCATTGATCGTTCTTTTCGGTGGACAGTAATAAATATAGTTTATACCGCGTTTATCCCAAAATACTGTCGCCATAACCTTTCCGGCCGATAGCACTATCTTCCAAGAGCGTCGGAAGCGAATTTCATCTGGGGGGGCAGTACAAATGGTGGTGCAAAAAAAGTTCACTAAAATTTTTTTAAAGAAACATGAATGTGAATACACAAATTTTTTATTTTAGTTTAAAATAAAAAAATATAAAAATATATAAAAATATTAAAATTTCATTATTTTTAAAAGTTCTTCCAATTTCAATATTAGAGATCATTCTTTAAAGGATCTTTCATATGGTAATATGAAAATATACACGTAGTTATCTTAAGCGAAGGTGTACTCACCCTTCGAACGTTGCTTACTCTAAGTTCAAAACGTAGTTATCGTAAGCGAAGGTGTACTCACCCTTCGAACGTTGCTTACTCTAAGTTCAAAACGTAGTTATCTTAAGCGAAGGTGTACTCACCCTTCGAACGTTGCTTACTCTAAGTTCAAAACGTAGTTATCTTAAGCGAAGGTGTACTCACCCTTCGAACGTTGCTTACTCTAAGTTCAAGACGTAGTTATCTTAAGCGAAGGTGTCCTCACTCTTCGAACGTTGTTTACTCTAAGTCAAGCGTAGTTGTCGTAAGCGAAGGTGTACTCACCCTTCGAACATAGTTTTACTCTAAGCTCAGGCGTAGTTATCGTAAGCGAAGGTGTACTCACCCTTCGAACTTTGTTTACTATAAGCTCAAAACGTAGTTATTTTAAGCGAAGGTGTACTCACCCTTCGAACATAGTTTTAATCTAAGCTCAGTCGTAGTTATCGTAAGCGAAGGTGTACTCACCCTCGAACATAGTTTTAATCTAAGCTCAGTCGTAGTTATCGTAAGCGAAGGTGTACTCACCCTTCGAACATAGTTTTACTCTAAGCTCAGGCGTAGTTATCGTAAGCGAAGGTGTACTCACCCTTCGAACTTTGTTTACTATAAGCTCAAAACGTAGTTATTTTAAGCGAAGGTGTACTCACCCTTCGAACATAGTTTTAATCTAAGCTCAGTCGTAGTTATCGTAAGCGAAGGTGTAATCACCCTTCGAACATAGTTTTAATCTAAGCTCAGTCGTAGTTATCGTAAGCGAAGGTGTACTCACCCTTCGAACATAGTTTTACTCTAAGCTCAGGCGTAGTTATCGTAAGCGAAGGTGTACTCACCCTTCGAACTTTGTTTACTATAAGCTCAAAACGTAGTTATTTTAAGCGAAGGTGTACTCACCCTTCGAACATAGTTTTACTCTAAGCTCAGGCGTAGTTATCTTAAGCGAGGGTACACTCACCCTTCGAACGTTGTTTACTCTAAGACAGGCGTAGTTATCGTAAGCGAAGGTGTCCTCACCCTTCGAACGTTGTTTACTCTAAAATCAAAACGTAGTTATCTTAAGCGAAGGTACCTCCATCCTTCGAACATAGTTTTAATCTGAGTTCTATCATAGTCACTCACAGCGAGAGGGATCATAGCAAATAACGGAATAAATATGAATAAGCAAGGATTAATTAAATCACTTTAATTTATATAATGCTTAATAATTAATAATAACTAAGTAACGTACTCATTAAGCAATAAATAAAACAAATGAAAATAATAAAGAATTACACTACAGTTTAAAACTAAAACGCTGGCTTTCTTATTTAAAACAACGGGATCATTGGTAAATAAATTATTTTGTAAGAACCCCTGGTTTACTCACTGAGCCTACCTCAGCAAAAATCAGTAACGAGCAAAAGGGTTCGTTACACCTTTCCCCCGCTTCCGACGCCAATGCTATCTTCGCCTTTTTTGGAGCACGTTCGGTCGGTGAAGTCCACTGTTTCGACTGTTCCTTTGTGTCTGGTGTGTAGTGATGGATCCATATTTCGTCCACGGTTACTAATCGGCGGAAAAATCCTTCGTATCTTTGTTCCAACATCGCCAAGCACGCCTTTGAATCAGTCACACGATCGCGTTTATGGTCGATAGTGAGCAAACGTGGCACCCATCTTGCGGATAATTTGTTCATATCCAAATGATTTTGCAAAATGTTCCACACCCATTTGTTTCAGATGCCTTAACAATTTCGCGCACTTTAACTATGCGATCGGCTAACACGACATCGTGAATTTTAGTGACCATTTCTGGTGGGGTGACCACATTTGGCAGTCCAGAACGTTCGGCGTCACTTGTGCTTGTGCGACCGCATCAGAGTTCAGTAAACCACTTGTGAATCATGAATCATTCTAATCGATGGTGCAGAGTCGCCATAGTATTTATCAAGCCTTTCCTTGGTTAAGCTGATGGTTTTTTGCGCAAAAAATAATGCTTTATGAGCACACGCAATTCACTTTTTTCCATTTTCGCCAAATTCTCAAGATCGTCTGCTGTCAACAGATGCCAAACACAAATTTTGACAGTAGTCTAATTAAAGAGAGTAGTTGACAGGATCAGTGTTGCATTTAAAGCAGTGGTCATCAAACTCTATACAAGCATACTTTGTTTATGTATAAAAGTTTACTGAAAGCTTTGCACTGGAAAAAATACTGCTTTAGTTCAGCTTACATTTAAGGTGAAGGTGCGCTTGTTGGACTATTTTCATTATTGTTCACATGCATGCCTTCAGTGTTGCCAGAAAAATTTTAATCTGCTGTATTACAAATCTAGGGGAGGAGTGTGAGGGGAAAATGTTATGCAAAAAATTTGCATTTTACGTTGTCCTGCTAATGTTCATAATTCATATCGAAGAAGCATATGATCATTTACTGATTTATGCACTGCTCCAAATAAGAATAAAACTTCTAAGATAGTGTAGGTTAATTTCATCCAATTCAAAAAAACTTTAAAAAGTAAGTTTTAATTAGAAGTGAATTTGTTATTGTGCATTAAATAAAGGTTTAAATTCCTAAGGAGGTATGAAAGGGTAGAGAGAGCATGAAAAGTTCGAGTTTTTTTACTTTCTTCTTGTTTTTGGGTAATCGGGATAAACTATATTTTGTTTTTTTTTTTTTAAGTTTGTGTGGTTTTTTGTTAGTTTTTGAGTAAGGAATATAATTATTAACTGTTTGAGTTAAATATTTTAAATATTTTTTTTTGTTAAAAAAAATGTGGAACGGACTGTATTTTTAATGCACTGTTCTTTGAATAACTTTTCATTTGCTCAGTAGACAGTTTGCTATTTTTTTCTGTAAACGCTTTTAATAAGTGAATCGGTAATTCCCTACGCTCAGTTTCATTTAAATTTTTGTGTAGTAAATTATGACAAGCGTCATAATGTCGTTCAATATCATATTTTTTACAAACAGAAACAGTTCGGTAGCAACCATATATTGCGGTTTGATAAGCAATAAAAGCTTAACTGCATTATTCTGTATTACGAAGATGATCACCAACGATGAGAAAGACACGAGAAGCAATATTTTCTTCCATACAAAATTGTATTATTTCTCGTGTCTTTCTCATCGTTGGTGTGCTTGTTAGTGATACAGAATAATGCAGTAAGTTGATTTAAGACAGAACTGAGTTATTGACATAGTTGTGTTCCACGTATATATCATTATGAACATACAAAATCTAGAAATACTAGCATGACCTTAGCCAAAGATATAACGCAAAAACTAAAGGCCCTTTCATATAACTTATATGGCGTTGAAAACTTTGAAGCAAGATTTCTAGAAACTTTGTAATAAGACTTAAGCTGTTATTGGTTATCGACACAGATATAACGTATAAAGATTACACTGTATTAAATTTTATGTATGCAATATTTTTGGAACTATATATGAAAAATTCTTTATTTTTAAAAAATAGCGACATGGCATCAAAGAGGTAAAATTAAAAAAATTATGAATTACAAGGCAAAACGATATTTTGCATGGCCAATATAAGGTAATTGTGAGGCATGCGATGGATAAATTAATTAATTATTTAAAAGCGTCATGTCCACATATCATATCAAATAGTGATGAGTTTCAAGTACGTAAAATGAAAGCATCTTCCGCTGTCAGTTTGGCCTTGGAAAATCACAATAAAAAAGCATGTTTGCTTGTTATATTAGCCTGCCTTTTTACATTTCCGTCTGCTTATCTTTATTTCACATTAGCCGTCTGACGGTCTGTGTCCTTTTAACACTCCGTCCACTACTTATTTATTTAATTTCGCAATACAAATCCGAGCAAAAAATATCCCATAATGCCTAGTAAGATTTCTGCAAAAAGTGCTTTAGCACTAATTTGTTTTCAGTGTGAGCTTTAAAGCACTCATAAATACATACTCAAGATGAGAAAGTATAGGTGTGCAAAGCTGCCCGACACTGGTCTAGACCTTTAGGAGGAGCTAAACTACAAACACACGTACAGACACACGTACATCTATATATAAATACACGGTTAAAAATCTTGGAATAAAAACTGTTCGGTGCCATTCTCTCATGTTTCTCAACCGATTTTGATAACATTTTTTCATGAATTACAGTATGGAGTGCACCGAATATTTTTGAACCTTTGACCTGAAACATGAGCATTGTAAGAATATTTCTTAAATAACATCTAATCAATTATAGATGGAAGAACATGGTGTAAGTGGTTATAGCTTAGTACGCTGTAGGTACGAAAATTTTTAGGCATTTACTGCTCGCGAAATTTTGGTGTAGACTCAACACTAACACATACTTACTATAACGTGTTTGTTGAATGTGTTAGTTGAACATTATTGCTAAATGTCAAATTTTCACGCCAATTAAATATACGGACATATGAAAGACAACAATATTTTGACATTTTAACTCTGCAATCATGGTTGTGAACTTGGCTGCATTAAGCAAATTTTTCAGTTCAACAGCGTACTAACCAACAAAAAAAAATGTTGCTACCTTTTCGCTGTCAAAAACGCAATGCAACTCTTACGGAAGATTTATTTTCTCTTCTACAGCATACTAAGCTTATCTCTTACTGATACCCTACAATAAGTATTTTTTTTATAACATATGCGAATATATACTATTGCGATTTGTAACAAATAGTAAATTTTTCGAAATTTTCCTTTATTTTGACATCAAACTTATGACGATATCTCGAAAACTGTAGCTTTTTTCAGTACAACATATTTTTTTATGAGAAGTCGTTGGTTGCGAAAAATAACGATACACAAAAGCTTTTTTGGTAATAATTTCTACGGAGAGTATGTTAAGAAAACTTCCGTTATGACATCAAAATTATTGCGATATTTCGAAAACTGTACATTTTCTTAGTACAACACATTTACTAGAAACAAGGCAATCGCCTCCGAATGAGAAAAAACTATACAAATTTCCAGTTTTGATTTTGCAAGCAAACATATATTGGGGGTTGGAATTAATTTTAAAGGTTTTTTTTCGGTTTTTGAGCATTTATTTAGAAACAACGGTACAATGTATATTATTCAAAGTATTGTCCATCGTTAGCTACAACATTTTCCCATCTTTCTGGCAGCATATGGATTCCGCGCCGGAAGAACGATTCGTCTTTTGAGGCAATCCACGAATCGACCCATTTTTTGGTATCCTCGTAAGAAGTGAAGCGCTGCTCAGCCCAGCCATGCGTCATCGATCTGAATAGGTGGTAGTCGGAAGGGGCTATGTCTGGGCTATAAGGCGGGTGGGGTAACACATCCCAATTCAGCGCCTCCAACGTTTCCTTGACGGTTCTTGCAACATGTGGCCGTGCGTTGTCATGTTGACCTACGTTGTCACCACTTTGTCGTGTCTTTTGGCATATTCCGGCCGTTTAACCTTTAATGCTCGGCTCAATTGCATCAATTGTTGTTGGTAGCGTTCCCCAGTGATGGTTTTGTTAGGTTTTAGCAGCTCATAGTACACGACACCCTTCTGATCCCACCAAATACACAGCATAAGCTTGGCGCCATGAATATTCGGCTTGGCCCTCGATGTTGATGCATGGCCGGGTGGTCCCCACGATTTTTTTCGCTTAGGATTATCGTAATGGATCCACTTTTCATCGTCAGTGACAATACGATGCAAAAAACTCTTCCTTTTATGCCGTTGAAGCAGTTGTTCGCACATGCAAAATCGCCGTTCAACGTCTCTCGGCTTCAACTGGTACGGCACCCAATTTCCTTGCTTTTGAATCATTCCCATGGCCTTCAAGCGTTTGCCGACCGTTGATAAGTCGACTCCCAATGATTCTGACAATTCTTGAAGGGTTTGACACGGGTCTTCATCGAGCAAAGCCTCCAATTCCTCATCTTCAAACTTTTTCGGCTGGCCCGGACGCTCTTTGTCTTCCGTATCAAAATCACCACTTTTAAACGGACGGAACCAGTACTCACAAGTAGAAATCGATGGAGCATAGTCCCCGTAAGCCTCAGTAAGCGTGTGTTGTGCTTCAACCGCTTTTTTCTTCAAATGGAAGCACAAAAGTAAACCTTCCCGCAAATTGCGTTTTGTTGGAACGAAAGTCGGCATGTTCACAGAGAAAAAAATATATGTTGTTTACACTTCAGTGGAATGACACATACTGAAAAATGAAGCTTAGACAATGTACTTTGAATATAGTCACAGGTGTGCCCGATGCGATCTATTGATAGTTACGCCATCTCTTAGAAAACCTTTAAAACTAATTCCAACCCCCAATATCTCAGCTATTTTCGAATCCATTTTCATCAAATCTTCTTTGTCTAAAAGTTAAATTAAATGACTGATGGCATAAGAAAATATTTACCGTTACCTCACCAATTCAACTTATTGTTTTCAAAAAATCTCTTAAAAACTTTTTTTGTTTTTTTTTCTACACTTTTTTATGACATATCACTTATCTGCAAGAATAGCTTAATTTTGGCACATAATTTAATAAACAGTATCTATCATCGAAAATCATGTGTTTCCCAATTGATTTGGATCAGTTTTCTTTTAAATGATTAAGAGTATGGAGATGGAGTGCACCGAATACTTTTTGTGACCTTTGACCAGAAATATGAGCGTCCAGAGACAGTTTCTTAAACAAAAGAGGCTATAAGAGATGGATGAACATGGTGTAAGAGGAAGTTTTAGACATTGCTGATGAGATGTACAAAAAATATATTCTAAAAATTTTTCGCTACCTCTTACGGATACCCTACAATAAGCATTTTTCTTATGTAATATGTGTGAATTTATATTAAGATGGTGAAATTTCTGACAAATAGAAAATATTCAAAAATTTCCAATATTTATACATCTAGTTTTTGACGATTTTTTCGAGACGATTTTTGTTCGAAAATTTGTTCGTTAACACTAGGGCTTTCAATCCCGGGATCCCGAATCCCGAAATCCTGGGATCCCAAACCAATTGCAACTGCAATATAAACGATAGTTTTTTTTATAATCGATATCACACTGTTCTTTTTTCTGTCTCTGTACACTGAAAGTCTATTTTTTAGATTGTTTTGGTTGTAATCTTAACAGACTTTGTTTACTTGGCTGTTCAACTTTTACGGAATTTCGAAAGTAGCAATAGTTTTATTACTACATATGGGTAAATCCTAGCGTTCGGACGTCACATTCGCATACATTTTTTTATAAATTTTAAAATTTGTATTAACAGTTTTTCAATTAAGATGTATCTGGTGAAATAATTTTTCATGAGTATAATTTTATAATTATAACCATTCTGTATCTTAAAGCAATTTACCTAAAATTTGTTATTTTTTTTCGTGAGCACGAACGTTACAAAAAAAGGAAGTTCTTGTGAGACTAGTACTCGAACTTAGAATATTTCTGCGAAATGGTCGATCGCACCTCGAAAGATTATAGGAACAAAAAAAAATTGCAAATTCAATAAGTTTAAAAAAAGGCCAACATCATCTCAAATATCGTGTTTTTAAAGTCAGTTAACAATTTTATTTGTTCGAACGTTATGTGTCGGACTTCACACATTTTTCCATTGTAGTTTATTTGGGTAATTAAGTAATTAAAATAAAATAAATAATAAACTGGTCATTTCAGTACTTGGAAGGACTTTGGCCTAGCTTCTATTGATCAATTGTGATGTGCGTTTTATCAAATGTTTTATCACAACTGACCGAGAACTGGACCTACGTGTTTTATGCCGACTCCGAACGGCTTATGTTCTCAGGAAGCTTTACATGGCAATTTTTACTCTCTGAGGTTTGCCATTGTCTGCACAGTGGTTACGACCGAACAGAACAATTAATTCAATTGAAAAAACTTTCTGTCTGAGCTGGAATTGAACCCGGGCTACCGCGGTTCTTTTGCTTAGGGGCCACGCACTCTACTCACTAGGCTACTGCCGCCACCGTAATTTAAGTAATTAGGTAGTTAAGTAATTATGAAAATTAGTAATTAAAAAACAAATTTAATATATTGTTCTTTTCTTCCCTCAACCATTTTTTTCATTATCCTTAGCCAATGCACATTGGTTCCATCGATCAGATTTTGTGGCCAAAACCCAAATTTTAAAGTTGTAAAAATGCCAAAGATAACAAAAACACTTGTTTTAGTTGTTTCCATCGTTGCACCGTTAGTTGATACAGAGCTGAACTTACACTAAAATTTTGTTTACATTTCGCTGCATTTGTTTGTAAAGAGTTGAAGCTATTTAATATACAAATTTTGCAATTTTCTGTTTGAAAGTGAAAAAAAAATAATGGCTAGTAGTAATCTTAGTAAGTAAAGGTGGTATTTGTGAAAATTAATTAAATTTTTTTCTTGTGAGTAGCAAAAACTGTATTTTTCAGCATTAACCATTTTCGCAACTTTTTGCGATTTTTAAAGTTTCCATTTTTTTTGTAGGTGTCTACCGTTTTAAAAATACCGAATTGTTCAACGCATGGCGTGCAAACGCAAGAACATCAAAAGCTGACAAGGAAAAAGATGTTTATAACATTCTTTTGACAAATATAAATAAAAACGAATCAAAAGCTTTTAAAAATATTATTCGATTAAAAGCCAAAACTATTTCGTTTAACTTGTCTTTGCGATGGATAAGAAGTACAAGAAATGTGTCAGCATTTCAAAAGAAATATGCTGACTGACTAAAGACTGAAACTGAAATCAAAGGTAATAAGGGCTTAGGTGGGCGTCCTTCTCTCTCATTTAGTGAAAAATCAGGCAGGTCGAAGAGAAAGGCAGCGTGTGAACTATCCAACGTGTCTTCTAATGAAACAGATTTATTAGTTATGGCAGCAAGCTCCTCTGCTTGAAAAGAAGGTAATTCTAACTTGGCAGCAGTTGTCAAGACGAGTATTGTAAGTCCACATAGAGCTTTAAAAATAAAAAAGATGATGCAATCTGAAGAAAAAAAAATTATACTACTTTCCTATACTGAGGCCTTAGCATTTATTTTAGAAAATAACTTCACAAAGCAACAATACCTAAACATACGCCTTGAGAGTAAGACTTGAAACTGTGATATATATCCTCCTTATATAAAAGTTTTAAATGTTAGAGAACAGTGGAGGCCACAAGCGGAAATTGTGTCTGATAAAATTGCAAAAGTACCACTTGAAATGCTTTTGAAGCATACAGCAAAGAGAATTGTTGAAGTTCAGAAAGGAGATATATCAGCTGTGATGAGTTTGAATAAAGAAAATATAATAAGTGCAACACTAATTCTTAGTTACGGATACGAGTGTTCTACTGGTCAAGCCAATTATAGCCAACGATTTTCAGAGCCTGGTAGCTCAATGAACTCAGATTCATCTCTCTTTGCAACCACAATTATCCCCTTGCGTTTGATTTCATCAACAGGAAATATTCTTTGGAATAATGCAACACCGCAATCTGTTAGGTTATGTAGACCATTAAAGCTGGAATATATAAAGGAAACTAAGGAAACCATTTTAAAACAAGATTCTGCTATAGGGAAGGAAATAGATGGAATGGAGATTTTTACATTAGAATTTATTGAAGGTAAGATAATTCAAATCAAATTCAAGCTGTTCTTAACTTTGATTGAGGAAAAAACTTTAAATTTTTTAACTGATACAAAATCTTCGCAAGCATGTCCTATTTCTGGATCTTTTCCTCAAAATTTCAAAAACTTTAAGGACTTAAAGCCCGAAAAATTTAAGGCAAAAGAGAAAAATTTGAAATTTGGAATTAGTCCACTTCATTGTTGGATTAGATTCTTTGAGTTTGTTTTACATGCGGGCTATAAATTTGGCGTAAATAAATGGCAAGTAAGAAACTTGTCCGATAAAGAAAAAGTGGCAAAGAAAAAGGAAAACATATAAAATCTCCTTTGGTAAAATCTTGGCTTGCGGGTAGATAAACCGAAAACAGGTGGATTCGGCAGCAGTAACGATGGAAATACTGCACGGCGTGCATTTGAGAACCATATCTTATTTTCTGAAGTAACGGAAGTGGATGTTGATTTAATTTTTCATTTGAAAATTATTCTTATATGCCTGTTCTGTCAATTTCCTTTGCATCTAGATCAATTCGAAAAATATTGCTCTGAAACGGCTCAAAAAATAATAGAAATCTATCCTTGGCTTACCATGGCAGCTACTGTTCATAAAGTCCTAATTCATTTAAGGCAAGTACTGGAGCATTTAGTACTTCCAGTTGACTGTTTCGGAGAAGATGCGTCTGAATCCAGAAAAAAAATTTATAAGACTGATAGGCTGCACCTTGCTAGAAGGAGTAGCCTCAAAGACAACCTGGCAGATGTTTTCCATCGAGCCTTAGATACTTTAGATCCAGTTTTATCAAGCATTTCATTAAAAGTAGTCGAAGCATCAACCTCAAACTCTACAGCAATTTTAGATACATCGGCAGATACTGATTCTGATGAGTCATGAAGTGCTGAAGATGGATCTTTGGAAATGAATGGCCTTTATATTCCTTTTCAGGATCTTTTAGAATTAGATAATGCTATCTTACTTATTTCTTATTTTCTATATGTAAGCTGTTTCATTAAATTTTTGTAAATATAATACGCTTTGTGCTTATTTGAAAATAAAAAAATAGCCAAATTGAAATGCATACTATAGTTATTAGAAAAGTAATAGTAGTTTTGGCCGCCATTTTGAAGCCATCATTTTGAATTTCGAATTTTTGACTTCAAATTCATGATCAAAGACTCCGAAAACTTTCTGGGCATCAAATTTGAAATGCATAATATAGTTATTTTGAAAGTTGGAATGTTCATGGACGCCATTTTTAAGCCGCCATTTTGAATTTCAAATTTTTGACTTCAGTTTCGTGATCAGCGACCCCAAAAACTTTCGGGTCATCAAATTTGAAATGCATAATATAGTTATTATAAATGTTAGCATTTTCATGGACGCCATTTTAAAGCCGTCATTTTGAATTTCAAATTTTTGACTTCAGCTTCGTGATCAGCAAACCCAAACCTTCATATCAGCATGTCCTCCAATTTTACAAAAACAAAAAAGCTAACGAAACATTTACTAAACATATACGAAAAAGAAAAACTACATTTGTGAAACAGTGCAGGCAATTTGACTATGATGGTTAAGGAATTTATGTATAAATTGCTTAAAATTATAAAATTAAAATATTTCTCTTTTATAATATCATCAAATAATACCTTTTCTTAATAAGTTATAATATTTTGATCACTTTAGACTTTACTGTCGATACTTAAGTTTTTTTAATATAAAAGGAATATTTTATTTACATCTTAACATGCAGCTCTTTTTTAATTTTTTAAAAATATAGATTTATGTTGCTTGTTTTGCTTAACTTATTAACGTTTATATATTTATGTTTATAAAAAAGTGAAATATTATTTGATATTTTTAAATATTTTAGGTTTTCCTTTTAAAATAAATGTTGAACTTTTCTAAAATATAAAAATTCATAACGTTTTTTATTAAATAAATTTATTATTTAATTAAGATATTTAAATTTTAGCAAATATCTTTAATTAAGAGCCGTAACGGTTAATATTTTTTTTTTTGGAAAAATCATCATACTATAATCGTTATTTTTTAACTTATTTTTTTTCGATCTGGTTTAATGAGGTGATGTATATTTTTTATTTATTTCCTGTTACAAGTGTTCCCCGAACAAATTAAAAAATGAATTTCAGAATTCGACTTTATCTTTCAATTATTGTTGAACTGTTTTCCTTATATTTTTCTTTGGACATTACAACTGTTTTGTAACCATTGCCTGCATTAGTCCTTATGATTTCGTCTAAGTGTTGTCTGGAAAACTTTTGAGTGTTTTTTAATATTTTAAGTATGATACCGATTTTAAAAATTTGGATTTCTATTTAAAAAAAAAAAAAGAAAAGAAATAATATATAATTCTTTTTGCCAAAACGCAGAAGTTAAGAGAAAGAGTTATTACCGGCCCCTGCCTTTAATACAGCTACATGCCATTATATTAAAATTTTGGAAAGGTCAAAGTAAAATGGTCGAATTTCGACCACAGGCGAACATATGTATTTACACAATTTATGTATATTTTACATAAATTGTGTTTCCTTGCATACAAAAATTCTTATAAACATGACTAATTTAATGACTTTTGTTAGCCTTTAATTACACAGGGGACCAAAATCCTGTGGTGGGTATATTCTAATGAATTCTGGAAAACATTTTTATTATTACAGTAAGTTTTTGGTATCGCAAAGTGTAATCAAATCAACAAGATAATTAAGTTAACTTGAGTTTTTGTTGAAAAAGCTGTACTCTCCTTGAAATTTTCCCTGCCATCATTGTCAATATTGACAAATTATTTTACAGCATTACAAAAAAAAAACAATAAAAAGTGGTGCTTTGCACCTTTTAGTTGTTTGAACAAAACATTTTAATTGTTATTTTAGCTGTTGCTATTGACATGTAAATTCATTTACAGGCGGTTTTTGTTTGAATGTCAAGTATGTCAAGTGTTGTATTACATTTTGAAGATGTTTTTTTTTTTTTTGTGTAGTAGAAAATTGCAAGTGAAGTTTTGCAGTTTAGTGCAGTTGACAAGCAGCATTATAATTTAACAACAAAAACAACAGCAGCAAATAAAATGAAATAAACAATATTTAAACAATTAAATTTTTTCAAATTATATTTTTATCGTTCAAAACTACTTAAACGTGTTAAAACAGAAATTTTCGTCAAACCGGAAACAGAACTTAAATGAACTTAATACAAAGTAAAAATGAAAAAATTAAGAAGAGGTTTCATTATTTCAAACCAAAATTTTGTACCTATTCCAAATCAGTTCTCTTATTTAGTAAATGTTTTACAAATAGGAACTTCAAATTAGTAAAATATTTTAATTATGAAAACAGTTTTGATATTTTATTATTTTACAATGATTTAAAAACATAGTGTTAACTATGTTATAGAGTCACTATATAGAAAAGTTAATGCAATATGGTCATTAAAAATTTCGTTGTGAGGTGAAATAATATAATGATACAGAAAAATTATGATACAATGATAACATGAAAATAAATAAATAAAAATAATATAAGGAAATAGAAAAAATTAATAGCTTTTAAAGCATGAAAATAATGAATTTAGCTAAAGTGGGAGATAGCACAAAAACTTGCAAAAACTAGCAGCTGATATTAACATATTATAATTATAAAACCTCAATTAATATTGAGAAAAAAATTTCAATAGGGTCATCAGGGAGCACCTCAACTAAAACTCTAGCAGAAATTTAATTATATGAACAAGAAAACACTAACAATAGTATTGGTAATAAATTATTTTTAAAAAAAGTATACAAGAAGTAAAGAAAATTAAAGTTGTTTAAGAACAAAGCTAATAACTTTCATTTCAATGTTAATTTTGATTTGTTCCATTACAAATTTATATTATATTTTTTATAATGTTTTAGAGTTGCACTTCACTTTAAACCTGCCTCTACTGCTAGAACCAACTTATTAAATGCTCTCTCTTTTGAAGCTATTCTTAAAGAGTACGGTTAAAATTAAACAAAAACAATTATTATTTTTAAAAGCTTATTCTTATAGTGATAACACATTTTGTATCAAAATTTTGACTTCGATTTTTTTATTTTCGGCCTATGGCAGCGACCAGTGTGCAATGGTACGTTACCCAGAGATCTAAGCTAACCACATTCGTTTAGAGAAAGTTTCGAAAAGCGACTAAAAATGTCATTAAGAAATGTATGTACCTAATACGGGTCTGGTTGGCTAATTTTCGAAAGAATGCAAGCCTTGTGTAGCTATAAGAATGTAATAAGAATTAACAACAGTTGGCATTTAAAGTGTCTAAATTGAAATCATCCAGTGAGACAAGATTAAACATATTATTGTTACCAAAAAAACTGAAATTCGTCTGAAAACATTTGAGAAGTATTCGAATACAATCTGTATGTACAAATAAAGATAAAAATTTCTAAGTTTACACAGCCAGAATTTTTAATCCGTCCGCAGTAGAAAAATTGCAGGAAGACACATCGCAATTGCATAAAGTACGCACAAAAACACCAACTCCACCAGAATTGTCGTGTCTTAAGCAATTTGTTTCAATTATCAATTATTGAATTACTAATTTATTATTATTTATAAATACCATAAAACTGAAATATTAGCGAATATTTTGTTATGAAAATTTTTATAATGTTACTCAGTTTTCTAAAGAAACAGTGCTTCAAAGTTTTGTATGAGTCAATAGTTTATCACAATGTATTTGAAATGCATGCAATGAAAATTTTAAACAAAATACTTTGACTTTCTGTGTCTCCCTTTAACTCTTGAAAAATCTAAAAATGTTTCAGTTTATCACCTACATTGTTTGTGAGTAAACAAAAATCACAGACAATTATTATTTCCTTAATCTCCTGCCAAAGTCCAAATTCTCTTCACGCTTCACTTGGCTTTGATTATTGAAACTGATTTATTTAAAAATCATGCTAATACCACTTAGCTTAGCGTAACATTTATCAGTTTTAATTCTAATTTAATGTCATACCGTGTGAGTCCATGCATTAGTTATAGGCTGCATCAATTCAAAGCTTTTTTATATTTCACTTCTTCTCAAAGCTTATTCGTCCCTCCGTTTGGAACATTGCTGGTCATTTAACAATTTCACGCATCGTTAAATAAACGTAAGCATCTGGTTAATCTATCTACCAAACCTTGAAAATACGCATAGCAGTATCTATGTTATCCAATCTTTCTAATGTCAACATTTTAACTGCGGGTTATTCTACCTGTGCTTGGCAGAGATACGCCATAGGTGCTGCTTAAATCATCCTTGGAAAGCTTACCGTTATCGAAGGCAATCGAGACTAAAAGCGTTCGTCATGAATTTGATTGATGAAAATTGTGCGTTTGTACGTCAGAGCAAAAGGACAAAAACCATTACGTATTTCTCCACTGCATGTCTTAAGCAAAGACCCTTTCCTAGGGGGCTATCAAATTCAGTTTAGCGTAAATTAGGATTGCTTGCGGTGAATTGAATGAGCATTGAAATGTTTATTTATCGTTTCCTAGAAGTTGGCATCGTTTTTGATGAAAAAAAATATATATAAACAAAAATAGCTTTCGATGGCCTAGAGCTACTGCACAGCTTTTGTGTATTTTAAAGGACCTTTTAAAAATAGTGTGTCATTAATTTTCCGGTATTTTTAGTTTTTGTACATGACTTTTTTCTTTTGTAAAATTTTAACAGGAAATCTTTATTAAATGCATTGAGTTTTGCAACATTGTCTCATTACTTTAAGGATTACTTTTTAATAACATCCTAGGGTATTAAAGAATACCTTGTTAAACATTTGGCCTTACTGTCCCGATTTCGAGGTCACTTACTTTTCAGAAAAAAAAGCAGAAATTTTTTTTTTATTCACACAGATATGATTCTTAGCCAACTGATATTGTTTTTACTTTAATATTAAAAGGGTTTTTTTTTTTAATTTGAATAACACACAAGAGACAAAGGCATGCAGGCAAAGTAGTTGACTTTGGCCATCAAGGTTATGGCTACAGTTTTTTGTGGAGCATGCGGAGTAATTCAGATCGATGACTTTATTCACAGCTGTTGGACAGATTTGAAGCAAAAACGATCCCATTTGGTGAGGAAAAAGTGCTCTTCCAAAAAAAAAAAAAACGCATCGGCGCAAAACGATTTCTCCGGGGGAGAAAATATCCAAAAAATTTCAGAGCATTTTATAGGGAAAGAGCATTACTTTTAGTTGCCGTAACAAGTTTTGTGGAAAAAAGTTAATTCGTTGTATAATATATTCTCAAGTATATCGAAAAACCCGTTTTTAACCCTTTCAGGTTAGGATATCTTGCAAAGCTGATGTCATAGAGCAATTCTGAGGTCAGATTAGAATTCTGCGTACCAAAACCTTTGAAAACGTATAATGTCGTATGAAAAATGTCGGCCTGTGTAATTAATACATTGTTATCATTTCATTTTTTGTACAGAGACACTTTTTTAAAAGATTATATTGATATGAAATCGAAACAAGAGGTAGTTTTTCGATTTGAAACGACTTAATTAAACGCAAATCGATTGAGATTCTTAAAGCAACATAATGGGTGAGTGTGACGTCAAACCAGTAATATGAGCCGGTAACTACGAAAAGATACTACAATTTACAGGAACGAGCTACTGGACCTAAGAGTTTCAGTGCTGACTCTGAGCGGCTTATATTCTCAAGAAGCCTTACATGTCAGTTTCTACTCTCTAAGTCTTGCCATTGTCTGCAGAGAGGTGGCGACTGAACAGAAAAATTATATCAATTAAAAAAGCATTCTTTCTGAGCTGGGGATTGTCCAGACAACCAAGGCTCTTTAGCATAATGGTTGCACACTTTACCCAGTAGACTTCGGCTAACACAGTTTGATGCGACAACGTATCATAATTCTTGTCATAGTAGCTGTAACAATAATTTTAATTATTGAATAAATCCATGAAGTCTAGTTTTCCAAGTTCTTGTCTTAGTTCATATTATAATATTTGTTCAAATCCTTGTCCTTATACTTACCCTAATACTTGTCAAAATCCTTATTCTTGTTCAAGTCTTTGTCGACCTCATAAACTGAATCCTTATCCGAACCATGTCCTAATTTTTCTTTAACTCTTTTTCCTAATACAAATACTAATAATTTTCACAAAAATTCTTCTTATTAATGTCCGTATTTCTATCAAAATCGTTGTCCTAACTCTCCTCCAAAACTTGTCCAAGACCATATTTTATCCTTGTCCAAATCATATTTTAATCCTAGTCCTAATCTCCTCATTATTTTCCAAATCTTCGTCCTATTCCTTTTCTAAATACTTGTCTTAATATTTTTCTACACCCTTGTCTTAATCCTTTTTTTAATCCTTTTCTAACTCTTTCCTTAATTCTTGTATAAATCATTGTCATAACCGTTTTCCTAGTTGTCCTCCAATCCTTCCTCAAAACCTTGTATAAGATCTTGTCGTAATTCTTGTCATAATCATTGTCATAATGCATGTCCAAATTCCTCTCCAATTTTTTGTCAGAGCTTTTTCCTAATATTTTTTTAAATTCTGCCCTAATTCTTGTCCAAAATTTTGCCCCACTCCTTGTTTAAGGCCTTGTCTTAACCTGTTTTGTTTTTAACTTCTTTTCAGATCACTAATCCTTGTGGAAATCTTTGTCATAGTACTTATCATAATATTTTTTCTGATCTGCGTCAAAATCTTTATCCGAACTCTATTCCTAATCCCAGCGAAATTTTTTATTTTTTAAAATAATACTTGTCCAAGTCCCAGTCTTAACCCTTGTTTAAATCCTTTTCTTTATCTTTCTCTCATTGTCCTAGTTCTTGTTTAAGTCCTTACCCTTATTTTCGTCATAAACTCTGCTATAATTGTTGTCCAATCCATCTTGAAGACCTTGTATAAAACAATGTCCTAACGCTTGTCGTAATTTTTCCTAAGAAAAAACTTTAATTTCTGATCGAAAAAATAACTGTCAAAAAATAACTTTTATTTCTGATCGAACACTCAGGGAAAAATCGCAACGTAAAATTAAATAATAATGGTTCTCATCTAAGCATGTAAACATGTATAGCATTTAAACTTTTGATGAGCGATAAAGTGTAAATAGCGTTAATGTCGACAAAATGGCGGCTGGGGCTACGACAACATTATGACTTTTTTACATTTTAAACCTTTTAAAAACCTTCATTAGCATAGAAAAATAAATAAAACGTGTTCATATTTGCTCCAACTACTTTAAATATGTAATGATTAGCGCCAAAGGAAACCCTCATTCACACACGTAGATTTACATGCTAGTTTACACTACAAAATAGGCTCGGAAATGATGCAAACTCACACCCATACAAATTTTGACAGATGGCTTACGCGCATGTAAGTTCACAAGGTTTACAATGTTTACGGGTCAGTTACATGCTTAGATGAGAACCCTTAATATCATGTTAATTTTACGTTGCTCCATTTTTAAGAAATCATCTTTAAATTCACATAGAATACGAAGTAGAAAATATATATTTTAGAGTGGAAGACACTTCAATTTGAAGTTGGATGCATATTTTTGTGTGTATGTGTTCAGAATAATTTCGTTGCAACCGTTTTAATAAAATTTATGCAAACAGTTATGTTTTTCGCTCTATCTGCCTTTTTAAGAGCAACAATTATTTTATGCACGCTGTTTAACTTAATTGAAATAATTTCAATTTACTCAACAAAATTGACGAAGGTGGTCACTGAATGTCGCTCAAGTTTGTGCGACAAGTTACAAATTTGGAAGAAGACGATGAGAAATTCGCTAGTCTGCTTAAAGATTTTGAGTTGGAAAGCCTTTTACCAAATGAATAATGGTAAAACTTATGTGAGAAACAAATTTTTATAACAACATTTTTAAAATCATAACTCTCTTATATAAATGTAATATGTTGAATTATTATATAATTTTTTTAAAAAATTTACCACATTTATTCTAATATTTTAATAAAAGAACATTTCTATAAAAACCAATTTTGTTTTTTTGTTTTTTCAATATCAAAAATGTTCAGTATTTCATTTAAAGTGAAAATCACTTTGATTCATTAAAATAAATACGTTAGTATTCCAATTGAATATGCTATCTCTTTGAGTTAAATCTGAATCTACGTTAAGTTAAAGTCGAATACTTATCATTTTAAGGTGTATAACACTTTAGTTTAAGGTGGAAACAACATAAAACTGAATATATGTGTTTCCACTTTGAATTGAATATTTTCGTGTTTGGTGCCAAATCATTCCACAAAATATTTGAATTGAAGTGGTTACCTTTGATTTTACGTTGTTTTTTAGCTCAGTGAAAAAATATCAATAAAAAAAAATTGGTTTCAGGTGATTTTTATCTTTAAAATCATAAAACAATCATGTAAAAAATGGAATCTCTAGCTCGCTAGCGTCACTATATTTAAAAGAATTATAAAAAAACTTTCTATACATGATATTTTGATTTTGATAATAGCACGAATTCGTACGAATGTCCAAGTATGGGAACAGAGAACTTCGTGAAAAGTATCCATTTATAGAAAATAAAAAAAAGTCACAGTGATATTTTGTGCAGAAAAGCAAAGGAATTTTTTCCATTGCGTCGGGTGGTGATGCGAATATTGCTCGTAACAAAAAACATCAATTTGTTCAAAGGTAACTTTTACCACCACATCTTTAACATATTTTCAATCGGATTTGAATATTGATTTACTGGGAATGAAAGAAGTGAGGACATATCATGTCTTAAATTCTAATTACAGTACCTAAAAAATTAATACCTAAAAACAAAGCCAGAATTATTTGTCAAATTGCTTCAAAAGGGAAATACAAACCAACAAATATAGAAGAAGATGTTGAGATGATAAACAAAGACGATTCAGATGATGCGAATGCATATTCCAGTGAGAACTTTCATTCAAACCGCTTCTTCAGTTAATTTCAAAATCTTATATTCAAATATGATTTAAAAAATTTGGTAGTAGAAGTCCCACTCTGAGCAATTTGATTTTTTTTTATTTTGATATTACGGGCAATATTGGAATATAGGTGAAACGTTACCACCCGACGCAATGGAAAAAGTTCCTTTGAATTTTCTGGACAAAAAATATAGTTTTCACTATTTGTTTTTTCATTGAACAAAATTTGCTCTGCGTAAAGTACTGTTTCTTAAATTGATGTAATGGTTTTTTTTTTAAGTTTCGGGAGAAATGTACTGTTTTGGTCGAAAAAATATACGAGTGTACCTATACATTTCCATTCATATACGATTTCATACTACAATTTTTCATATTTGTTGCTTAACCGTCTCTTACACAGCTTGCTAACATACCCCTACTATTATTGGTTATACCCCTAGTTATACCCCTACTATTATTGGCTTTCTCACTCTATTTGTAATGCTCACAAGTAAGCGTGATAGGTATGGAAAATTTTATATATTCTTGATAAGCATCACCTCCTGAGTAGATTTAGTCATGTACATCTGTGAACACGATAACAGCAGTAATTTAAGAACAATCATATTGAAATATATAGGCTTTTTATTTGAAAATAAAGATCAAGTTCGAAAAAGAACCAAATCGAATGAAAACCCCGCCCACCTCCCATACAAAGTGACTTTATGAAAACGAAGTAACCTAATTAAATTTCACAAAAATGAGTACAATAACTTTAAAATTAACAAATTAGTTTTTTATTTTAATTATGTTCTTGATGTTTTGAATTTGACTAAAAAAAGTGAAGAATCCATCCACTTCACATACAAAGTAACGTCATCATAATAGTGAAACCTTCATAAAATAAAAAAAATAATGTTTTAAATTGATAATGTGCACATAACCTTTGATAAAAAAGTGCTCTGAGTTTTGAATGTGAAATATTTAGGTAAAAACCACGCCCTATAAAAGTGACATCATCAAAATAATACAACATTGATAATTACTTAAATATGGTGGTCCAGTCGAAGATAATTCCTTAAAACTTTTTAGTTATTTTTGTCATGAGGTGAATAAAAAATCTACCTTTATACTCATAGTCGTACCATACTTTTTGTCGAAGCTCTTGTACTTGGCGAGTTATAATTGTATGCAACGCCATAACGTTTTCAATTTTTATTTTCTTTGGAAACAACAAGGAAAGACGTCACGTTGTTGCACCAATTCTATTAAATTCTACATTATCCATTCAAATATTCTACAAAAAAGGCTTCACTTAAATGTCTAAAAGGTCTAAAAACACAACAACAATGTCAAAAGCACATATTTTTTTAGTTGTTTTTATGTTAGTAAAAAAGCTCAATTTAAAGACAATTTAAGAAGAACCCAGATGCAAATTTTTAAATGCCGATACACGTATAAATTGGTTTGTCATCTTATCCTATTTTATATTCGTTATCTTATCTTATCTTATCTTATATTCGTTGACATGAAGTCTGAAATTTTTAAAAAGCTTGCAATTTGTCTATTAGTGTAATTTACATCTGAATATATGTTAAATATCATCCTTGTTATTGTAATTCTATATTTTTTTTTCAAAAAAGGTATTAGCGAGCTTTCAAACTTATGCTTCTACTCAAAATAAAAAACTTTTAACTGGAATAGTGATTCACTTCTTTCTGAACTCTTACCTTTTGACCTCTACAAACTATGAAAATACCCACTTCTTATCAAAAAAAAAAAAAAGCTAGCAAAACTTCTCGGCTTCATAAATTTCGTCAGACTTTCAAAAAGTACTGAAACCAATTAGCTGCCAATCGCTTTATCAGCTAGGATATCCTAATTTTTTATCCTGACATTTCAACGTATGTACTTTTTATTTATGATTTTTCAACAACTTTGTAAAAACTTCAACCAGCACACACATAGCTAAGGATATAAATTCCTCTACCTGCAATCCTCTCTATTTCTGCTTACCTATCAAAATAACATCCATTTGGGCCAAATAGAAGCACAGAAGCTACAAATTGAAAGCCAATTGAATGCTATAACAACAACAGTTAGGTGAGGGAGAGAAGAAATAAGCCGCTTAAGTAATGGCATCGACACCGACTCATAAATACAAAAAAAAAATAAAAAAAATACTAGTAGTTGCCTGATTGGTTTGTGGAATGCTTGCTTGGCAACACTGAAGCGTAAAATTTAATAATAAAAACCCATATATTTTGTGCAGTGCATGTTAATTGATGGAGCAGCCCGCTGAAGAGGCAACGATGCAGCAGGAATTGAATGGGATCTAGTTTAGAAGCAAGCAGGACGAAGGTTGATGATGATTATATTTATATACGTATGCGTGCCGTGCTTGCAAATAAATGGATAAAATGATGATGACAAAAATGTTAAAAGTTGCCTGGCTTTCATAAATTTTGTGCTATCCTTTTGATCCTTTTGATCCCTTTGATTTTTGTGCACTTTTTTTTCTATTCTTCTGTTTCTGCTGCTCTTCTATTTCATTTCAATCGAGCCAGCACAGAATGGGAACAAATCTCATCATTTCAATTTGAGTTAACGAAACGTCGTCTATTTCTATTTCCGTTTCCTTTCTGCTGTGTGATTTTTTTGTTTGGGTTCGTTACTTCTTTTTTCGTAACAATTTTGCCACTACAAATTTTTATGTTGGCGAAAATAGAAAAGAAAAAAAATTCTTTCTTCCTGTGCGCAAACATTTTTCGGGGCTGCTTTTTTTAGGCAACCAAAAATAGTACTTTGATAACTGTCGAGAGGGCTATGACGACAGAATGCCGAAATGACATTAAGTGTAGCTGATTGTAAAGGTACGATGACTGGCGCTAGGTTGATAGAAACTAGCAGCGCACAACGACGACAAAGTTGTTAGACGGAATGTCATCATTTCCGTTTCCTCTTCGTTGCACTAAATATCGACGTGCTTGCGGTGATTCTGTGGATTATTTAGACGTTGTGCTGCGTATTTCTATTCCACGTCTTCTGCAACTTTTAACTGCATAAATTTAAACAAGGTGTGCGCCTAGCTAAAGGGTGTGCTCTTAGCAAAGGACTTAAGGGTAAACCAAAGAGTTTTGTGAGAAAAAAGTCTTTCCTGTTAACTTAAGCATACTTTTTTTTTCTTTTTAAACAGTTTTGTCCTAGCAGAGTTGTACTTTTTTGCTGCCTGGTTGTCTGACTCGCACAACAACTTCAACATCAGCTGCTTTTGTTGCTGTCAGTTGCGTTGTCAGTTTGAACATTTTTCATCTCTTTAGCTTGTTTTATCTTTGCAGGTGGTTTGTGGTAGCTTAACACTGCAGTGGATGGATGGTTATTAGAAGAAAAACCTAAATAAAAAAAACAATTGAAGTATGCATGCATTTTTAATGATGCAACTATTTGTAAAGCCATTGCAGGATAACGAATGTGAACGCAAAATATTTTAATGAAGTTTCAGAAAAAAAGCTCAGGAATTGTGAAGTTTATTTGTTTTTGGTTACAGTGTGGTGTTATTTTGGAGTATGTAGGTACTCTATAGCATTGGTGTATAAAAAGCTGGTGATAGAATGAATATGTCACATCTTGGAGTGTTCTATTATGTTAAGTAAAGTGGCAAGGAAGAATACTTATATGGCTTATAGTGTGTTAAAAAAATGCAACAGAGAATAAGAAGGTTTATGGCAAACTAAATACTAAATTGTTCTAAAAAACCCAGACAGTAACGTTTTTCAGTATATATTCTAGAAACATTTTTGATTCAAAAGTTAAACTTATGCTAACCCGAATGCCTCCTGACTGAGGCTTACAAAGACCATTTCTGGTCCTTAGTGGTGCCGGTGAAAATCATAGGAACCTAAGGGCTTAATTAAAGTCTGTAATGATTTGTGTTGAATTCGCGATATTTTGGCTACACCTTTTAGTGACAGGAACATCGATGAGCCTAGGTATTTGAGTCTCTATTTAAGTAACATTGGGCATGTTCATAGAAGATGCTCCAGGGTCCCCACCATGCCTGGTTCCTTGCACTTCCTGAAGTTGTACTTCCTGCAGTGATGCGATTGGTGCAAGTTAGAAAGAAGATATTATATTGTGGATTTTTTTTTGGTAGGTTTTGATGTTGGAGGTATAGGAAAGTACAAAAAAAAATTATTTCAGAAACTTTGGATAAGTGGGAGTGGGAGCTGCCATACAACTTAAACACATGTTTTGCTCTATTTAAAACGTACTTTAACAGCAACACTAACAGAATTATCGGTGGACATTTATTTATAATATGTGATCTTTAAAAGTCTTGCTAAATTTCGGTTTTATCCGAATTTTTTTATCTATTTTTTATTTGGAAAATAAGCTTAAATATTAATTAAGCACTTTGAGTCTTAAAATGAACCGAATTGGATCAAAACCACGCCTACCGCCCACACAAAATGATTTTATTTAAACGGTAAAATCTCTTTAAATTCCACAAAAATTAATTTATTGACTTTAAATTTAGCAAATGAGCTTAAATTCTAATGACACACTTTTGAAAATAAGCCAAATCGAATGAAAGCCACGTCTATCTCCCATACAAAGTGACTTTATAAAAACGGTAAAACCTTTTAAAATTTTACAAAAATTTATTGAATCACTAAAATCATGGGTAAAATTGTTAACCGTATTTGAGCCCATAGACCTCAAATAATCTCAATGTTAATTTCTTAATATCATCACTATTAAAAATCTAGTTGAAAAAAGTCGAAATCTGGTTTTAAAATTAAAACAAATAGCGTTTTTAGGGCCATCAAACAGGTTAAAAAACAAGGCAATCAAAAGTGTGCGCACCTTGGCACTCATAGAGCTTAAAGTAGATATAAAAGTTATTAATTAAAAATATATGGTAATATTTTTTTTTTCATATGCATTGAAATTTTTGTTCAGTTTAAAAATATAAAGTGATGTAAAGGTCAGAGCCTGTTTTATACAGGCATATTTTGGACCATCATAAAGATTAGAAGAAAAATTTAAAAAAAGTTGCGTATCTTGGCACTTCCAGGGCGTAAAGTAGATATAAAAGCTACTTACTTACTTACTTACTTAGTTGGCGCTACAACCGTATGTCGGTCTTGGCCTCATCTAAGAATTTGCGCCAGCCATTTCTGTCTTTCGCTTGCTGGCGCCAGTTCGAAATTCCAAGCTTCGTCAGGTTGTCCTCTACTTGGTCTTTCCAACGAAGATGCGGTCGTCCTCTTCTGCGTTGACCGCCGCTGGGTACCGAATCGAATGTTTTCTTCACTGGAGCATCGTCTTTCATCTTTCATGCGCTGAACATGACCAAGCCAGCGAAGCCGCTTGATTTTAATGCGCTTGACTATGTCGATGTCAGCGTACAGCTCATACAGTTCATCATTCCACCGTATTCGGTACTCGCCATTGACGCAGATTGGTCCGTAGATCTTACGAAGAATCTTTCTCTCGAATGCTCCTAAAGTCTTTTCATCTAAACTGCTCAGCGTCCAGGTTTGTGATACGTAAAGTAGGACGGGCATGATGAGCGATTTATAGAGCGTGATTTTCGTTCGTCGAGAGAGGGCTCTGCTTCTCAATTGCCTACTGAGCCCAAAGTAACACCTGTTGGCAAGAGTTATTCTTCGTTTGATCTCAATGCTGATGTCGTTGGTTGAATTAATGCTGGATCCCAGATAAACGAAGTTCTTCACAACCTCGAATGAGGTATTGTCAACGGTAACGTGGGTTCCAAGACGCTGGGACTGTTTGTTTGTTGACACCAAGTATTTCGTCTTATCTGCATTCACTGACAGACCCATTCGCCTTGACTCTCTTTCTAATCTGGAAAATGCTGCACTGACTTCGCGCGTATTATGGCCAATGATATCTATGTCATCAGCATACGCAAGCAGCATAACACTCTTGTAGAATATTGTGCCACTACGTCTCAGATCAGCAGCTCGGATGATCTTTTCCATCATTAGGTTGAAAAAGTCGCACGATAAGGAATCACCTTGTCTGAAACCTCGTTTGGTAATAAATGGTGGGGAGAGGTCCTTCCCAATTTTAACTGCGCTGCTGGTGTTGCTCAGAGTCATCCTGCAAAGTCGTATTAGTTTTGCAGGAATACCAAATTCAGACACGGTGGAGTACAGGTGCTTCCTTATTGGGCTGTCGAAGGCGGCTTTGTAGTCGACAAAAAGATGGTGGGTGTCGACTTGTTTTTCTTGAGTCTTCTCCAAGATTTGTCGTAGCGTAAAAATCTGGTCGATGGTGGACTTTCCAGGTCTGAAGCCACACTGATAAGGTCCGATCAGTTCGTTTACAATGGGCTTCAATCGTTCACATAAAACGCTCGACAGGACCTTAAATGCGATATTAAGAAGGCTTATCCCACGGTAATTGGCACAGATATTGGGATCGCCTTTCTTGTGGATTGGGCAGAGCACACTAAGATTCCAATCGTCCGGAATGCATTCTTCCGACCATATTTTGCATAGAAGCTCGTGAATGCATTTAAGTAGAGCTTCGCCTCCGTTCTTAAACAGCTCAGCATGTAAGCCATCAGCTCCCGCGGCTTTTTAATTTTTCAGCCGAGCTATAGCTGTCAGAACTTCATCATAGTCGGGCAGCGGAACCTCGACGCTGTCATCTGCAATTGGGGTTTCCGGAATATCATCTCTATTGGCGGTATTGTTGTCAGCGTCACCATTTAGAAGCTTAGAGAAGTGTTCCCTCCATAACGTCAGTGTACTCTAGACATCTGTCACTAGATTCCCGTTTTCATCCTTGCAGGAAGAGGCCCGGTTTTAAAACCATCGGCAAGGCGTCTTATTTTTTCGAAAAATTTTCGGGCCTTATTCTTGTCACCATACATCTCAACCTGCTCGCGCTTTTCTGCCTCTCTTTTTTTCCGCCTGAAAATATGTCTCTCTTCCCTCCTCTTTTCTTTGTATCGCTCCTTAGCAGCGCGCGTTACAACCGACTGCAGGGTGGCTTTGTAGGCGGCGTCTTTCTCTGCAGTGGCGTCGCGACACTCCTGGTCGTACCACTGGTTTCGGCGAGGGCGTTGGTAGCCAATCACCTCTTCAGCAGCCGCACGCATGGAGTTGGAAATGTGTGTCCACTGCGCGCATATATCATCGATTGGAGAAATGCTTTGAAGCAGGAGTGAGAGTCGAGTGGCGAAAGCATCGGCTGTCTGTTTCGATTGCACCTTGTCGACGTCTAGCTTTCTCTGTGTAGGGTTGCGTGTATTCTTAGCTGCGCACAGACGTGTACGCATCTTGGCTGCAACAAGATAGTGATCCGAGTCAATGTTTGCACCACGGATCGTGCGTACATCCAATACACTGGAAGAGTGCCTTCCGTCGATCAAAACGTGATCAATTTGATTTTTGGTTTTGGTGGCTTTATGAATATTGAGATGCTTGAATCTAGTGCTACTTATGACCATGTTTCGTGCTGCGTGGAGGCTGAACTTTCCGACTGTTGGACTAAAAATATTTTCCTTGCCCACCTTAGCGTTGAAGTTATTTCAACCAAGCACGATTTTTACGTCGTGACGGGGGCAGCGTTCGTAAGAATTTCCAAGACACTCGTAGAAAATTTCCTTGATCTCATCGTCCTTGTCTTCTGTCGGAGCGTGCGCACATATTAGGCTTATATTGAAAAATCTAACCTTGATGAGGATTATGGCAAGTCGTTCGTTCACAAGTGTGAATCGCAGGACGTGGGGCCGTAGTATCTTGCCAACTACAAATCCGCATCCAAACTCGTGCTTCTTCGCATGGCCGCTGTAGTAGATATCACAGGGTGCATGCCGAATGCAACCCTGTCCCTTCCATCGCATTTCTTGGATAGCAGTGATATCAGCTTTGTATCTTTCCAAGACATCAGTCAGTTGGATAGAGGCACCTTACCAATTAACGGTTCGGACATTCCAGGTGCATATCCGTAAATCATTATCAGTTTTTCGTTTGCGGTAGTCGTCATCAGATTTGGGGATAATTTTTCTTCTTTTCTTATTTGTTTTCATTGAAATTGGTTTTACGGGTGGGCTTCAAACCCGACGCACAACCTATTTTAAGCCTAGGGAGGCCCGCCGCTCAGATTAGCCGCCAAACTAACGGTTGTCAGTTTTGACGTTGCCCAGGAAACACCACGTGGAGGTTTGAGTCGACTTGATGCGATTTCACAATAGCTATTAAGTAGAAAAAAATTTGTAAATATAAATTGCCCCTTTTTTTATTTTCCAAAATATTTTATTAAATTTTCTATTTTTACGGATATATGTCCTAAAATACCGTTTTATAGATTCAATATTTTAAGAGATACGATATTGAATTTATTTTATTTCAAAAGAACATATCTTAGTCATGAAGTATGAAATTTTTTAACTTTTTTGGATATTGAAAAATATTTCAAAATTAGACTTAAATACGACTACTGAATTAAATATGGATATTGAAAACTATTTAAAAATTACAATTAACGTACCGACTACAATTATTGGCACCCAAAAATTGGCGCCAACTATTGGCACACTTTCCTTGAATAGCATTTATGAAATATCGTTAAATTCCCGTTGGTTATAAATTCTACATTTCAAATTCTGTGGTTTATTTCCTCTCTTTGTTCTTTATTATATAAAAAGATTTAGTAGCTCAGTTGTTTGTAAATTTCGGATCCACATGGGTGTTTTCATCGACAATTAAAAAAAGGTTTTAGAGTGTTGATATCAATAGCGAACTGAAATTTGCTGAGTACTGTTTCTTATTTATTTATGAATTTTTTATATAAAAGCGTTTGATTTTTTGATTAATTAAACATTAAATAGTTTATTTTCGTCTTATTGCCAACAATTAATTCAAAAAAACAAACAATTTAATTATTGGCAGGGGGTGCCAATAACTGTATTTGACGTTACTACAAACTGCCAGTCATTATACTTTTATCTAGTGGCAATAATTGAATACTTCGTATTTTCATATAAAAATGCCAAAAGAAAGAGCTCTTACAAAAAACTCTGTCAGCAATTAGAAATTGTAAAATTTCTAAAAGATCTGCAGCCAAAAATATAGGGTACCACGTTCCACACTCCAATTTCGTCTGGGTCAAAAATTTTCTAAAATTTCCACAAAAAAAAAGGTCCACAAACTGTTTTAGAGAAACGGAAAAAGAAGAAATTGTAGTTTGGGTGAAAGTCTCCAAGCTGAAAGTGACGTTAAATCAGAAAATTGTGGCATAAGGAGCAATTATTTCTTAGCCCTTTCATGCTCGATGTTATCTACAGGCAACATTGCACTTATTGGTTTCTAAGTACTGTTATTTTCATGTTTTTGCCTAGTGGTTTTTGCATCATTTGGCATTATGTGTTGTGCAAGCTTACAGCTATTTGTTCTATGGAAAACTTTGCACGTGTCCATTCAGTAGCCGTTCTTCGTATAGTAAAATGGTCAAAATCAAGATCGGGATCGTTTCGCAAAAAAGTTTTTTATACAAAAAGTGCTTAAGAACATTAAAATAATTGCTTTATTGTAAAACCAAGTGCACAATATAAATAAATAAATAAAGAGAAGACAGTTATATACAAAAAAAAATCATGAGAAAAGTGTTTAGTTGGTCCAATAACTACCCAACGTTTCATTTAAGCAACATCCAGTAACAGTTCATATTTGAATAAAGACTAACACATATCTGAACTCAAAAAATGTGTAGCCCAACCCATGTTAATTCGGGCATGAAAGGGTTAAAGTCCTACCAAATGTCTTAAAAAAATAATTGTGTCTATTTACAAAAATTTTTTTGTAAAACATGTCCAAGCGAAGGTGTCACATCAATATTTAAAAGTTGTAGAGCTATATTTATAAATTATTTTAAATTAATCAATCTCTTTTATTATTCTTAGATGAAATTTGTGTGATAATTTTTTATGATTTATTTTTAATCTTTATGTTCTTGAAAATGTTTCAGTTTAATTTTAAATAAAATCTGTATTAAATAAAATAGATGAAAAAAAATAAAGTATTTGTTTTTATGATTTTAAAAAATAATTATATTATTGCAGCCAGCTATTACATAATTTTTATAGATATTGGGTCCCAATTATTACGCTTTTATGGGTGCTTATAATTGTGGTAATATGCCAATAATTATAGTTTTTAAGGAGCCAATAATTGTACTCAAGTGCCACGATTGCAGTAATCAATGTGTTAATAATTGTATTCACGTGCCAAAAATTGTGGTTTTTGAAAGACTTTTTTATTTTGATTCTTACGAAACACAGAGAGCTCATGTAAATATGTTAAAAATTGCTTTAAATAAAGAATTTCCCAAAAAATAAAATAAAATTACAAAAAGAATAATCACTTAAAAGCAGAAAGAATGCTATAGGTTGCAATGTAAAATTTCCTTATGGGTGCCAACGATTGTAGTCGGTACGCAAAATATTACTACAAAATTCATCAACAAAAATTTTAAAAATATCCTTATTGGGAAAATTTTAAAGAATTTTCGAATATTTTGTAGAAAGCGGAGCTAAATAAAAATTATTCCTCAGGTCAGTGGATATTTTTTAAGAGTTCTTTTTGCTCAGAATTCAAAAATTCAATTTTCAATTAATTCCGTCTAGCATGGCCTTTCGCATCACTGCACAGTGTAAGATTTTGTGAAAATAGGAGCACTTCATTCATTTTTCTTTTTTTGTTAATTTTCTATAAAATTATAATGCAACACAAGAGACCATATATTTATTATGATATAAATAAAAATATTTTTCGAATAGTTGGCTTCACTATGGAATAACGGTACTGTGAATGTCAACATAAAAGAATTACTACAAAAATGATCAAAACAATTATAATATTGACTATCTTCAAACGAAATTTGTACGCTTTAGAGCGAAGTTATTTATATTATTTTTCTTTTTAAATAAATACTACAACAAATTAATTAAAAAATTACAAACCATTTAAAACAAAACGCAGCAATTGATTTCATTTCTGGCTTTTACAAAATTAATCTTTTTTGTAAGTACTAAAAACAGTTAGCAATTTTTGGAAAGCAAACTCTTTCTTATATCGCAAAAAATAAATGAACCACTATAAATGTGGTGTTACGTGATATATCTTCTAACATATTTGCAAAAAAATTTTTGCCCCTAGATGTCCCTCCCATGTACAAAATTTTAAAAATAAACAATGACCTCAACAATTTCGAGACAACAAATTTTCGATGTGTGATCATCTCTTGATAAAAATGATCAGTTTGAGCATACATTGGACTAGGTTTGTGGTAACATAAGCTTAGGATCACGCAGTGAAATACATTTTAATTAACTAAAGCCTTATTTGAGATCTTTGATTCAAAGATTTCAGCTTAAATGGATAAGCGCACACAGAACTAAAGGTCGATTTATCACAGCTAATAGTGAATGGCTTAAGGGGCAAATTAATTTATCTGAATTTGTTTCTGATAAAAAAATAACAGATTAGTGTTGGTAGACCAACGAAAAATTTTTCGGATTTCTTGAAAAGAGTTAAAAATAGGAAAGCAAATGATCTTTCCAAAGGAGTAGGAGAAGAAGCAATATTTTTGGCTGCTGAATTACAGGTGAGTTCTTCAGGAAAACGAATTTCTGCTGCTATTGCGAATGAGCTTTTTACTTCGTCCCCTAAAAGGGGCTCTGTATTAAAAAAAGCTAAATATTCGAAGGAAAGTACCGAAACATTTTCCCCTGAAAAGGCTTTAGCTTAAATGATCGATACCAATTTGTCAACACGACAATACTGCAAGATCAGGGCATATTGTAAGGATACAAAGTGTAAGATATATCCAAGCCATGATCAAGTTTATTCAGGGGAGACTTTCAAAGTATCTGAAACCGGCTGAAATCGTCAATGATCCCCGCCCATGGTTACGCGTATACCTAATTTGTCGTGGCTATCGCAAATTGTGCCAGTATTTCTGACAACCGTTGGGCCCGTCAAGGTTGAACCTTTTGTCATCACTTAATATGACATTCCCAAATTCTTTCTCACAAAATTTTTATTTTTCGGCATATGCTAGACTGGCTGCAATGTGTCATGGTAGAAGCCCGGGTTAAGAGAAGAGTGATTCATAACTGATGTTGGCATTTTCATCCCAAATTTGTTGGATTCTGCTTCTAGTAACCCTTAGATCCAAATGCGTAGCAATTTCACCACAAGTCATCCCTTTCTGCACAGCAAGATTGGCATTGCCATTGATCAATCACGTGATTGCCATTGGTCAATCACGGATTTTCTTTCACTACGCTTGATTATAGCATAGTTGCCAGGGTATTTAAAAAAAATTTGTTATGGTGTTTCGATGACGATTTGTCCTAGCAGCTATAGCACCTACTTTTATACCGGCTTTATTTAAGCCTTTTATATATCAACGATTTTCTTCAGATAAAGTGGTTCTACTTGGCATTTTTATTTTAAAAATAAAATAACTCTAAAATGTGCTCATATTTTGTTCCAAAAATATATTACCACTATGTTTATGGGCTTTCTTACTAAAGTTATCAAAAAAATGTCGTAATTTCTACGTTATAGCAGTTGAAACACAAAAACAGCAATTGTGCACATATAAATATTTTCTATTGATCAAGCGAGATTTCACACTATTTTCTACTAGTGTAGTAGGTACTACAAATACGAGGAAGAGAAGAATTCTCTGTTCAACAAATAACCTACATCCTTTAAAAAAAAAATTTTTGGCAAACTCAAAAAAATTGTGTTGTTATAAACTAGGGAGAAAAAATAAAAAATATTTGTGCACATAAAAATACTTTACTAAGGTATGTGGTGCTACGCCGAAAATAATGAATATCCCAAAAGCTTTCCTACAAAATGATATTGATCATAATATGCTTTCATTAGGGCTTTCAATCTTACACGCTCATATTCGTTTCATGGAATGCCTACTACATATTTCATACAGATTAGAAATAAAAAGATGGCAGGAAACCCTCGAATTCAAAGATATGGTTCAGCAGAGAAAACTGAAAATTCAAGAACGTTTTAAAAATGAAACTGGACTCCTTATTGATATACTACTGACAAATTCTGGTAACAGCAAGGATGGCAATACTGCCCGATGTTTTTTTAAAAATTCTGAAAAAAGTGCAGATATAACTGGAGTTAATCTAGAGCTTATAAATCGCTTTCGCACTATTCTCGAAAGTTCAAGTTCTGAACGACCAATAAATTTAAATTCATTTGCCGAAAGCCGAAACCGCAAGTTTATACTTGCAATTATATCCATGGTACTATATGCAAGTCACGGTCCACAAAGTGCTATTTCATGGCCGCGTTCATAGTAAGGCCGCGTTCATAGTGGACGCTTTGGCTGAAGCTGAAGCATAAAGCGGCCTTGTCTAGCTTTTTTTGATTATAGTGAACGCTTATTCAACGCTGCACAAAGTAGCTTATTGAGCTTTTTGGTGTTCATAGTGCGCGTTTTATGCTTGCAGCTTACTGATGCTTTGTTTTCATTTGTTTCTTTTGAAATATAGCCTCAATTGCGTTCTGTTGAGTCATTGAAAGATTTTTTGATTAAAGAGTGTGGAGAAGAGTAAAGCGAAATGGAAAAGAGAACTGTGTTGATTTTTAATGAAAAAATAGAGACATAACGTTGTTGGTAGATTTTAAAATTCTGTTTTGCATTCCACGAAGTGGTTCGAAGTTCTGTATTTCTGATTTGTATCTAAGTCAACAACAATTTTGAAACAAGATAGGAAAATAGAGGAAATATGAGAACGAAGCAAAGAACTTGCATCATATTTTGTTTGTAGATTTTAAGCTCGTTAAGAATGTTGTGATCACGTGAAGGCAGTGTTTTTTTTTTTTTTTTCAACGCAAACTACGTTTTTTTGTTACGCTAAATGGGTAGCGAAGATAAAAAAAAAAGGAAAACAGAAACTAAAATTTTTTTAGCGAACATAAAAAAAAAGGAAAATAGAAACTTAAATTTTTTTTTGTGCAAGGAAAGCATTACTAACAAATATTGTTGTGAAAATTTGACGCCAAGCCCTTTTTTACGTGATGCCTTTGGCCGCATTCAGCGCAGACAACTGTTGTGATCTGTAGTGGTAGCGCTACCTAAGTGCGCGATATTTTTCTCTGAATGTGTTGCTACTCAACACGTCAGAAAAAAATTCAAATTAATTATATATAATTTTTATGTAAACTAAATTCAATTGTTAAAGTTGTTTACTTAAATTTGCTGCGTTCTTTCTGTGTTTATTAATTTAACAGCGTTAGTAGCAGCATCTGACAGTTAACTCAACAGTTGTGTTCATGTAGCATAGTTTTTTCGCTTGATTAAATGGCGTCCGCTACCTGATCAGTTTTAGCAAGCGCTCACAAAATTCGACCATTCATCGAATTTTCACACAACAGTTGCCAACTATTGTCTGCGCTGAATGCGGCCTTTGTTAAGCCATCAATTATAGTGTGCTCAAAGATTCGAAGAGATGCTAATAAATTAAATAAATTATATAAATAAAAAAGTAACCATTTTTTCAGAAAACATATTTTTATTAATATTTATTAATTTAAAAAACTTATTTAATTTTCAGTTTCACTTTAGTTATATTGTAATTTATTAGACCATACAAAATCGCAAAATGTATCTCTGACAGCTCGACCAGCTTTTTGGTTGACTCTATTTGCAGTTTTTGAATTTGCACGGCGTTTTGTAATGATTGCTTCATTACCGCTTTCTTTGCGATCAATTAAAACATCATGTAACACAAATGCATTTTACAATGCTTTCAACTGTATTTGGGTTGCTTTCAATTGCTGTCCCAAGAACTCTCCACTTGGAATTTATTTTTCCAAAAGCACACTCTATACATTTTCTTGCTCGGGAAAGTCGAGCATTAAAGTATTCATTTTTTTGAGTACAACCATTACGTGGATATGGTCTTAAAAGATTTGGAAGAAGGGGTAAGCCTCATCTGCTACAAAAACATACAAAAAAATTGAAACTATGTGATCAAACAAGAATAAAGCACCGAAAAGCATTTAAAAATGCTCTACAACAAAGCACAACAAACAAAATTATTTTGCTGTGAGAGCAAGTCAGATGGAGATATAAGCGCTGAAAAGCATTTGAAAAGAAGCTTTATGCTAGCTTTAAGCTGTCACTATGAACACTTTGAGCTTTTTCCATATGATTATACACAAAGCGTTTTTAAGCTAAGCCTCTCGGCTAAGCTAAAAGCGCTTACTATGAACGCAGCCTAAGACTTCTAGAACTGATCCTTAAATAAGCAGTTTAAGAAAATCTTTTCAAAAGCCTAAAAAGGATGTATCGGAAAATGCATTATCACTTCTGAATGTTTATCAGGTAGACGAAGAGGAAGAAGATGATGATGATATCCAATCAATTAGTACTTCAGATAATAAACAATTGTTTGTATGTAACACAACTTCAAAGTCCATATTAATTGATTTAAAATTTTTTTGGATGTGGAAATTTCTGTGATGATTACATTAAGTGTGACATTAATCTACACATGAAAAATTTTAAACTGCTGCACCCTGTAATGGATCCTGTGCTTTACAAATTAAAAAATTTCTTATACACTATACATACCGATTTGTATCTTAAAAATACTTCAGCAAAATTTCATAATCTTATTTTAATTTCTACTCAAGATACAGGGTTCAATAGCCCTTCTCATTGAAAATATTGCATGGCTTACACTGTAAAGCACCCTGTAGAATAACTTTATTTCACCGATTTCTGCAAATTGGCATACTTACAAATGAAAGTACTACCTAAATAATACTTCCGCAAGATTTCGTTGTTCTTTATAAAATTTTACTGAAGATAGAATTAAAATACACTTTATATAGCAAACTATCACTTTATTAACCCTGTAGCACACTCTGTGTTTTATCAATTTTTTTCAGTATTACTTTATATACATTTTTATTGATGATATATCCATAAAATATCTTCACTTGAGCAATAAACAAATATTTGACCCTGTAGCAGACCCTGTATTTCAGCGATTACAACCATTTTTTTACTTTCATTTAGACAATTATTTTTGTAATACCTTTGTGAAATTTCGTTGCTCTATCTTCGTTTCTACCGAAGATATAGAATTAAGTGACACTAGCAATGCAAAATCTTACACTGTGCACTGTGGGCCGCCGCCATGCAAGCACCAGTGAGTATACGCACTAGTGTCCTGCAATCTCTGTGCGGGCGTGCCAAGATGAGCTGAGTGCGTTTTTTGCATTGCGCATTGCTCATTATTTTCGAGATTTTGCAAGAAGTCGTATTTCTCTATCTACGATTTTCTGCTTGTGTGGCTCTTTTTTCGAGAATCCTGTATAACTCTTGTAGCGGAGTACAGGTACATTATCTGCGAATTCTTATCCCAGCCCAGTTCCCTCCTTTTCCAGACCGTCTGTCAACTCGTTCTCCTCAACGCCCTATGGTGAGGGTTATCTTCACGGCCTTCCTTTCAAATACTTTCTGTTCATGAACGAAAAATAATTTATTTGCCTAATTTATAAAAATGTAAAATTCTGATTTTGAGAAGTGAAATTTTGCCTCACTGTAAAGTCAATCGTATGTACTTATATGTAGGTATGTGCATGTATGTATAACTATTTAGTTTTGTCGCTCTTTTGTTATTATTGTTGCTTATATACTATCCAACATAGTTTTGTTGCTTCTTATCGTACGATTAAACCGTTCAATATGCCTTTAGTTCTTAAGCATTGCAACAGTTAATTTATGTTCTAATTTTTGTTTCTCTACACCTTTTGTTAAATGCTTTGGGTTAAAATTTTCACTCTGGATGAAACTGTCTGCAAATAAAGTCGTGTCGTTAAGAATACTTGTTGTTGTTTAATTTTATTTGCGATATTCATCAACAAAATTGGTCCTTCGAGGAGCCGGATTAAATCCGCTAAATTAATTCGATTTTTTAAGACTTATTTGGAGTAATTTGGAGCAACGCAGCATTGTTGGAATTTCGTGCGCAATAAAATTGACTTGAGGTAATTTGGAAGTTACATCGTTGGATTCGCATAGACGAGGGGTACTGAGGAGAAGGAACAGTTGTGAAGTATTTTACTAGGCAGAGAAGGTAACCACATTTGAATTTATAAAACATATTTTATTAATGGAAGTGGCAATGAATAATTTGGTGCAAGTTCGTGGGCGCTTGAAAACTTCAATTACTCGTGTCGCAGCATACGCCGAAAAGCCACCCGAGGACTGCTCGTATGAGGAAATAGTAACGAGAATTGACAGGTTAGATCAGGTATGGAATAATTTCATCATATCTACCGATAAAATGTATGAATATAAAAATGTTGAGGATTACTCCGACCCTAATCTTGATTTCACTGTTTATGAGGACAAATTTCTGTTGGCACGTGCTCGCTTATGTTCAGTGAAGCACAAACTTGCACCACCTGCTCAGCCTGCTGACAATTCTATGCACATGAACGCACTTTCTCACCTCGTAGACCAACAGGCCAGTTTTCTTAAGGAATTTTCTAAAGCAAATAATTCTCCTGTTTCTCAGCGAGGCAACGAATTACCCAAGATTAATATTTTACCATTTTCGGGCCAATATAAGGAATGGCCTTCATTCCGAGATCTATTTATTAGCTCAATTGAGAAGAGAAAATGCCTTACTAATACCGAAAAGTTTCACTACCTTAAGTCTCTCTTGAAGGATGAAGCGGCCAATCTAATCAAACATCTTCCTGTCACAGATGCAGCTTACTATACAGCGTGGAAGCGCCTGACTGACCGCTTCGATAGACCACGCCACATTATTAATAGTCTTATTGAGTCTTTCATGTCTCTGCCAGCGTGTCAAACGGAGAATTCCTCTGCCTTGCGTAAGCTTTCGGATGGTGCCAACGAAATCATTCGTGGAATGGATGCCATACATCAAAGTGAACGTGATTGTTGGCTAATTCATCTGCTTCTAGCGAAAACCGATCCCGAGTCACGAAGTAAATGGGTTCAGGAAAGCAGAGAAACTTCCTCTCCGACGCTACCAGAATTTTTTGAATTTTTAGATGGACGCTGTGAAGAGCTTGAGTTAAGTCAGCGCAAGCCCACTCTTGCTTCCAAAAATACAACAGCAAAGCAGTCTCGCTCTCTTGTCGCGTTTAACAACCGAATGACCAATTGTACTAAATGTAATTCAACAAATCACACTTTAACCAAGTGTCCGACATTCTTGTCTTTGTCTATTGATGAACGACGCTCGTTCGTAAAAGGCAAATCATTATGTTTTAATTGTTTGAAGGCGGGACACACCTCATATAATTGTTTGTCAAAGTTTCGCTGCAGGGATTGCAACCGACGCCATCATTCTCTTGTTCATTCAGTGCAGCAGGCATCGCCTATCGCACCTGCGCACGCTGACTCTCCAGTCACATCGTTTTCGCCGATGGCTTCGTCTAGTTCTTCCCCCGCTCTGGCTGTTCCCCCTAGTATTCCTTGGTCTACCGCAACACACATCGCTCGTCCAGCAAGAGCATGTTTAACATCACCGCTGGAATCTCCTCTTTCTTTTTGCGCGGTCCAGACCACTTTGGAAAAATTAGATAGAAGATCGCTCTTGCCAACCGCTTTGGTAGATGTTCGCAAGTCGGACGGACAATTTCTAACATGCCGAGTTCTGCTTGATAGTGCATCGGAGCTCTCATATATAACTGAAAAATGCGCTCAGAGGCTAGGGTTGCCACGCTCTCCTTCGCGCGTCACGGTATCTGGAATTTCATCCGTCGAAGCTGACGTCACACGTGGGTGCGTCGCTCTTTTTATAAAATCGAAAATTTCAAATAAAACCATTAACTCCTGTGCTCACATTTTGAGCAAAATTACTTCTTCGGTTCCTACAACAACAATAACCAATTTTTGTTCTGAGCAGCTCAAAGGGCTCACATTGGCTGACCCTTCATTCAGTATTTCCTCACAGATAGATATTTTGCTAGGAACACAACACATTTGGAATGTTTTCACCCTTGATAAAATTTACAACCTGCATGGGGACCCTATTGCGGTTTCATCAATTTTTGGTTGGGTTGTCACAAATTTGACGTTGAATAAGGAGCAGGCGACTTCTTCTTTCGTTGCAGGGGTCGATATTGATAAAACCATGAGAAGATTTTGGGAAATTGAGGAAGCGAATTTCATTGCACCCGTTGACCCTGACGTTCGTTTTGTCGAAGATCATTTTATAAGAACACATTCTCGCCATTCGGATGGAAAATACATTGTAAGTTTACCGTTTAAAAATGAGAACACAACCTTCGCAAATACTCTCCAAGGCGCAATAGGCCGCTTTAATTCGGTGGAACGACGGTTGCTGAGAGATCCCAAGCTTCGGGAACAATATATAAAATTCATGCGCGACTATATTCAGCTGGGTCATATGCATGAGCTGATGCCAAACGAAATTGAAGCTCAAGATAATCGCGTTTATTACATGCCACATCACCCTGTAGTAGGAGTAAAACTTCGCGTCGTGTTTGATGGCTCGTTTAAAGATTCTGATGGAGTCTCTTTGAACAACACCCTACATGTTGGTCCCAGTATTCAACGAAATCTGTTTTCTGTTTGCCTTCGTTTCCGTTTTCATCGGTTTGTTTTTTCTGCGGACATAGTCAAAATGTTCCGACAGGTCTGGGTGTCGGAGTGCCATCGTAACTATCAGCGCATCGTATGGCGCGAAGATGCGACCCAAAAGCTAGCGCATTTTCAATTAAACACAGTTACGTATGGCACCTCTTGCGCTCCATTTCTTGCAGTAAGAGTACTCGAGCAGCTTGCTCACGACTACAAAAGCGAGCACCCAACTGCTTCTAAAATATTGTTAGAAGATTTTTATGTTGACGATGTCATCACAGGTGCCCAAACCGAAAGCGAACTCATCGAAAAGCGAGACGAACTTGTCAAAGTCATGTCATATGCTGGTCTAGAGTTGAGCAAGTGGGTGTCCAATTCTGACAAGATCACTCCGAATATGAAGAATGAATCGTATCAGGAATTTTTGAAGTCGACAGACGCTAATACTACGAAGGTGCTGGGCATCTACTGGCGACCAAATGAGGACCGCCTGGCATACAATGTGTATTTAGAAAAATCAGCAGCTTCTACAAAACGGCAAGTACTTTCCGACATATCGCGAATTTTCGATCCACTCGGACTGCTTGCGCCAGTTGTGGTGCAATTTAAAATTCTATTTCAAGAGCTGTGGTTGCATGATTTGCAATGGGATGACCCCCTGCCACCCAATGTTGCCGAAGTATGGTTCAGGTGTCGTAAAGATATCGAAAATATTTTGAAAATTTCGCTGCCACGAGTTGTTTGCTGTGCGAGCGAAGACATTGAGCTACACGGTTTCTGCGACGCATCGATCAAAGCGTATTCAGCCGCCGTCTACTGCAAAACAACAGACAAGGATGGAAAGGTAAATGTTGGTCTCGTTGCAGCAAAAACGCGCGTCGCTCCCTTGAAGCAGGTGTCGCTCCCACGTTTGGAGTTATGCGGCGCCCTACTCTTGACACGTCTCATGCGCTCAATCACCAATGCACTCCATCCGAAAACAATAACCATTAAAGCTTGGTGCGACTCCACTGTTGTTTTAGCGTGGCTCTCGCAGCCGCCAGTCAAGCTAAAAACTTTCATAGCCAATCGAACAGCAGAGATTATTGAAACCATGCCGAGAAGAGTTTGGAATCACGTCGCTTCGAAAGAGAATCCAGCCGATTGTGCATCGCGTGGAATTTTGGCGTCGCAGTTAATTCAGTTTGATCTCTGGTGGAAAGGACCCAACTGGCTGAGCAACGACAAGGAGTACCAGCTGATGCTGAATAAACAAACAAGAGAATCTGTGAGCAGCAGGCAGGCCGAAGAGGCGTCAGAATTCAAAGCAGAGATGAAAGGCAGTGCTGTAGTTTTATTAACGACTGAACAAGGGACCGACGATCTTTCAATGCTAATTGGAAGAGTTTCATCATGGCGAAAACTCTTACGAGTCGTAGCATATGTGCTGCGCTTTATCAAGATTTTACGTTCACACAATAGAAATTGTGGAAAACTAACATTAACCGAAATTGATGCTGCTCGGTTAATATGTCTGAGACATGCTCAAAATATTTTTGGCGGAGATCGCATAAATCTACAAAATAAAGCTGGGCTTCAAAAGCATTCGAAATTGTTAAAGCTCACACCTTTTGTCGACAACGACAATTTAATACGGGTTGGAGGCCGAATTTGCAATTCTAACATCGATGTTGCAGCTCAACATCCAATAATTTTACCGAAAGAAAATCCAATAACATATCTTATTCTTTTAGATGAGCATGAAAGGAACCTGCACCCTGGAGTTTCAGCACTTTTCGTTATCGTGCGGCAGAAATACTGGATGCTCGGCGCACGAAACTTAATTAGAAAACTAACACACAAATGTTTGAAGTGCTTCAGACAGCGGCAACTAACTACACAACAGTTGATGGCTGATTTACCAGCAGTTCGAGTGCGACAAGCGTATCCTTTTGAGAACACGGGTTGTGACTACGCTGGTCCCCTTACCTTGAAGATGTATGCTGGGCGGAACGCACGGACAACCAAGGGATACATTTGCTTGTTTGTTTGTCTGGTCACTACTGCAATTCATCTGGAACTCGTCACGGATCTCAGTACTGAATGCTTTCTAGCCGCCCTTCGCTGCTTTATGTCTCGTCGTGGTAAATGCTCTCAGATTTTCAGCGATAATGGAAGGAATTTTCTTGGAGCTTCTCGTGTGTTAAACGAAATGCTTCAAGTTATCACATCACAAACCCATAACGAAATCGTTGCCGCATCCTTAGCAGAGGACGGCATCCGATGGAGTTACATTCCGCCGCATGCTCCACATTGGGGCGGGATATGGGAATCTGCTGTTCGATCAGTCAAGTTGCATCTACGTCGCGTAATTGGCAACACGGTGCTGACATTTGAACAGATGCGTACATTGCTTGCACAAATTGAAGCTGTGGTCAATTCTCGCCCTATAGGCGCCACACCAGATTCAGAAACTAATTATCTTTCACCTTCTCATTTCTTGATAGGTCGTCCATACACGATGGTACCTGAAGGTGACCTGAGCAACATACCAATTAATCGCCTCGGCTACTGGCAACACATTCAAAACATGTACCAAGGGTTCTGGCATCGTTGGCACCAAGAATATTTGACATCCCTGCAACATCGTCCGAAGTGGACACGGCGTCAACCGAATGTAGCAGTGGGAGATGTAGTGGTGGTCAAAGAAAGCAACACCCCACCTGCTAAGTGGCTGCTGGCCAAGGTCATTGAGGTCTATCCGGGAGAAGATGATATTGTTCGAGTCATAAAATTACGTACTGCCTTTGGAGAGATGACCCGACCAATATCTAAGATAGTGGTGCTACCTATCTACTAAAACGGTGTTTTAGGGCCCCCCGGGATGTTCATGAACGAAAAATAATTTATTTGCCTAATTTATAAAAATGTAAAATTCTGATTTTGAGAAGTGAAATTTTGCCTCACTGTAAAGTCAATCGTATGTACTTATATGTAGGTATGTGCATGTATGTATAACTATTTAGTTTTGTCGCTCTTTTGTTATTATTGTTGCTTATATACTATCCAACATAGTTTTGTTGCTTCTTATCGTACGATTAAACCGTTCAATATGCCTTTAGTTCTTAAGCATTGCAACAGTTAATTTATGTTCTAATTTTTGTTTCTCTACACCTTTTGTTAAATGCTTTGGGTTAAAATTTTCACTCTGGATGAAACTGTCTGCAAATAAAGTCGTGTCGTTAAGAATACTTGTTGTTGTTTAATTTTATTTGCGATATTCATCAACACTTTCTTATGACAAATACTTTCCCCTGGAAAATGCTGTAGCAGTTCGGAAGCTTGTATGGCTGCCTTATAGTAGGATATGCACAATTCACAGCCGCACCTACCCCCGTAGGCATTTTGGAGCCGTCTGTAAATATATTAACCGCCCGCTGTGCTTGTTCTATACCTATGCACCAGTCGTTGTGTCCTAGAAGTGTTAGTGTTTTGGAGTTGACTGTTGTACGGAGTTCATGTAGTCTGTGCTTCTAGATATATTCTTGCCGGATTCGGATATTTACAACCAAAAAGATTGTCGAATTTCTAGAAAAGCGAAAATTGGCAATTTCAAGTGTTCCTGAAAGTATAACAACTGACAATGGTGTTAAATTTAAATCATACAAGTTTAAAGATTTGTTACTTCAATATGGTGTCAAGCATAGTTTAACTGCAAACTGCGCTGTCGAACGCGTGAATCGATCAATAATCGCGGCTGTTTGCGCCTACATTCATCCAGAGCAAAAAGATTTTGATGAAATCTTGTATTTTTTTAAAAAGATTGAAGAACCAAGGCATGCGCCTTACACAAACAAGGTTTGGTCTTTGACCTGAAAGGAAAGTGATCGATTATTTAGAGGAATTTATTGGAACCATACATGAATTATTGAATATTCGAAATAAACGTGAAAGACAATTTGAATCGCTTTTAACCGAGGCTAGTGTTATGCTTTAGCCTCGGCAAGCATTTCCAGCCCTTAGTTGTTCCTGTCCTTTAATTCCACATTTCCCACAACTTAGTTGTGGATTTTTAGTTTTAAATAATTCTTAAATGTAGGAAAAACATAGAAAGTGAAAAAAACCATGCCCGAACCCAGATTCGAACTAGGGACCCTTGGGTTGATAGTCTAGCGCACTCTCCACTAGACTACAAAGATTGTTCTCGATAAGTGAAGCGCTTCGTAGCTCAGTTCATTCTTCTTCAGGTTTTTCAACATATTTTTTTGTTTTCGGACAAGATATGATATGTCATGCTAAAAGCTATGCACTTCTGAGAAAGCTAAAAATTTTGGAAAATCCCACAACAGAAGTAAAACCTGAATAGAGAACTGATAGAAAAAGATAGAAAACTATCGAGAACAAGTACGAGAGATTTTGCGCCAAGCTTTTGGGAAAAAATGAGAAAAATTACAACATGCGTTGCCCAAAGCAAAGCCTCTGAGCATATTAATGCAAAATTGGCGAATGTCATTAAAAAGGCAAACGTGATAAAGAGGATGGTTTCGGCTAGGAGTTTTTCATGAGAGACATTCAAAAGTAGTGCCTTCAGTTCCTGTAACGAGTGATGGACTGTTCCGAATAACTGTTTTGTAGCGGCACAAAATTTCACAGCTGCCAGTTGCAAAATAATTTTAGGGTTGTTCATAATGTGGTGTATTTTTCATTAATTTTTGGTACTACATTGGCAAGCTTTACCACTTATTGTGAACACACTTTCGATAATATCTTGTACTTGTTTTCAAAATACACACTTAGATGTAATGGTTTCAATTTTGTCAACTGACAGCTGTCACATTTTTAAATCTGACAGCTGACATATTTTTAAATCTGACATCTCGGATGTCATGGCTCGGGCATGGTTCTTTTCACTTTCTTCATTCTTTCCTGCACATTTAAGAATTATGGAAAACAAAAAATCCACAGCTAAATTGTGGAAAATGTGAAATTAATGGACAGGAACAACTAAGGGCTGGAAATGCTTGCCGAGGTTAAGGCATAACACTAGCCTCGGTTAAAAGCAATTCAAATTGTTTTCCAAGTTTGTTCCGCCTAATCAATAATTCACGTATGGTTCCAATCCATTCCTCTAAATAATCTATCCTTTCCTTTCAGGTCAAAGACCAAACCTTGTTTTTATAAGGCGCATGCCTTGGTTCTTCGATCTTTTTTGAAAAAAAAAAATTTAATTAATTGAAATCTGATCACAAAATATATGAAGAGATGGATCAGTAGCAAACAAACAAAGAAATCAAACACATTCGTGGTTATCCAATTCGTAGTTTCAAAAAGCATTTTACAACCGCACATCGTTTTAAAATTCCAAAAACAAAAATAATACCCCAACTTTAACCCAACGTACTCTACCTACATATCATACACAAGAAAGAGTTGACATCTTTGTTGCAATCCGTTCAAGTATGACATACGATTCTACGTTGAATATTGTATTTTTACTCTGGAAATAACAAAATGGATGGCACTGTATTATTAACACTTTACTACTTGTGACCACAGTGTGTCGATTTGCAGCCAATCCCGTTTCCTTTTTCTTATTTGTTAGTTTAGAAGCAACCGACAAAGGCTTAAGTTGTAAACATATAAATGAAACGCTTTAAAATATTTTAGTAAATTAATGCTGTCGGTCGATGCTCTTTTAAACTAAATATTTTCAATTGTTAATATGTAACCAACCATTTCAAAATACTACATAAAAGTTTGAAATTAAAAGCTTAAAGAGCTTAAGCTTAAAGCTTAAGTGGTCACAATGACTACTACTAACGGCCTTTAAATATTCATTTTTCTATTTCTTTCACAAAAATGCAACATGCTGTAGTTTTAAACAAACAGAAAAACAAAACATTACCAAATATACTGTAACCATTGACACTTGTTTCATAAATTAAACATTAAATGTTGTACTTTTTTTAGTTTATCTTCTCAAGAGGGCATCAAAAATCAAGGGCATCGTTACTAAATATGAAATAGTAATCAAAAATTAAATGAAAATACATGAGTCTACAATTTAAGTTTAGCCTTAGTTTTATAATTACTGATGAAAATACAACAGAAACACTATACACTATGAAAATGACAGTGTAAAAATTTAATAAAATTTTTTTTTATCAACATGTTGCAAGCAAAGTAAAATTGAAAAAAGGTATATTCCAATAAATTTAAATGAAAATTAATATATAATTAATTTTTAAAAATTTTTACTCTAAAGCCTAGTACTCTGTTCGTTTGTGTGAAATTTCGCTGGCAACATCTATTTATTTGTTGCGTGAAATTTCTGACTTAAAGTTTGTTGTGAGGAGTTCCTATGGCAACGTTTCTCAGAGAGACTCAAAGAGTGATTTGGGAAATTTCATATGATCTTTCTCTTTTCACTTCAAAATAAATAGGCAGCACAATTAAATTGTCGTGAAAAAATGTTGCTCAGAAACGTGTTGTGATAATTTCACGCAGCGGAACAGAGTACTGCTCTGAAAAACATGTTGTGAAAATTTCCACGCTTGTTTCGCAGCTGTCACTTTTTCACATGAAACTGAACAGAGTACTATGCTTAAACAACAAAATCTATGAGAAAACAATTTATTTTTTTATTAATGAAATAAGAATAGTAATATTAGTGGTTAAATTTCCACCTTTTTATTTGGTCTAGGCAGTAGAAGGTTTTGCTATTGGGAGGGTTTATAAACATTTTTAGCCCCGGAACCCTCACGGTAGGGTGGAAATAGTGTGGGAAGAGCATGTCTACCAGAGCTCATGAGTGTCGGAGTTGGACGGTAGGGACAGGGGTGTCCAATCAATAGTGCACTTAATGTTTCTTTTGTTATTTTTTTAATTTTGTTTTTCTTTTCAGATCTGAACGAATTTTTTTTTATTTTGTTTGAAACACCGACGTGCTGATGACACATGCACGTGATTATTTGTAAGGCGAGGGAACACGTGGACGGCCACAAGACCGCAAAACGCATCTCACCGAAATGCTAGCGATGGCAAACCAGCACGTGCAGCCGTGGCCAACCTAGTGTCCGCGGGTCACTTGACCGAGGCGTTGGTGCCATCTTTGTGAGGAAGCAGCACCTGTCCGCCTGGTTATAGGAAACCAGTGGCGCTATAATCAGCCTCCCTCTAAATGAAATATACAGGGCTGCCGCCTCACAGGATGGCTACACCGCTCACAACCAACCACAATTAAATTTAAATTTAAATTTAAATTTTAAATAATTTTTGACGGTCAACTATCCCGAAAAACTTCGCTCTGTTACACATATTTTGAATGCGTGTTTAAGGACCACGTTCAATGCCAGATACTCTCTGCTAGTATTATTTTAAATTGAATATGAGTTCATAGCTCAAGTTTCAAGGAAATCAAAAGGCATGAGGTCAACTATCACTTGCATAAGGCGTGGAATAGCTCATGAGCTCTGATATTTAAACGTATTCTGAATCTTAAATTTTCACAAAAATAACGTAACTAAAAGGAAAAAACTTCCGCAACTTGGAATATACTTAAACTCGGTTGGGAAATTTTAACTTCGATTAAGACGAGGATAATACTTTACTAGATTTATATAAAGAAATGTGTTAAATGAATAAAAGATCAGCTCTGCTTCATTAAATCAAAATTAAGTTTGTATGCTCTTGCACTGATAGTAACAAAATTAATTTTAATTATCTTGGGTACTGTGTTTATTCTAAAGTAAAGGTGAAGATTTTGAAGTGTTTGCGTTGCTATGCTTTTAGGCTTCACGGCAGAGTGTCAATTCAAACGCATGCAGAAGCAACAATAATAATGAACCAGCAGACAAAAAGCCGTCAACATAGGCACACATACATTGTATGTATGTTAGGGCGGGTCGATTTATTTTTCGACAATTTCCCTATGATTTCCATATTCTATGGGTTATTCCATGAAAATTTGCCAAAGGAACCATACCTCTATCGTTAAAATCGAGTCCCCTACTTTTTGTTGGTAGATTTTTTCCCAAATTGACGTTCGTATGAAATATTACCTACACGTTCACATCCATAACTCAAAAACTATCGATCGGGTTTAATCGCCAGTAGGCGCGTTGGAAAGCTGATTTTGATCAATTTACAAAAAAATTTACAAAATCTCCAACATTGGTCCAACGGTTCAAAAGTTACGGGCATTTTTGTCCAAATTTTGGAGCATTTTTCCATTTTTTCATGATTTTGTCCAAGAATATTACTTTCATGGCCATTTTTTTGGCTCAATTTTTTTGACTTACGAAGCTTACGAATCTTACGTTACGACTGGACTGATTTGCGCTTTACATTATTGGCATATTTTTTCACAGGGTGCACACCCTGTGTTATGTTTGTTTATTTCTTTTTGTTTTTAGTTTCTTTATAGACTTCTATATTTTTGTTTGTTTATAATATTCCAGTGTATGCTAGTTTTGTTTGAGCGTCATTTCAGTGAAGTGTTACTTGAAATAACTACCAAATAATCAAACTATTTTGAAATTTAGAAAAGATTTAAAGGTAAGTGTAAAAACATTGCTAACTATTATAGTTAATAATTATATTATTATTCTATGAAAAACATATTTAATTCTTTTAGTAACGGTTTAAAAAATGGATTCAGAGCCTGGTTCATAGCAAAATCCAACAGATACCCAACGCAATAGTTTGCAACATTTGGTCTCTCGTGATGTTTTTTCTTTTGGCGTGGCCTGTGAATTACCTGATATTAATCTGTCAACTAAACGAGATATATTGATGTACTATTTTTTCTTTGCCGAACGTTCAAAATCCCAAAGCAAAATGTTTTCCTATAAAACATTTACTCCCCAAGTAGCAGACAGATTGTTAGAAACTTGGAATCAACTTAATATTGAACTTATACTCAAAGGTAGCATCATTAGAAAATTGAATAATTTGCTTGACGCATATAGTAATGCAGATAAACAACGAGTAAAACGCGCAACAGAATTAAAAAAATTCGTAGAATCAACAAACCAATTATTCAACATTGGAAAATGTAAATGCAACTTGAAAGAAAACGACTGCTCATGTGGATCTATCCCAGAAAACTTAAAAGATTTTATGCGCGATCAATATAATGACAGAATACAAACGATACCGGAACACGATAGTGGAAGTGAAGAGACGATACCAACGACTATACCAACAATCCCAGTGAGCAACGATCCTACATACGAACCACATTATGACGAAATGGAAGTTGATGTGAGAGGAGGTTCAGATTTAGTTCTACCACCACAAACATACACTCCCAGATACAATACTAAAAACTATGCAATGATGTGTGACAGATTTGGTGTGCATGACAGAATGGGATCAGCATTGGCAACAGCTCTGATGGAAGACCTGGGCGTAAAAGATGCTCATGACAATCCTGTCATCATGGACAAAAGTAAACTTCGTAGAGAAAGAGAAAAATGGAGACAAGACGCACTTCGTAAGCGGTATGATGGCTCGAATTTGATATCATTTTCATTCGACGGCAGGAAAAATTATGCTCTACCTGTAGAAAAAATTGATGAGAAGTTGCATCCAAGGATGGTTAAAGAACCTCATCTAGTTGTTTTGAGGGAACCAAAATCTCAATTGATAGGCTACACAAAACTAGAAAGTGAAACTGCGGCAAGCAAAGTCAACAAATTGATCGAATTCTTCCAAGAAAAAAAATTGTCTCTCGATTCATTAATTGCCATATGCGCTGATGGTGAACCAACAAATACTGGCGTACACGGTGGAATTTTGCGACTATTCGAAAACAGTTTAAGAGACCACTGCACTGGTTTGTGTGTCTTCTGCACTTTAACAAGCTTCCGTTTAGACATTTGTTTGACACTATAGACAAATCAACCACCACTGGACCACGATCATCTACCGGAAAGTTGAGCTCAAAAATTGCTGATTGTGAAAATCTTCCGGTATGTAATTTTTATAGCTAATTCTTTACCATTTTTCATTCTATTTTTTAGCTTTTATGTTTTCTTTTCAGGTGGTAACCGATTTTGAGGAAATCGCTTTGGAAAATATGCCTCCTGGTGATTTAAATCCAGAAGAATTATCTACCGATTCGAGGTACTTGATGTTAATGGCCAATGCAATTTCTAATGGTGTGGTTCCTGCGGATTTGTCTCACATAAAACCAGGGCCAATTGCACATTCTCGTTGGCTGACCAAAGCCAATAGATTATTACGGTTGTATGTGACAACTAATAATCCAACTGAAAATTTAAAAATTCTGGCTAACTATATAATAAAAGTATACACGCCAATGTATTTCAATGTTAAGTATTATAGCTCTGCCGCATACGGTAGTACATTACTTTTTAAATTTATTACTTGGACACGATTTTTACCACCGAATTTACTTGGAGTTGTAAATACAGTAATTCAAGATAATCCATATTTTGCACACTCAGAAAATATCTTGCTATCTATGTTGTTTGATGATAGAATGGAAAAACGAAACATTGCTATAAAGAAGATTTTACATTACCGAAGAGATATTGTCGACCCAACGGAACTTAGAGTTTATAAAAAATCTCTTATAAACTTTAATTGTACGGAATATACAAATATGATTGATTTAAATGACGATACCATTTTATTCGAACCACCGTTTACGCAAAGTTATTCGTATGAACATTTGGAGAGATATTTAAATTACGAAGTGCCACCGTTCGATGATCCACAAATTCCTTTACACATTCAAGGAACGGAAAGACATGTCCAATTGCTGGCTGCCACTGCTAAACGAGTTGCAGGAAAGAATGTAGAAGGCGCTATGGCGACGACATTAGAGAGCCGTACGAAAACACCAAGACTTGAAAGCAAACAAGACTTTCAGAAAAAATAATGTTTTTTTTTCACATTTTGTCTTTTACCACACTCAAATTGAATATTTTTTTTTTTTATAATAGGTTGATAGATACTTTATTATCTCTTAATTTGAATTTTTGTAGAAAAAAAAAATAAAAAGGGAAAAAAAATCAAAAAATTGGTTTTATGTGTTATTTTGTTTTAGCAATATCGCATGAATTATTCAACCGAATTCGATAAATTTGGACTTAAACTCTTCGTTTTGAATTGTAAATTGAACTGAATTGAATATTGGATTGAGCCAAAAAAATGGCCATGAAAGTAATATTCTTGGACAAAATCATGAAAAAAATGGAAAAATGGTCCAAAATTTGGACAAAAATGCCCGTATCTTTTGAACTTTTTACCAACAAAAAGTAGGGGACTCGATTTTAACGATAGAGGTGTGGTTCCTTCTGCAAATTTTCATGGAATAACCCATAGAATACGGTAGTCATAGGGAAATTGGTGAATTTTTTCACTCCCTACAAATCGACCCGCCCTAATGTATGTACATACATACATGTATAAGCAGTCACAAAGTTGGTTTCACACGCGCTCACACACTAATCCAAGCAAATAAACAAACAAACCAACACAATTATATACATAGAACTCTCTTCTGTTGAGCTGCTGAATACTTGTTAACTTTTTGTAGATCTTTAGGTCATTTTTTCTAAAAGCACTATTCAGAGAATCTATTTAAAAAACACAAAAGTTTCACTTTGTTGCTTTGCTTTGCTGTTGTTTTGTTATTATGTTAATTCTGTGATCAACAATAGTAACCGTGATTAGGATTAAGTTCTTTCAAAAACTGGAAGTAAACCAAGTTAAAAAAAGGAACAAAGAAGTACAGCGAAACAGCAAAAAACTTGTTATAGAAAAATATTCCGACAATTTTTGATTTTTTTTAATAATATGCTCTTGTGATAAAAAAAAAATAACGCAAACATGAAAAAACAGTGCATGTTTTGGTTTTGTTTTTTAAACCATTTCATTACAGTGCTGAAGAAACATTTTGGCTTGTATCACAATATGCTCAATGTGGTTGTGCGAAAGTGTATGTGTGCGTGCCAATAACTATGTCAATGTATGTATAGACATGCGTGTGGCTGAGTAAATTTTGGCTTATTAATTTGGCCATTGGCTGCCATTCAATTTTGTGCTTTGTTAAAAAGTTGGAAAGTTGTTTTCTTTTATAAACATCACTGAGCACAAAACTTATTTTTTCATATAGAATAGAGTTTATTTAAGAATTCAGTTCATATAAAAGTCAAACAAAACAGCCAAAAAAGAACAAAATAATTTTAATAAAATGGTGAAAAATAAGCAGAAAGAAAAGAAATGGAGATTGAAATTCCCTGGAGAAATAAAAAATAATATACTTAAACTAGCTGGCCCAGCAGAAATTTTTCTGTCCTTTCCGGTCGTAAGCGATGAGTTTGCTTTGGCTTAAATCCCAGTACAAAGAATTATAGACGAAAGAGGTAGTTTGCTTTGTTGGAGGATAATAACTATTGAGCACCAATGATTTTATAATTGTCTACGCTTGCTTATCAATATATCCTTCTCCTCTACTTGGCTAAAAATCTTGGACTAATTTTTAGACCAGCTAAGAAGTTACTGCATTTATTCAAACCTTGCCGTTTAAAATTTATTACTAACTCATATTTAAAACTCTACTGTACTAAAATTTAAATCAAAGAAATATTACAGCTTCCCTTTTAGCCTTTTGGTTTAAATTTAAGTACAAAAGAAATAGTACAGCGTCCTTTTAAGGTTTTCGGTTTAAATTTGAGAACAATTCTGTATTAGTTTTTGTTTTTAATACAATGTATACTAAATTATAGTACATTTGGATATTAAATTACAATTTTAAACCGTAAAAAGTTAGCCTGGCAATGCTGAGACTCAATTTAGGCGATTGGGTTTGTTTATTGCTTTTTTTACACATAGCGCAACAGCATGTGGTTACATTAGAGAGCTTACAAACTTCATGAGGAGGGTCCGAATCTCACGAAGTTTGTTTTTTTTAATATTTTAATTAAAGCCTGTACTAAATTTTAAGCCAAAGCTGTATTAAGACCATATTTTGGTATTTTGCAAATACTCGATTTGAAACCAAAGCTGGTGTAAACTTATGTATATGTAGTACAGAAATGTTTCAATTTTAGTACAATATTTCTAGCCGTGTACGAAGACCTGGCATTATTCTTTCTTTATCCATTAACCGCTGAAATGTGATTCCGTCGGCCGACTGGTTTCCCGGAAAAAGGGAGTCCGACCTGACTTTTTAAAACAACTAAATTTATTACATACCAGCTGATATACCCGGTGTTAATCAAAAAGTTAAATATCCTTACCCCAAATTTTTAACCTTTTTTGTCATCGCCAAACACACTAAGGTTTTCAGATTCATCAAACACCTTAAATTTTGAAGATAAATAATCTGCCATGAAGAAATTTTCAAAGTTATATTATTGCAATTTGGTAATTGAATTCCTTTATGGTAAGTAAATTCTTGGCTTAGATGTCTTTTATTAGAAAAAAAATTCGTTTTCTATAGGAACATGCAAGTTGTTAAAATTTGCAAGAAATTGACACCACAAAAACTTTCGTACCTGAAACACGCAAAAAGTTCTTAGTACTAATTTTATTTTTTGGTGAAATAGAAAAAAAATCAATCAAAAATGAAAGTGCTGGCTTTGAAAGTGAATAACTCGGTCATGTTATAAAGGATTGCATTAATTTTTTGTTTTGTTTGAAATTTTGATTAATTGTCCGTCCAATTGTTTTTCAATCTTTTTTTTTTCGTTTCGCTTCTACATTTTATAATTTTAAAAAAAAACCGTAACGAATTTCTTTATTTCGCAAACAACTTTTTTAAAAATATTTGATGTTGAAAAAAATATTCAAAACCAAAAAAGGCTTTTTTAATGTTCTTTCATACGGTATGCATAAATGTAGGGTTAATTTAAAGTTTCTTTAGTACAAATTTAAAAACGTTTTATACGAACGAAAAATCAAGCCAACTATCATAAAAATGTAAGATCTTTTTTTATTTTTATTCATTTTGTATTTTTTTTTTTTTTTTTTTTTGTACCAGTAAGTAGGTTTGTACTAGACTAGAGGATTTTTGCACCAGTAAATTTAGAATTTTCTCCAGGTGAGCGCGAAAGTGATGTTACCTGGCATTGTAGGGATTATGTTAGTGTGGATAGTACACATTATTTTTTGTTTGAGTCGATTCGATCGCTTACTTGGATTTTACGCCCACGACGCGTCGCAATATTTGGATTTTTTTTTTTTAAATTCCGGAAAAATTTCAAATTGCATTATCGAAAATTGCTTTTCAATAGTAACTATTATAAGTACTAAATTTTATGTTAAAATAAATTTAGAGCCCGTTTGCTGTTTTAATATGGCCAGGCATGGCTGTGAAGGTATGTGATGCAGCTAGTGGTGCAAAAATGCATCAGTCCGCCCAGATAAGAATTTTGCCAGATAAAGCTTAGAGCCGTATATAGACTTTGGACGAAGTTTCATTGATTTTGGCCCGGTAGTTAAGGAGCCACCGGAAATAGGTTAATAGCAAAAACTTTACAACACAAACATAAAAATGTGTATGTATACGTGTACGCACCTCTCTTTGTAGATGAACTGGTCGCTGATTTCGAATTTAATTTAAGAATTTCGAAAAGGTATTTTACACTAGGGTGGACCCTAAAAATCTTTTGTGTTTTTATACTCTTAAGTAAGTTCAGTTTTCTATCCAACTTTTCAATCAATTCAAGCTCCATACATGAATGAATGTTCAATGCTCCACGCCTTGTTGTGTCATGAAACAAACATCGCAGGCATCGGTAGCTGCCTGCTTTCATCTCTTATAAGAATTTTGTATCTTACACTCAGAAAAAAATCCGCATTTGAAATCAACATTTTAGCATTTTGAGATAATGCCTTTTACCTTTTGATTTTACTACAAAAATTTTGAAAGCAAAGTAAAATCTTTTGTATCAAAAAGTAAAAATTTTGATATAACATACAAACATTTTTTTTTAAAAACTAAGTAATTTTGATTCAAAACGCTAAAAAATTTTAAAATAAGAAGCTTTAAAAACAAGCTTTTGGTGTCCGAAATGAATAAAAAAAATTGTTGAATGTAACATAGCTTTGTTATGTTCCACAGATATTTAATTTTATCTTTAAATTCTTCAATCAAGAAATTCTTCCAAAAAAAAATCAAATGACTATCAAATGTTAAAAATTTTAAAATAATATGCAAGCATTGCTTTTGCAGCGTTTTTTTTCATTCGTTCGCTTGTTTTCAAACAAAACAGTTAGAGCAGAACTGCATGGTGTGAGGACAGATGATGCTCGTTTGCTCGGCGTGCACATGGCCGTGCAATGTAGTTGTTGTTGCATTCTTCAAAATTTTTGACAGTTTCGTATTAGAAACAACAACAAAATTATCTGCTTGCCGAGCAAACGAGCATCGTCTGACCACAGCATTGCAGAGATAATGAAAGCGCGTCCTCAGTGACAAACCGAAAAGTAAAAACGTGATTGATTCTGTCGCGTGCCAACCACGAGATCAGTTTCAGTTCCGAGTTTAAAGTGTGAGGTGCGTCGGCAAGTGAAGTTAAAAATTAAATAATAAATAATGATGGAATCGATGCAGGATTTGCTGTTAGATTGGGATTTACAAGAAAGCTACGGATTATTGTGCTGTTAGTATAGTGTTTAATTCGTTATTTTTTTAGATTAACAATCGCAGAGAAGTATTTGCATTTTGATTTCAATACGTTGACATCGCGTTTGTATAAGTACAAACTTTCAAGTGTGTATTCTTTAATTTGTAATCTTCTCTCTTGTCGCTCACAAAATCAAAACAAAATTGCAATGAATTTATGGATATTCTTTTGTAGTAGACCTTCCGTTTTTTTTCGTTGTTGTGCTTTTAACCAAAACATAATGAAAACAAAATAGAAATATTTTTCTATGATTATTAATAAAAAAAATAAAATAACAAAATGTATGTTCATATGTGCCGCGTTCATTCTTAATGGCTTAATTTTTAACGGCTTAATGTCTGCATGCCTGCTGCAGCCTTATAAACAAACGTGAAGTGAAGAATTCAGTTCAGGAAATTGCTGGTGTAAGACACATTGATTTACAAGAAAACACGGAGATAAATTGCACAATTGCTGTTCGTTTATTCAGACAACGCTTTATTGTAACTAATTTAATTTTTGTTTTCCTTAGCGGCTGGAATTGGTATCAGTGAATATTCACATATAACAGAGAGTGATTTGGGCAAACTTTTTCCAGATGTAAGCTCACTGGGATCAAAAATTAAATTTCGTTACAAATTGCACGAGTTCAAAAACGGGCCTGGAATTTGTACGGTTGGCGCAGTGAGCCCTTCAGAAAACATCACATTGATCCTGAATGAAAGCGTAAGAGGTAAAATTGCGGTGAACTACTACGATAAGCATAAGCGCTTTGAAAAAAACATCAAACCGATATTGTACACTGTATAATAGACAATTGTTTGATGAAAAATGATCGAATAACAGCAGAAGAGTTCAAGGCAATATCAGAAGCGATCGCAAGAGTTTCCTGGAGAAGAAGCTGTAACTATATCTTACGATAATACGCACAAATATTTCTTCTTCTGGTAAAGTGAATATTGACTCATGTGTAAGTAAATAAATTTTTAGACAGTGTAGCACCAATTTAGTTCGACATCCAATGGGCAATGGTAAAAAATTAAATTTGTTGGTTTTTAAAGTTTTTTTCTATTTGTCATTTTTGAGATAACATTTTGAAGACAATTTTAAAAATACTGGTTGACAATTTGTCAATGTTCCAGAATCGGGCTGTATGACTAATAAATAATAATTCAAAAACATAGAGCTATGTAGATTTCGAAATTTGCAATTCCTTTTTACTTATTGGATACCTTTTTCAGAGCACTTACTATGTTCCTCGAGCTGGTAAAAAAAACCCTGCCGGAAAACTCTATGACAGGTACTTTAACATCAAGTATAAATTTGCGGAGCATAAAAGCCTCGACAAGACCATATTGAATTCAACCCTGTGCCCAAGCCAGTGCCGGAAGAAATCGAATCGCTAATGATATGTTTGTCAAATAACAACGCAGACAGTTTGTGGCCTAAAATTTGCAAATTTTGGAAAGAAACTGCTGACTTCAGAACAAATTCGTATCAATCTAATGTTAACCTTGCTACTATACTTAATGATTGGCCTCGCTACAACGATTTCAACGGATACCAGCTGGTAATAAATCCTATTTTATTTCTTAGGTATTTTCTTTATTCTTTAATTATGTTTCGAAGGTTGATATTGATTTCTGCCACAAATTTCCTGGAAAGGGCTCTGCGCTAAAAGATAATTTTCCAAAGTTTTTGGAAAAGGCTATTCCAATATTAAAGGAATCTATTAAAGACAAATATAACTTACAACTCGCACATGATTTGGATAGTACTGATGATTTAGATTTCAACGCAACAAAATTACTTCACGCTGTTCTTGTTCCACAAAAAATAAATAAAAACCTGAAACCATCTATAGCAGACGCGCAGGAGGATTTCGTTATAAATGTGGATACATTTAATAATATTGAAAACAAAATCAGCGCAATAAGGAATAAATATGCGGCCCTTAAATTAAATGTACAACCACTCATAATTATTGTTGGTACTAAAGATATCGGTAAAAACTTTTGCTTTTATTGTGACAAAATCAAGTACAAGTTCAACAACTTTAGGGAGTGCTTAGATATAGCTATTAAGTTTACTTATGTTTTTAACTTGGATTTTTCACCCATAAGTAAACTAGTGTGAAGCTTTTTGGCAAAATATTTTTTTGAAATTCCAATTGAATTTAACGCGGCTGTTGAGAGTTTGATAAAACAATTTAAAGCATAAGTAAACTTACAGCCCTATTCTGGCAAATTAACAACTGTTAACCAATATTTTGAATATTTCTATGTTTTTTTTAATTGTTTTATTTAAAAAAAATGTTTAACTGAATTTAACTAAATAACTGAACAGAAGTTGATAGTTTTTATCAACATTTATTATTTTTGAGCTTCAAATATTGTTTTTAAATAAAAAAATTACAACAAACACATAGAAATATTCAATATACTGGTTAACAGTTGTTAATTTGCCAGAATAGGGCTGTTAAAATCTGTATTTTTATTATCATATTTTTAGAAATGTTGAAGTGTTTTCTTTGTACATTTATTTCAAATTTATCTGAAGATCTGATTGTTCACTTAAAACAAAAGCACAAAGTGCCAGTACTTTATGAATTCCATTGTAAATTCAACAACTGTGCTAGAATATTTCAAAACATTAACAAATATAAGGCTCACTTAAAAAAACATGAAAATGACAACGTTTGTGCGGTTCTTGAATTGCCTTCAACTTCGAGTAACTTTAATCTGGGTGAATATTCAAATGATACAAAAACACATGTGCCTACTAATAAAAAAGAAGTAAACGAGATTTCTCAAAATCATAATAGCACCCTAGTTTTCAAAGAAAATGCTGCCATATTTTGTTTGAAATTACATAGTCTGAACAATTTTTCTCGTAAGGAAATAGTTAATATACAAAATTATGTAACAGAGCTTATTCTAGATCCTTTATTCAACTTGCTTCAAACGGAATTTTCTACATATTTTAGAGATGCAGAGGCACTTAAGCAATTCCTTTCAATTTTAGAGAACCCTTTTCGCGAAATTAAAACAGAATATAAACTTTTCAAATATCTGACAAGCATAGATTTATACCGATCTCCAAAAATTTTTACTATCAGCAATGAAATATCAGAGGTGGTAATTCAAAACGCTCCCACTATTGACAGAAATAAAGTTGAAGGTTGTCTCTCTAATCTTTCATTCGCAGTTAGGAAATATTTTGAAAGTCAAGACATTTTAGAAAGCACATTGAAAGTAATTGAAAATAAAGAAAAGGAAAATAATTTTACCCACTTTTTAAATAGTAGTATATGGAAGCAAAAAACAGAAACATGTTTAAACAGAACTGCTGTTCCATATTTTCTGTATTTTGACAGTTTTGAAGTTAACGACCCTCTTAGTTCACATGCCGGAGTTCAGTCAGTTTGCGGAATTTACATATCATTTCCTGCCATTCCAGAATTCCAACAATCAAAGCTTAGCAACATTGTTGTTGTAGGTTTCATAAAGGGTTAAGATTTACGTGAAAATGGTAATGCCGCTTTCCTGAGAGAGCTCGTTGATGAAATCAAGCGTTTAGAGGAAGAAGGTGTAATCCTCACAATAAGAAGTAGCTCCGTACAAATGAGAATTAATTTTTTACTAGGCCTAATTTTGGGCGACAACTTGGGGTTAAATGAAATTCTCGGGTTCACTTGTTCTTTTAACTCTCATTACTTTTGCAGAATGTGTAAACGCAGCAAAGTACAGACACAGTCAGACTGCAGCGAATTTGAAGAGTTTATGCGTAACAGAACTAACTATGAGTCTGATTTGCTCTTAAATTGTCAGAAGCTTACAGGAATAAAAGAAAACTCAACTTTTAACTCAATTAACTCTTTCCATGTTACTGAAAACGTAACATGTGACATAATGCACGATATATACAGTGGGATTTGCAAGTATAATTTTTCGAAAATATTAAACTTTTTCATTTATACTAAAAATTATTTCAGCATAGAAGTTTTCAATTATAGAAAGCAAATGTTTAATTTTGGAAGTACTGAAATTGGCAACACTAGTCCTCCAAATAGAATCGGACCATATTAAGTCAGGAAACATCAAAATGACCTCCTCTGAAATGAAAACATTTACTCATTTCATTTTGTTAATGATTGGAGACTTAGTGCCTCCTAATGATGAAGTGTACAATTTTTTGAAAATTTTTGTAGAAATTGTTGATATTATTTTACTACCATGTTTTTATGAAGATACCTTAAGTAAACTGGAAAGTCTTATTTATGAACATAATAATTTGTATGTTCAATTATTCGGAGATACTTTGAAACCAAAACACCACTTTTTGGTACATTACCCTAATATTATCCGCATGTGCAGTCCACTTACGCGGACGTGGTGTTTTCGATTTGAGGCTATGCACCAAAACTTTAAAAACTATAGTAGGTGTATGAATTCTCGCGTGAATTTGCCATACTCGTTAGTTGTGAAGTCTAATTTAAATTTTTCACAATTTGTTTTAACTCAATCCTTTTTCTCAGATTTAATTTCATACAAAGACAGCATTCCTCTTGATGTGTCCAGAGAATCTTTTTATGAGCAATTTTTGTCATTTTTTGATAGTTTTCATTCATTCAGCACAGTTTTTGAAATTGTTTATAAAAATATTTCTTTTAAAAACGGGTATATAATTACTCAAAATGCTATTAATTTTCCATATGTTTTTGAAATCATTCGAATTATTTTACCAACTTCACAAGACTTGTGCTATTTTTTGTGTAACCAATGGGAAGTTGTGCAACATTTGGGCCACTATCAGGCCTACCAAATTGGAAATAAATTAGGTATGGCGTTAGTTAACGCAAGTGAAGTAGATGGTCCTCCAATGCACTTTTATTATCTTTGCAATGGTGAGAAAGTTATAAGAAAAAAAAAAATTTACTATTGCGAAAAATTTGATAATTTAAATTAAACCTATGTTTACGTATAATCTTTGATGTATTTCTCTTGTATAGTTTTTTAATAATTATCATATTTGAATAATTAATCCCAACTTTTTTATATTTTATTCGTTTGTTTGTAATATGAAAATGTCAAGTTATTTAAATTTATTTCTAAAACTACAAAGAAATGTATTGTTTTTAATTATTCTTGAAATTGGTACTAATAAACATGATTTTGCTAATTCATAAAAAACTTTTTTATTTCAGAATTTTAGGCAATCGTTATACAATTAGCAATCGTTTACTTTTCTTACATTTTGAAATAACATTGCGTCTATTCAAATCAACAGTTTTATAATTTTTAAAACAAAATGAAAGAATGTTTTATTTAAAGTTAAATTAATGTTGAATTAAACTGAAATATTATTGTTTCAACATTAAGGAGCATTTTGTTTAAACATTTTTTTATTTCAACTCAAACATACAAAATTTTGTTCTTACATTTTTAACAATTTACTTCAAAAGGTTGAACAACTTTAAATCACACTTCAAAATTTAAAAACAACATTTTGTAGTATTTGATTATAAAGTAACCCATTTTGTTTCAACATTGTTTTTAAAAGTTTTACATATTGTTTTAAAAGAGAAACAAATTTTAAAGCAATAACTTCAGGCATTTTCATTCAAAAGAAAACATTTTTGGGCATGAAACAAAGTGTAAAATTGGCAGATATACCAATGAAAAATTTTGATTTTACCAATGTTTTTTTTCTGAGTGTAGTTCTCAAAAAATAAATACTTTTTTTAAAGTTTTTTTCCCTAAATGACCTCTATATTTATTATGTTGACTTTATATGATTTAAATACAAATTCTAAATGTTTGACAGTTTAAATCACACTTGATTTTAAATACAAATTCTAGTTGTTTGACAGTTTAAAATCGTTTATCGAGCTTAAGGTCAAAGTTAGAACAATTAATTGTTCTAACGAATTTTTCTAAAGAAACAACAACAACAACAAAGTTTTTTTCAATATGAAAGGAAAAAAAAAAAAAAAAACCACTAGCAATTGATTTTATTGTACAATTTCTGCTCTGCTAAAAGCGTCATCAGAAATCTTTGTGATTGCCCGTGCAAGCGCGTTGACGCACTGCACCATCGGGGCGATGAGATTTTGAAGCTTCAATTTCTCATTTTTTCTCCTTAATTTCATAATGCCACCTTCGCTGTTGTATTTCTGTTTTACTTTAGTTTCTATGCTTATGTATATATGTAGTCCAGGGAAAAAAACTTTGTTGTTGTTGTTGTTTCTTTAGAAAAATTCGTTAGAACAATTAATTGTTCTAACTTTGACCTTAAGCTCGATAAACGATTTTAAACTGTCAAACAACTAGAATTTGTATTTAAAATCAAGTGTGATTTAAACTGTCAAACATTTAGAATTTGTATTTGAATCATATAAAGTCAACATAATAAATACTTTTTTTCTAAAATATTAAAACTTTTTGATTTAATTGTTCAATTACATTATTTTCCTTCTTGAAAAAATTATATATTATACAAAAAAATAAAAAAAAAACAAGTAAAAATATACAGGGACCGAATTACAGCTTCCGTGATCAAGCAAAATTGTACAAGATTGATAGGCACTTTTCTCGTCGTACCCTTCGTAATATTTCTCGATCACGGATGCTGTAATTTGGCCCCAGATTTTATTTCGAATTACATTCGGAGTTCAAGAAAAGGCGTAAGGAACTTCGTGGTCCCAACATTTTCTCTTCAAGATTTTTGAAATTCAATTTATTCAAAGACAATTTAAAAAAGATTTTATTATTTATTATTATTATTATTATTCTTTATTCTCATAGTAAAAAAGTTTTGACAAGATTATTAAAAATACAATCACTAGAACAATTATTACTTATAAGAATAGTATTGACATTTAGTATTAGAATAAATAGTGTTAAATGCCACTTCAATAAATATATAAAATTAAATTAATTGTGTTAACATAAAAAGTGTTTTGTGGAGTGAATTGAATCAAACAATATCATTAAAAAAAAGTTATAAAAATTAACAATTATTATTAGAAGAGAAAAAAATTATTTCTGTCTAAAAAATAAAGAACAAACAAAAATTAGCTAATGGAGCGCAACAAAAATTCAACCTCCGAGTGATCTAACTCAAAGATCCACAATTTTATTTTTCTTAAGAAAGTACTCAAATTTCTTTCAAGGCGTATACTTGCAGGGAGTCTATTGTAAAGTCTATAAGATAAAATCGAAAAAAGTTACGATAGTGGGTTGTGCGAAAATTGGAACAGTCACGGTAGAATTTTGGTTCGTTCTTAAGTTGTAATTACCATATATGGGATTCTGCATATACCCACTTCTTTTAAAAAATATTTTTAGAACTTTAAAATAATAAAGATGTCTTAATGGTAAGATCTTTAGACGCCTAAATAGACTAATAGATGCAGTCAAGCGATTTACTTTACAGATTATTCTAACGGCAGACTTTTGTAATATTAACAGGGGATGTATATTATTCAGATAAGCACCTCCCCAGCAACTCACACCATATTGTAATCTAGAATGAAAAATCCCGTAGTATATTTTAATTAATGTACTTTCAAAACAAAAATGTCTTAGTTTATAAAAGCATCGTAATGAAGAAAAAAGATATTTCTTCAACAATGAAATGTGTGCGGTCCAGGTAAGATGTTCATCAACCATTACTCCTAAATATTTATAGCAAGGAACTCTTTCGACAGCAAAGCAATTATTACTGCAAGGAATTTTACTGTTATAGGTTGAACCTATGTCATGACTTGTATCCGATGTTAATCTAAATCGACAACAATCATAACCATGAAAAATTATATCAATTTCCGGCGATACAATATTACATAAGCTAAAATACATTAGTTCGGGTGAAATGGTACAGTATACCACATTGCTAGCGAAATCCAAAATCCTCCAAATTTCTAGGAAGATGGTTATTAGGAGAAACTAATAACGTTTGACTAAGAACCTACTTCTAGTTTTTTCACATTCGCAGAATATAAATATCTATACCACACTCCCCGAAGTTCCTCTATGAAATATGTTAATACTTTAAAAAATCTCCACGTAAGAAATTTGGAGCCTAGTAGCTGTTTTAATAATATAGTAATATTTTTAAAAATTTCAAAGTTTTAAATTTAGTGCTTCTATTTACTTACTTCCTTCTATATGAAATTCCATCGCTTCTGCGTCATGCTTAGTATGAATTTTCGTGATACAAAATGATGAGGTTTATATTAAATTGCTTAAACTATTGCAAGCTTAAACTTATAGCTAAGCTAATTTCAAAATCAGCATAAACGCTTTTGATATCTGATGAAATCCCAGCAAAAGCCTAACAACTCTATTACCATAAAATCTCAATAGCTACAGCTCATCAGCATAACCTAAACAATAAATAGGTACGATTAAATATATGTTAAGCCTACAAGGATGCAAGATCAATTTGCATAATTTTTGAAAACAATTGCAAAAATAAAGATGTTCAATCATCTAGTAAAACGACTTGTACTTGACCGAACACAAATACTCCATAAGTATGGAAGGCATGCCAGCAACACCACGCCTACTTACACACACAAACATGCATGCAAACAAAGTCAAAAACACTCAAAAGTAGAGCAATACAACCAAGTCACCAACAACATTCATTAACTATTCATAGAGAGCACTTGCTTTTTTTTCCTTTTCTTTTGGCTATTTCTACTTAAAATACAAACAATAAGACAAAAAAGAGAAAACATAAAAAGTCACTTGCTGAAAATGCCTAAAAGTATGCAAATTTTAGAGGAAATGTTAAAGAAAAGCTTATCGGTATTTGAAAATTTGAAAAAGGTTTCGATGTGAAGCTAACCATTAAATTAAGTTGCCAATAAATGTTGACAACATCCATTGGTATTCAAAGAAGAGCACATATTGTGTGGCTTTGTGTTTGTTGGTGTAGATATGGGCATGGAAGTGTGTGAGTGTGTTGCAACTGATTAGCTTTGCTGACAAAACAACAACATTTGCAGCAAATACAACACTGGCCAACAAACACATAAATAAAATGTTGAACAACCTAAACAGACAAACAGACAAACAGACAGACAGTTAAGAAGATAGCCAAAAGGACAGACAGCTGGATGAACATTTAGCCAAATGAATGTATGTAAATGTATGAGTGCAAAATGCTTTGAAAAGTCCTTGGTGTACAATATGTATACGTTGTTAATCGTCAAACAATGCAACTTTTGCCGATTCTGTTGCTGTTCGTGTTGCTGCTGTTGTTGTTGATCTTTTTATGAATGTTTATAAACAGATATGTTTGTTTGCTTTAACGTTTAAACATATAGAAACGTGTGCTGTTTTGCAAATACATATATGTGTTTACATATTTTCAGCTAACATATTTACGGAAAGAAGAGAAAATACTGATTCGAAAGCACTGCTCTGAGCTCTTGTTATTGTTGTTGATATTGTTGTTGTTGTTATTACTGATGTTGGTGTTGTTCCATTTGTAACAAATGGTTCAAGTGTGTATAGCTGTTGTATGATACGTGATTGTGTTTGTGTGCTTTTGTGTTTGCATATGTGTCACGTGCTATTGTTTGACTTTCAACTAAAAGCTTTAAATTTAAGCTTTCTATAAAATTGTGATTTTGACAATTTGATAGCATACTTTGCGGCATTTAAGTTATTTCTTTGTTACATATAATAAAAGCTTATTCTTAAGTAAGCGATTTCTATACGAAATGTGTTTGTTTGGTCTATCAAACATTTTCTTAATTAAATATTTTCTATATTGTTTTCAAAATCAGTTTGTTTTGGCAAAAAAGTTTTTATTATGAATTATAATTAAGTTCTGTACACTAGAACTTTAGAATGTGCATAAATTTGTGGCTATAACTTGTCCCAATAAGGCCAAATCTAGATTTACCTAAAAGAAATACCAATATGAGCAAATCCTAGCGTTCAGACGTCACATTCGCATACATTTTTTCATAAAGTTCGCAAATTTTAATAACAGTTTTTCAATTACGATATATCTGGTTAAATAGCTCTTCATGAGTATAGTTTATAAAAATTATAACATCCTGCATCTTACCGCAATTTAAATAAAATTTCTTGTGAAACTCGCAGTTTAAAAAGAAAGTTCTTGTGAGACTAACTGTATCACGAAGAAGCACAGCAACGATGAGAAAGACACGAGAAGCAATATAATTTTGTATGAAAGAAAGTATTGCTTCCCGTGTCTTTCTCATCGTTGGTGTGCTTCTTCGTGATACAGAATAATGCAGTAACACTCGAACTTAGAATATTTCTGCGAAATGGTCGATCGCATCTCAAAAGTCTGTAGGAACAACAAAATTGCAAATTAAATAAGTTTCAGACAAAGGCCAACATCATCTCCAATATCTTAATTTTAAAGTCACAGTTAACAATTTTATTTAATCGGAAGTTATGTGTCGGACGTCACACATTTTTCCATTTTAGTTTAATTGGGTAATTAAGTAATTAGGTAGTTAAATAAAAAACATATTTAATATATTGTCCTTTCCTCAACCAGTTTTTCACTATCTTTAGCCAATGCCTTCCATTTTTACTAAAACAAAAAGTTTACGAAACATTTACTAAACATTTTCAAAAAAGAAAAACTACATTTGTGAAACAGTGCAGGCGATTTGATTATCATAGTAAATGAATTTAAGTATAAATTGCTTAAATTAATAATAAAATAATAAAAATAATAGATAGTGAAAGTTTTTTCTAAATGACCTTGTTATGCTATGTTGATTTTATATGATTTAAATATTATAATAATAATAGATAATACCATAAAATAATGATTTTTCAATAAGTTTTAATTTTTTGGTAACGGTTGTCTTTTCTGTGGATTTGCCCATATAAATTTTTGCACATAGAAGCCGATTCCAAATATAAACAAATTTTCTGATAATGACGTATATTGAGTTATTAATTTTTATTGGTCTTACATATACAAAAAATTTTGTATAGGGCCAGTTCTACTTTTTTGATTGATTATGAAAAAGATATATGTGCTGTAATCTAGCTAATGTGTGTTATCAAAGCCAGTTTTGTAATGTTTGACCGCCATTAAGTCTTTAACCACCATTTTTATTATTTATTTTATTTATTTATTGCTCTTGTGTAATTCAAAAAGCCATCAAGGCCAATAAACAAATTACAAGTATATCAGTATGTAGCGCGAGAAAAAGAAAAAAACTTAAAGCTAAGGAATGGATATGCATTATAGTACTTAAAATGAAGTATTTTGATTGATTATAATTATTAAAAAATTATATATTAAATAAAAAATACATATATGAAAAATAAACAAATTGAAAATGCTCTGAAAAAAATAAAATAAAAAATGTACAAAAAAGTTATTAAGTGAAAAATAAATGGATTGATGAAATGATTGATACATGCCACACTAACCTTCATTTAATGAAAAAAAGTTAAGCAAGAAAAGTAGATAGTTAAATAGTTAGGTACACCCATAGAATCACGTGATAACATAACACGGTTAGTACTAGTACAAATCACACAGATAGGCCAATAGTTTAATTTTGAACGCAGCATGAGACCCAGCAAAGGACTTCAAACTTGGAGGTAAGCAATTCCAGTATCTAGCGACTCGGATATGGAACGATCGCTCATACAATGCTGAAGAGATTCTAGGGAATAAGATTTGAGGATTTCTAATAGACCGGGAAAAAGAGAAGTTATTAATTAAGAAAGAGGGGCACTGATTTTTGATAATTTTAAAAAAAAAAGGACAATGATTTCCATTTTAAAAAATTGGAAAAAGAACAACCCAGAAACTGAGTTGAAAAAGGATAGATATGATCTCGAGATCCTCGATTGTACAGAAATCTAACCGATCTATTGACTAAGATTCTAATTCTTCTTAAGTTGTAAGCAAAGGTACCGGTAAAAACCTCAATGCAGTATGTTAAGCTGGACAACAGCATTGCGTGAACTTATTTGTATTTAACTTGGAACGGTAGGTAAAGATTCATACTAAACAACCGCCTTAAAGTAAAGTTAATTTTTGAACTCAGTCTGTTAATATGAGCGTCGAATGATAAGCGATTATCTAACCTAACACCTAGACAATTGAATTCATTGACAAAACTTATGTTGTTGTTGTGGATATTGATGTTTAGGCTGATGTTAAAACTATTTCTTTTTGTGAATATCACGGCTTTAGTTTTGTTTGAATTAATATTGAAAGAGTTACTTTCCATCCATTCACACACATTACGTATATTGAAGTTGATGACAGCTTCAAAGACATCCAGAAATTGCATCTCACCATTGTAAAGGAGTTGAATGTCGTCGGCAAATATGAACGGGGTACAAGCATTAACATCTAAGCAGTTAACAAAATCATTTATATAGAACATAAAAAGAATGGGACCAAGAACTGAACCTTGGGGCACGCCACCATACACTGTACATACGTCCGAGCATGAGCCATTGTGAGAGACAAATTGTTTACGATCCTTGAGGTAGGAGTAGACGAGCTCACACGCTGGTTTAGAGAAATTGAACTTAGAGCTCAATTTGGTAATCAAGGTGTGATGATTGATGCAGTCAAACGCCTTTGACAAATCAAGCGATAAAAAAACTGAAAGCTTACCCTGGTTCAGAAAGCTTCTGATAGCGTCTGTGAGGCCCACTAGCAAGGAAGAAGTGTTGTGTCCCTTACGAAAACCTGATTGGCAATTATGTACTAGTTGGTGACGATTTGTGTGGTCCATGATTTGCTGCTTCATGAGGTTCTCAACTACTTTGGACAGGGCAGGAAGGATGCTTATAGGACGCAGATTCTCAATGGAGCTGGATTTCCCTTTCTTCATGATCGGGATCACACGGGCAGTTTTCCATGCAGAGGGGAAGACAGAAGTCGTAAAAATATTATTAACGAAGTGACGTAAGTATAACTGAATGTAAGGAAAAATAATTTTTAGAAATTTTAGCGGGATATTATCATGGCCTACAGCGTTAGATTTAATCTTCATAAAAGCAAAAAATAGTTCATCAGAGCTTACATTCCAGAAAGAGAAACTATCGCTACCGGCTAAGTCAGGATCAAGGTTCAAGCTATTAACCGATGAGGCAGATTGATTAGAAATAAAGTTGAAATTTAAGGCATTTAAATACGCGATTTGAATTGAAGAATTAGTAATAGTGCATCCATTCCTTTGGAGTGTGTTCCACATTTCCTTGGTACTAGTGCCATCAAAGAGTCTAGAATGTGCCATTTTTTTTGCGATTCTGATTTTAGATTTTGCACGATTTCTGTACTTACAGAAGATGCGCCAATTCTCTACGCTGCCATTCATGATGTAAGCTTTATAGGCTAGGTCGCGTAATGATTTAGCAAGAGTTATCTCTTGCGCCTTCAACCAGTTTTCCTGTCTATCATTGACTTTGCGCGTAACCACGGGAACAAGGTCAAGAAGTCTACATAAGGTAGAGGTGATTGTGTGGAGCTGATGATCAGTATCACAGGTGGAAAAAATACTACAAAGATCGCAGTTATCCAAAGCAGTAAGAAACATGTCATAGTTTATTCTATTGTAATTGCGAAATTCTATAAGACGTTCATTTAAGATGAAGATTATGTCAATAGAAATGATAATAAATGCGTAGTGCGATATGCCAGGACATATCGATTGACCAGAGAAGCATGACAGACTGGAGTCACCTAAAAAGAAGTAGTCAATCAAGGACGTCGAGTTTGTTCTTACATCGTAATGAGTAGGTAATGAGTTGTGGATGCAACTAATATTCAGACGTTGACACAACGTTGTCCCGTACTTTAATAGATTTATTGTGGTTAAACAGGTCCATGTTGAAATCGCCCATGATTACCGAGTTTGGATATCTAACCAGGAGGTCACAAAATAAATCTTCCATAGTATCAATATCACCATGCGGCAGGTAAACTACCCCAACTAAGATTTTAAGATTATTGTATGCTATTTCGATACATACCGATTCACAAACACCAAAACAAGAACTTTCAAATACCACCTTGTAAGATATAGCACTGGATATATAAAAACCCACACCACCTCCTCTGCTGCTAGGGCGATTTACACCACAAAAACTATAACCCGGTATGTTAACAACGTTGTCATTGATATGCGGACTAAGCCAAGTTTCAGATACACCCACAAGATCAAGGAAACTTCCGTTCAAGATGCTTTTAAGCTCATCAAGTTTCGTCGACCTAGAAGAAGGTTTTAGACTTTGGTAATTTATGTGTCCTAAGCTCAGATTTGAACCACGATGTTCAAGAGTAGAACGTAAGTAAGAGTTATCACTAACCATGAGTCCCAAATTTAAATTATATGACAAAGCAAGCTATAAATTTTGAGGTGAGGAGTTGTGTGACAGGATCGAACACCGTAATACAAATAGTAACTAATAACCTAGAATACGAATTAGAATGAAGAGCATTGTATATTAAGTTTAGTGTATATAATAATTTACAATGTTTTTGAAGATTCGTTATGTATTATGTAAGAACATCAATTGAATTATAAGCAGTGTGATATAAGTACAAAAGTGTTAGCAATAGAAAGACGAAAGAATAAATGAAGAAAGAAAGATAAATTTAATAGAAGGAATTAAAAAAAGAAAAAAAAATGTAGTGAAAAAATATGTGATACAAAGTGATGATAATAAATTGGTTCACCCAGATTCAGTTCAGCAGATTAGAGTTGACAAGGTTCCTACTCAAGCTAGGTATCCGATGCTGGTGGTCGTACGGCCGAAGGGAACATGCTGATGCTTTGTTGAAGGTCCAAAGTCAGATCTCGTTTGTCCATTGTATTTAGTTTTACTTTAGGATAGTTGGCATTGAAAAATTTTAAATTTAAAATTTTGTTATTCTTGAGGAGCTTTCTGCAGATGGATTTTAGCTTAGTTGCGGTGGAAGTGAGGTGGTCATTGAGGTAGACTCTTGACTGTATGTCTCCCCCGATAACATCACAAAGTTTTAGTGAGCGTGATTTAAAGTAGCATCTCATGATTTCATCACGAACATGCACAGAGTTGAATTTGAGTACGGCTTTTTGGCTACGTAGCCACAATAATGAACATCGTGATACGCTGCCGCGACCTCAAAAAAATATGCAATTTTTAGCGGCAGATCGTGCAAATTGGTGATTCCACAAGGTAACGCAGATACAATGATATCTGGCCGATTCAGTCGGTGATGGAGAACATTATTTTCGAATTCCAGCTGGTGTATTTTTTTGCTAGTGATACCTTTTAAAGACTTTATTTGGGAGTCGCATTTTTCAATGTCATTATTCAGACTATTGACATTGAAATCAAGTTCTCGTCTTAGGTCATCAGTAACCTTGTCAAATTTGTCCTGAATCTTGACGAACTTTAACTGAATATCCGCCATAGCTTCCTTGAGTTCAGCCGAAAATCCCACCTCATTGCGTGTAGGTTCCGAGGCACATTTGGCACATGTGAAGGTAAATGAGCGATTTTTTTTTAAGAATGCATGCTGCTCAGTAGAAACGTCGGCGCACACAGGTGGAACTACATACCACAGGACCCACATCCAATGCTGGGCAAAGACTTCGTTATGTTCTTTTGACAACCTGGACATTGCATGGCATCAGAAGGCATCGTTACTTGGTAGAATGAGATGGCAAGGCACTTTGCTTAACTTATACTCCACAGACCGCGTGTTAAGCCAATACTTAAGGCAAAGATGGCAGCAACAACAACGACAGTGGAAAGATAAGAACAAAGTAGCGAGTAAGCAGCAGGCAGGTAATTATTCAGGAACTCCAATTATTAACCAATATAAATGTTAGATGTTGCTTTCAGTTCACTAAATGTAGTTTAAATTTCAATAAAACAGCTTTTACTTCATTTAATTCTAGAGTTAAACCAGCGTACAGATATAAAAAAGTATTCAATTGACGAACGAACAAAAAACACGTCTACTCGCTCATGCCAGAGATGCCAGCTTGTAATTTTAGTAATTTTGCTGCTACATGTAGAGGAATTTGAGCTGAAAACAATCCCAAACCAAATAACTTTGGGAGTGATACTCAGCTAAACCAATTTATGGCATTTTGTTATTGTTTCTCAAAAATTAACATACTCATTTGTGTCCAGTGCATGTCATTTTAGATTGTTTAGTTTGTCAAAAAATTAATACATATAATATTGTACAATACAATTATAATTAATACAATTACTTGAGTGTATCGAAAATCTGACCCCCAATTTCGGTGCCAAAACAAGATTGTGTGATAGAAATCCAATCGGTTTTTATAATTTTTTTTTAATTAGTTTGAACCAATTTTTGGGTTCCTCGGTTTGCATTTTCGTGCATTTTTTAACACATTTTGTTCTGAAGAACCACTAACATTTGGTTAAAAAAATCAAGCCTATCAAACAATTTCCTGGGCATAAAAATAAAGAGCTGCAATTTTAAATCCAATTTGAAAAATGTTATAAGGAGATTTGACGGTTTTTTTCCTAAAGAATCTACTTGTTATTTAATTTTAATTATAACTTTTTGTTTATTACATGAAAGTATTGTAATACTTTAAGTTTATTTTTGTTTGATGCAAGAACAAAGTATATTTTGGAACTGTTAGTGTTAACAAAATAAGAACAATTATATTAGATTCTGTATTGTAAAAATTGTACTGTAAAAATTGCAAGCTGAATTGCAAGCAAGAAAATTGCTGATATATATTTTGTACCATAATTATTAATAATTGGAAGTATTTTTTTAAGAAATACATTAAATAAAATGGAAAAAATTATTGTTGTTATTGTTTTTGTTTTTTTACAAATAATATATCCAAAATGTACTTTACTTTTACATTAAACAAAAATTAACCTAAGCATTGGGATTGCTTACACTCTAACAAAAATGTACGAGAATTAACTACAATAATAGCTGGTAACTGATTGCCTACATTTATTGTCGTTAAATCTCATAGAGCAAAATTATAAACATTTCACACTAGAAATGCGTGAATCCTCTCACCTACAATTATCTTTTTCGCGCTCTTGTAAAAACTCTTTTCGCAAATTATATCTTTCAATCTTGTCTTCGCTTATAAAAAAAATGCTAGATATGCGTAAAGTCTCTTAGGTAAATTTTGAACAAGGCCACAACAACAACTCTGTATAGAGTGAATTACTCAGCAGAAGGCGCTATTCTTTCCAACTTCAGTAGGCTTGATTAATTAAGCTGTGACCAATCTAATGTTTAAATTTATATAGTTTGACACTTGTTCGAATAAACACTTTGAAATCATATGACGTTAAGGCAGAGGTGTTTATTCAAGGTCAAGCCTAACACTCGCTCCAATAACGTAAAATACCGCTTCTGGAGTGTTTTTAGGACTATCTGAGCGAGAACACGCTGGAATAGCGTGAAAAGTAGAGAATATACATATTTTAAGACTTTCTGCGTGAAAGCACGCTGAAAAAGCGTAAAAATTAGAGAGAATATACGTATTTTAAGACTCTCTAAGCGAAAACATACTAAAATAGCGTGAAAAGTAGAGTAAATATACATATTTTGGAAAAAAGCGCTGATTTTCAGACAGAATTAAATTAAAGGATTGTCTGATGCCCTCGTCATTTGCAGTTCTTACATCCCGCCAAATAGTTCGTTTCTTCATTATAAAGCACACACTGATAATGTTGCAACTCTTGAAGCTAATTTTCGTCGTTATGAACAATAAATTGTACTTGGTGATTTTAATCTACCAAATGTGTCTTGGTTAAAGCAACAAGCTGACTCATATCTCTCACCTTCTAATATCTCAAATAATTTTGAAATGTATCTCATAGATAACCTTTTAGGTCTTGGATTATTCAAATTAATTTTTGCTTTAACTTATTAAATAGACTATTAGATTTAGTTTTTTGCACTAGTAATATTAATTTTAGATTAATTGAATCAGATTTTCCTATTTCAGTATTTAGTGCACACCACGTTTCATTAGAGATCCTAGTTTCATTTTATAAATATCTTTCATTAAGGAATCATTGTGAAGATACCAATTTTAATTTTAAAGCGTGTAATTTTGAAGTTGTTAAATCGGCTCTTTCCACTATAAGCTGGGACCATGAGTTTCACTATTTGGACACAGCTTCTTGTTTTAATAACTTTAAGTCTATAGTTTCTGAAGTGTGTCATAATAACATTTTTAAAAAACCTAAGTTTCATAAAGTGCCATGGCACAATCGAGGTTTAAAAATATTAAAAAACCTTCGTTCTAAATTTTATAAAAAATTTTTTATTACAAACCAATTTTGTTATTTTTCTTTATATAGGCACTATATGCGGGAATATAATTTTCTCGATAAATATTTGTACAGGCAATATATTTTATAATTTGAAAACAATATTAAATCAAACCCAAAATCCTTTTGGGGCTTTCAAGAGAAAAAATGTTCATCAAATATTCCTTCTTCAATATCAAATATTCCTTTAATGTTGTTAAATGATTCTGTATCTGATAATGCTCAGTCTACTGCTGATCTTTTTGCGAATTTTTTTCTTTCAAACTATGAACCTACTTATAATGTTGACATCGATTTTTCTAATGAATGTGTACCGTATTTGGGGTTTGGTTCTCTCTCTTTGACTGGATGCGATGTTGTCAATGGGATACAAGAGCTTAAATCTTCATTTCAGCTAGATGCTGATGGGATTTGCTACTTTTTTCTAAAAAACTGTGCTTCTAGAGTTGCTAATGCTTTAATTTTAATTTGTAATCACTCATTAAGGTGTGGGCTTATTATTGATAGTTGAAAAGTATCATTTGTTACTCTTATACATAAATCTGGATCTAAGAACAATATTTCTAGCTACAGACCTATTTCAAAGCTTACAACGGTATCTAAATTGTTTGAATCAATTGTAAAGGAAAAAATAAATATACAGAAATAAAGCGATATATAGATTTTTCTAAAGCATTCGATATAATAAATCATTATATTTTAATTAGTAAATTAAAAAAGTTGGGATTTCATTACAGTTTTCTGAGCTGGTTGAGGTCCTATTTATCAAATAGACAGTGTGTTGTAGCTTTTGACAATGTAAAATCCTTTCCATTTGTGGCTACCTCTGGACTTCCCCAAGGGAGTATTTTGGGGCCATTGCTGTTTATTCTTTTTATAAATGATGTGATATCTCTTTTTTCACATAGTAATTGTCTGTTGTATGCAGATGATCTTAAAATTTTTCTTAAAATAAAAGATTCATCTGATATTAGACTTCTTCAAAGTGAAATTGATAAACTTCATAAATGGTGCTCTAATAGCCATATTTTTTTAAATCTGAAGAAATGCGTTTTCATGTCTTTCTCTACGTCATATAATCTCCATTTATCAGCATACCATATTGCTAATACACCTTTGCTATCTGTTAAGGTGGTTAAAGATCTAGGAGTCGTTTTTGATCTAAAATTTTCATTCGTCTCGCATTTAGATTACATTATTCCTAAGGCGTATGATATGCTTGCTTTCATTCGCCGTAATGGTTCTTGTTTTTCTGATCCCTACACTTTAAAAGTGTTATTTACTAGCCTGGTTCGCTCAAGGCTTGAATAGGCTTTGGTTATATGGGACCCATTTTATGTGACGCATAAGACGACGCTTGAACGAGTCCAGAAATCGTTTACTAGGTTTGCCTTACGCTCGCTTAATTTTGAAGATTCTTTTCCCCCATATAGTGTTCGTTGTTTGCTAAGTGGTCTTAAAACTCTTGAGGGTAGGAAAAACATTTTGTCTCTCCTTTTCGTACATGATATTATTTCTGGCCTAGTTGACAGCCCTACACTTTTATAAATGACTAGCTGAAACCCGGCGCGTTGCTGCCACTCTCCCTATTCAAACGCCCATAAAATGTTATCAGTTAAACAGCATGTCTAAATTGAGGTCAAATACTGAATTCCGAGACTGTGCGACCTATATCCACAAAGCTATTCGATATAACAATTTTGGGTTGTATAGGAAGTGCCACGCCCTCTTGATCACCCCTCATAGAATGTAATCAATTAAACTGCATGTGTACATGGAGGTCGAATACCGAATACCAAAACTGTGCGACATATAACTCCAAATATATTCGATAACACAAATTTGGGTTGTATGGGAGGTGCCACTCCCCTTTTCCCTACGCCCATAAAATTTTACCAATGAAACTGCATGTGTAAATTGAGGTCGAATACTGAATTCCGAGGCTGACCTATAACTCCAAAGCTATTCGATATCGCAAATTTGGGTTAAGTTGGAGGTGCCACGCCCCCCGACAAACTCTAAAAATTTTATCAGTAAATCTGCATGCGTAAATTTTGGTCAAATACTGAATTCCGATGCTGTGCGACCTATAACTCCAAAGCTATTTGATAGCACAAAGTTGGGTTGTATGGGAAGTGTCACTCCCCTTTTCCCTACGCCCATAAAATGTAAGAAATGAAAGTGCATGTATAAATTTAGGTCGAATACCGATTTCTTACGCTGTCAACCTATAAATTCAAAGCAATTCGATATTGCAAATTTGGGATGTAAGGGAGATGTCAGGCCTCCCTGTCCAACGCCCATAAAAAAAATCATTGAAACTGCATGTGTAAATTGAGGTAAAAAACTGAATTCCAAAGCTGAATTCCTATAAATTCAAAGCTATTCAATATCACCAATTTGGGTTGTATGAGAGGTGCCCCTCCCCCTTGTCCAACTCCCATAAAATTTCATCACTGAAACGGTACGTCTAAATTGTGGTCGAATACCGAATTTCTAAGCTGTGTAACCCATAACGCTATTCGATAACACAAATTGTTTTTATATTAATGGGAGGTAAAAGAAGGTGTGGCATTTCTTCTTAAACCATCTCGTACTCAAAGCAAAGCCACTTACAAAATTTGAGCTCAATCAGACCAATAGTTTCGGAGTATTGTGATATTTCCAAAAGTAGGCGTAGATGAAGTGTGACAACGCCCGTTTTTATTAAAGTTAGTGACAGTCATCATAAGAACTTATTTACCAAATTTTAATTTAATACGACCAAAACCTTCTTAAATATAGCATTTTTATTGATTTGTGGGCGATAAAAGGGGTGTGGCATTACTTTTTTCCTAAACCTTTGCGTAGCAGTTACGAACAAACCAGTAGAAGGAAGTATCCTATTTGGTCTAGTCGTTTTCAAGTTTTAAGCATCCGAACAAATCACGATTCATTTTTATATGTACAGATATTGATTTGTGGGCGCTAAAAGTTTGCGTGAAAACATTTATGTATCGTGACTGCCTCTTGGAGCACCTACACAGCAAGTTTTAGTAAAAAAATGAGTAGAACTCCGGAATTGCCATGATTTCGAAAAAGTGGGCGTATATATATTGCGACAAAAAGTGATTTTTGTACAGTTACTGACAGTTACCATCTGAACAAAATGATATCCCTTATTTGGTTTGTGGTTGATAGCGCAAATTTGGCTTGTATGGGAGGAACCACGCCCCCTCGTCCGAACGTTACCAAACCTCACAGGAACAATCTATCTCCTCGGCATACGTTGTTCTGCCACAGACCGCCTTACTGCCATACACGAAAATGTCAAGAAATATCAAATATATTCACCATTTTCAGTATAGCTGCCGAAAGTAGCCATGTGCACTAAATAACCACATCTTAGTCTAATACGATCAAAACCGTGCGAAATATATCTTTTTTGTTGTTTTGAAAGCGGTAAAAAGGGGTGCGGTAAAATATTTCCCTTGAGCCATCTCGTAATCGAAACAAATCGACTGCCCAAATTTCAGCTCAATTTAGGTTAAGCCTGGCGCACTTTACTTCACTGGACGCTAACTCCCCGAAAAGTGAGTTTACTAAAGTAGGGCAGGCCTATTTTAAGTGCACTTGCCGAGAGTAACCATATGTACTGAATTACAAAATTTTTGTCTAATACGACCCAAACCGTTGAAATAAAACGTTTTCATTGGTTTGTGGGCGGTAAAAGGGGGGCGTGGAGACCAATTTTTAGTACAGTTGCTAACAGTAACCGTACAAACTAAGCCAACATTTTAGCTCAATCGACCCAGTAGTAAATTTTGATGGTGTCTTAAAAAGTGGGTGTGGCTATATAGCGATGACGCCCTTTTTTAGTGCAATTTCCGAAAGTAACCACACAAACTTAAGTATCATATGTTAGTCTCATACGGCCAAAACTGCATGAAATATAGCATTTTCATTGATTTGTGGGCGCAAAAGGGGGCGTGGAAACCAATTTTTCGTACAGTTACTGTCAGTAACTTCACAAACCAAAGTACCAAATTTAAGTCTTATACGACCAAAACCGTCTGAAATAAACCATTTTCATTTATTTGTGGGCGGTAAAAGGGGGCGTGGAAACCCATTTTAAGGACAGTTGTCGACAGTAACCGTACATACTAAATTACAAAATTTTAGCCATATACGACCCAAGCCGACTGAAATATAACATTTTTATTGATTTGGGGGCGGTAAAAGGGGGGTGTGGCAAATTTTTTTCCTCAACCATCTCGTACCTGAAACAAATCGACTGTCAAAATTTCAGGTCAATCGGTTCAGTAGTTTTGGAGTCTATAGACATCACACAGCCAGACACTCATCGTTTTGCTTTATATATATATAGATATTGATTTGTGGGCGTTAAAAGTGGGCGTGAAAACATTTATAAATTGTGTTCATCTCTTGGAGCACCTAAACAGCAAGTTTCAATGTAAAAATGTGCAGAACTCCGGAATTGCCATGATTTCGAAAAAGTGGGCGTATTTATATAACGACCACGCCCATTTTTTGTACAGTTACCGATAGTAACCATCTGAACAAAATCACCAAATCTTAGTTTTTTACGATTGAAACCGTGAGATATTTTTCTTTTTTTTTGTTTGTGATCGATGGAGCAAATTTGGCTTGTATGGGAGGTACCACGCCCCCTTCTCCAATCGTTACGAAACCTCACAGGAACACTCTCAAGATGTGGTTTTATTTTCCCTGAAAATTTCATAAAGATCGGTTCAGCGGTTTTGGAGTCTATACGTGATATAGCCACATACCCACCCACATACCCACATACATACATCCATTTTTATATATATAGATTAACTTTAATGCTCCTCATAGGATTCTCAGAAATCAGGATCCTTCTTATTTAGTAATGTGTCGCACTAACTACGCTGCTAATGCTCCTATTTTTAAAGCTCTTAATATGTTCAATATTATTAACGCAAATCATAATCTAGATTTTTCTGTATCTAAAAATCAAATGCGATCTCTGTTATATAACGTTTTGTAATATATATTTTTTGTTAATAATTATTGCCTAGTCTGTAAGAATTATTGTTCATAGACTGAAGAAACTAAATAAATAAATAAATAAAAATAAATAAATAATTGAGAAAACTCGCTGCATAGCGTGATTTTTTTACAAAATCGCTTATAAATGTCTTGAAATTTAACAACATTTATTGTAGTGATTTTTCAATCAGTTTTTAGACTGTACCTGAATTGAAAAACTGCACTGAAATAATAAAAATGATGCAAAATGTTAATTTATTAAAAACTGATGGGCTTCGAAATATTTTTATGTTAAAAATACTTTTTTGTATTGCTTTTGTTGAAACATCATTTATAGAAGTTTTTATAATTTTTTTTTTAATTATACTTTAACACATAAAATTGGTGTCACATTCTGAAATTTCGAGTTATCACCATTTTTGTTTTGTGATGTATAACTGAAAAAACTTTACAGAGCATCCCAACAATGTAATATGAATTCAAATATTAAAAACATAAGAAACTTATACTAGATATTTTTTCTTATTTTGGCATCAAAAAGCAATACAGATTTATAATTATTAAATAAAACTTTTATCTGAACGGTGTACTTTTATAACCTCGTATACCAACTAAAAACCTTACAAAAATTGTTATTACCCTTGGAATATGTAGAAAAATAGTTTTTGTCAAAAGTGTGCTTATCCCCTTAGTGTACTGTCGATATCCTTGCTTGAAAATTTTATTAGTCCAGTTTCTAAGCTTTATTTTTATTTTTAATTTATTTTTTTTTATTTTTAATTTTTATTTTAAATATCTTATGTTGTGTTCAAAAGAACTTATTTATTATTCTATTTATGTCTTCCAATTTCAATAAATAATAAGATCTTAAATGAAAATTCTAAAATTTTCCACAATAGAAAAGAGATCTTTATTATTGTGCCTGTATATTATTTAAGTAATATCTTTCTTTCCTTACAAAGTCATCATTGAATTATTTTAATTTACTTCTCACAGAAAAATCATTTTCAGTTTAATCCCAGTTTAAGTCTATGCGTGCTTTCTTAAACCTTAATGTAATTTTCTAAAATCATTTTATCATATCGCAATGTGAGAAGTCGAAAATAATTTAGTTATTATTTTTTTTTTTTTTCTATTTTGCTATTCTTTTCCTTCGCATCATTATTCAAACAGAACAAAAAAGTTTAACACCAAAATAATTCAATCAATCAATCAATCAATCAATCAATCAATCACTAAATCAATTTTGAGAAATTCAGCGTAGGCATATGCTTTAGAAAGAAGCAATACACTCTCTCACACATTTTAGAAGCATCACTTAAGTGCTGCCACTTAATATGCACCAACTTTTTGAATTTTGTGAACTGTGACTTGCATAGAAATTTTTTACAAAAAATATGTTTTGATATTGAGCCAACAAAAAAACTTAATAACCTTTAATCAGCAATCGTTTTGTTATTTCGAGGAAAATAAAAGTGCCAAAGATTGTTAGTGCTCAAATAGCTTTTTTCACTTTTGGACTTTTGAGACTTAGACAAATATGCATTGACTAAGGCAGAAAATCACATAAGGATAATAAGTATATAAAAAAAATAAAAAAATATAAGAGGCCTGATAAAATTTGGCTAGGGCCAAAGTGCGAGCATAAGAAGATTGGCAGCATAATTGATATATTGGCGACAGAAATGAGAAATGAAAAAATGAAAATTTTTTCGAAACGATGGATGGTTTCAAAGCCGGGGCCTCTTCCTGCAATGATGAAAACGGGAATCTAGTGACAGATATTCAGAGTACACTGATGTTATGGAGGGAACACTTCTCTAAACTTCTAAATGGCGACGCTGACAACAACCCCGCCAATAAAGATGATATTCCGAAAACCCCAATTACGGAAGACAGCGTCGAGGTTCAAGCAGCGCGAGCTGATGTCTTACCTGTTGAGCTGTTTAAGAACGGAGGCGATGCTTTATTTAAATGCATTCAAGAGCTTCTGTGCAGAATAATTCAGAATGCAGAATCTCAGTTTATTCTATCCAGTCCACAAGAAAGGCGATCCCACTATTTGTGCCAATTACCGTGGGATAAGCGTTCCTTATATCGCATATAAGGTCCTGTCAGGCGTTAAATGTGAAAGATTGAAACCCATTGTAAGGCAACTGATTTGAATTTATCAGTGTGACTTCAGACCTGGAAAGTCCACCATTGACCAGATCTTCACGCTACGACAAATCTTGGTAAAGACCTAGGAAAAACAAATCGACACCCAACATCTTTTTGTCGACTACAAAGCCGAATTCGATAGCCCAATAAAGAATCATCTCCACTCCACCATGTCTGAATTTGGTATTCCTGTAAAACAAATATGACTTTGCAGGAAGACACTGATCAATACCGGCAGCGCAGTTAAAATCGGGAAGGATTTCTCCCCACCATTTGTTACCAAACGAGGCTTCAGACAAGGTAATTTTTTATCGTGCGACTTTCCAACCTAATGATGGGGAAGATCATCCGAACTGCTGATTCAAGACGTAGTGGCACAATATTCTACAAGTGTACGCTGTTTGGGTATGCTAATGACATCGATATCATTGGCTATAATACGCTCGAAGTCAGTGCAGCATTCTCCAGATTAAAAAGAGAGTCAAGTCGAATGGGTCTGGCAGTGAAGGCAGATAAGACAAAATACTTGGTGTCAAAAAACAAACCATCCCAGCATCTTGGAACCCATGTTACAGTTGACAATACATCCTTGGCGGTTGTAAAGGAGGTTGTACCTGCTGTACTCCGACATTGACATAGTCAAGCGCATTAAAATCGTGCAGCTTCACTGGCTAGGTCATGTTCAGAGCATGAAAGACAAGCTCCAGAGAAGAAAACATTCGATTTGGTACCCAGTGGCAGTCAACGCAGAAGAGGATGACCGCATCTTCGTTGGAAGGACCAAGTAGAGGACAATCGCCGATTCTTGAAATTTCCAACTGGCGCCAGCAAGCGAGAGACAGAAATGGCTGCCGCACATTCTTAGATGAGGCCAAGACCGACATACGGTTGTAACGCCAACTAAGTAATAAAATATACTAAAACATATAAAATATACTTATAATTAAAATTTCGAGAGAAAATATATTAATTATGCTGTATCATATATATAATGTTTTAAAACTTTTTTCGTAAAAATCGGCCCCGATTTTTTGGAGTAAAGTGATATAATTAAATTTAAAATTAAATTTGCACATTAAGAGTGTTTTTTAAATGCATGAGAAGTTTCGATGGTTGTTGTCTATAGTTTGACAGTTGAGAATATCAAACAGTGTTGACATTTTTGTTCAGTAAGGTTTGGCAATTTATCAAAAAAGGTGTAATGCGAGAACAACTTGTGGCATTAAACCAAATTGTGGAATTTACTTTGAAAAAATAAATTTGTTCGCGAATTTCATAGAGCACTAAGTTCATGTACGGTCAACATAATCGGCCTAGATAGCAAGCAATTCGTGAAGTAATTTATCGTTTTTGCACTAATTTTACTCTTCTCGATTCAAAACTATCAACAAGACAAAGAAATGTTACAAAAGACATCCATTAAAATTTACTGTTTGGTTCGGTTTACACGCTGGCGGCATCAACGGTCCTTATTTCTTTCGAAATGAGGCAGGAGCTGCCGTTATGTTGAATGGCGAGTGTTATCGAGCTTTCCAAAAATTAATCAGCTAAACATCGACGACATTTCGAGTGGTTTTGTTTACTGGCCCCTTATTCGTGCGACTTAACACCTCCCGATTACTTTTTATGGGTCTATAGTTTATGCCGACAAACCAGCAACTCTTGAATATTCAAGCCACCATTGACGCCATACGTCCAGATTTATTGAAAAAAGGAGCAAAAAATATGACTGATCGAATGGTTTTCGTAACTCGTAGCTGCGACAAACATATGCAATCAATCATATTAAAGAAATAAATGCCATGAAATTATCTACCAAATTATAATAACAAAAAAATTCATTTCAACAATATTTCCGTCTTGTATTGTTATTTAAAGTTATCATGCAGCTAAAAAAAAACACCCATGAATGATATTATGACAATCCAACATCGCAATACCTTTAAATAGGACTATCTGAGATCAAGGGTGAGTCATGATATCAATTGCAGCACAGCCGCGTAGGTAAATCAAATATTACACTATGCAATAGTCAACAAAAGAACAGGATCCTGCTATATAGGTTCGATACTATGATCAAAGGTGAGCAAAACCCTATCTGGGTTTCGAGAATTTGGCGAACGTTTTCTTTTTATAGCCCATTTTATATAGTGGGTCTTAGTGATTTTGACAAAAAAAATTTAATTAGTTTTTGTTCAATATCTCCTACAGATTTAAAGATATCCGTTAACTATCTTTGGAAAAGTTATAGCTTACAGTTGAATGAATAAGTCTTAAGAACAAAATAAATTCATAAAATTACTTATTTCAATCCTTTTTTTTTTTTAAAAAAATTATGAAATTTTTTTTAATTTTTTCACTTTTTTGGTCATAACTTGAAGGGATTCCAAATTTTTCCTCTACTATTTTCAACAAAATTGTAGCTTCAAAAATACTAAACAACTCTTGTAAATATAATGATGTGATCTGAACGTGTCTACACTACTTAAAAAGCTTAAAAAGATAATTTTTTTAATTAAAAAATACCGGTTTTTAGGGTTGTTTGCGCAGTTTTATGACTAAAACTCCTAAACTTAGCATATTTTCAACTTCTTAAATTCAGCTTATTTGTAGCCAGAAGGAATGTAAATAATTCTTGTGAACATACCTATGGGGTTTGAATGCGTCTACATTACTTAAAAAGCTCAAAGAGATTATTTTTTTTTCTAAAATATACATAAATGATAATAGATGTGTTTTGGAGCCGTTGCTTAGCTTGCCTACATCGAAGAACCAATAAATATATTCTATATTTCCCTAGAAATAAAACACACGATTTTTATAGTTGGAAACATTTACAAAAACCAACTTTTATTCGTGTAATTTTTGGCATCATTCACATTAAGCAGCAAGTTTTACAAGTCTTCACTGCTCGAAAAATCATCATCAGAGTCTTGATAAACTTCAATGTCACTCTGGCGATCTCCTTTTCACCATCCACTTCCATGTGGGAAACTTCAGCATATCGAAACAAGTTTTTCGTGCGCCAGTATATTTCAGCCATAATAGCGTCAGGGGATTTCTTCCCTCGATATCTGAATTTAAGCCAGCTCGTTATTTTAAAATTGATAAATATATAAATATATAGGTACAAAGAGATGTTATTACCTTAATTCTAATGGCAACGCCGTTTGGTGGATCATTTCGCCTTGCTCATCTGATTCAGTTGGAAGCTGACGACTAAATATTTGATTCAAGTAGTGGATTTTTAAAGACATATGAACACCAATTGCTTCAAACGCAGCCAACTTATTTATTTGTTGCTTTATTATTTGTTGTTATTTATTTGTTGTAGACTTATTTAGTTGTTTGAAAACAAAATCTGCTCTAATGAACAGTCTTAAAAAAAAGCTTTCATAGAAAATCTATAAAAACTTAATAAAATTTCATTTTTTTATATATGAAGGGCTTATTGCACTTACGTGATAAGCCACATGAACTAAAAAATCAATTTTTTATTCAGAATACATGACTCAATGCATTGCCAAAAACCACTGAAGAGATTTTGGCTATTTCTTATTAGTTTTCTAATATATTTGTAAAAGTTTACGTGTTCAATTCCAATTCTTCATAAAAAAAAAAACAAAAATTTTTCAAAACTTTAGAGAAAAAACTTACAAAATATTTTTTTTTTTGTAGCATATTATGTTTCTGCAATAAGCCCTTCATAAGGTTTTTTAAAAAATATTTTGTCACATCCAATTCCGACAAATTTTCACGTTTAACATTCAATATAGTAAAATTTTTGCCAGACATCATGCCACAAAATTTGTTTATTAAGACTTTAATAAGAGGCATTTCATTTTCATATTATGTTTACTTAAATAAACTCGCTGCAAGCACAAAAACACAACTGAATCAAAATATAACAGCGAAAATGTTTAAAGTATGCCACTAGGGAAGAAGAAACGGACAACAAACTCATGCTGTGTGATGCTCAAAGTACTAGCAAATGTAAAGGGCGGCAGTTGCTTTTTTTTACAGCGTGGCACTTGACACTCGCCACTCGCGACGCTCGACGCTTTATTTTAATGAGTTTCACGCAAATACTACACGTTCTCTGCGTTTTATTCTCGCTGTAATGTGGACGGTGGCAATTTTTGTGGCAGCATTTTAGGGTGATTAAATATGACGACATACAAGAATGTTACATAAATAGTAAGTTTTAATTGAAAAATTTGAATGACGAAGCGATGTAAGGTAAAATTTTGTTCGAAAAAGCATTCAAATTGATTTTCATTGCATGCTGATTTAAGAAAAATTAAAAATTTAAGAAAAACTTTTCAGTGTTAAATTTTTTTATAGGAAGCGATGTTATTTTTAATCTAAAATTGCTTAATTGAAAAATTTTGGCGTTTGGTTTGGATGACAAAAAATGTTAATAGCTTTGTAAATGAGCTTGGTGGCATAATTTATAGCATTGATTTAAATAAAATTTTCTCTTAATAATAATAATAATTTATTTTAATGTACGTAACATAAAAAGCATTGCATGGCATTCTGACAAAATTGGTATACATAAAGCAAATATCTTTAAATTTGTCAGGTTCGCTCTCTGAACCTGATGAGTCAACAAAAGCTTTTGCATACTTTTGGGCGGTTTTTGTTAAATCAACACATTTTCGATGTAATTTTGAGTTTACAAACAAATAACAAACGACCGAGGTGGTGTACTTCAGGGACACCATTAGTCAATTCGTAAAATTGACAAATATTATCTAACAATTTTAATTTCATATATAGTTTTAATACATTTCAGATCATTTGTTTGTACCTGAAGTATGTCGGTGCACAGTAGGACATGACGAATAACAATTGTTTTTTCGAATTTTACATTCTAAGAAGTTGTTGCATAGGGTAGTCAAGATCTTCCAAAACAAAATTTTAGAAAAAAATAAGAATGTATTCCACTCCCGCAAGGACAACGCTGTTTTTTTGGGAAAAACAGTAGAAAAATCACGATCACAAAATGCTTTAATATTTGTTAAAAACTACATATGTCTAAAGCAAAAGTAAATAAAATCTTTTACTAACAATATTGGTTTTTTCCCACAGTGTTCTGTGTGAAGGATATTCGAATCTAAAGGTACACTTTAGATAGCACAAAACTTTTAATTGTTACCAGATTGTCTAAATTTTAAAGATATTTATCAGGGATAGAAAATAACGATTATTTTCAAAAATTCAATCAAAAATAATCAGCATGTTCTAATTGTCGGAGCATGCTCTATCGAAATAAGAAATGATTTTAATTTTTTGATTTTTGCCAATAAAAATTGAATTTAATTATTATTCCCTGATTTCTGTTTTTTCATCAAAAATAAGTTAAATTTTGATTTTTATTTTTCTGTTCAAGGATAAGACCTATTTTTGAGTTTTATTATATAACTCAAGAATAAAAATTGCTCCTCAATTTTTATTTTTTCGCACAGAAATAAAAGTTATTTCTCAATTTTTATTTTATGCTCAGAAATAAGAATTAAATATTATAAATATAAATAAAATAAATATTATTTATTACTATTTTACCGTTTTCAATAAATTTGGCGAATTAATAATTTGCATATGTTTCGCATATCACTTTCCCGTTTTGGAGAAATGCATACTTGAATGCAATTTTTTAATTTTTTAAATAAAAATTAATATAAGGCGTTTTATATCGGGCACTAGAAGTGGCACCGTAGATAATATTTTCAATTTGGATTCTGCTCATATTTTTGAACGTTCCCTGTCTTAAAATATCTTTTTTAAAACAGCAGGAAAATACCACGATTTTTTTCTTATTTTGATATTTAAAAAAATTACTACACCCAAAAAAAAACTTCGTACTATGTACAAAACAATTATTATATTCTACAAAGCCCTTTGCTATTTTCGGCCTACGAACGACTTTGTGAATAATACAAATGACCGTTTGTACATTGTACAAAGAAATATTTGTATATTTTACAAACGCATTCCTTTCATATACAAAGATACGAACAAATATACGAACGCTGCTGCCACCGCTTTGTATATTATCAAACAATTTTCGTTCAGTTCACAAATTTATACATTATAGATTTTTACAAACTAGCGTTTGTAGAATGTACAAAGTTACGAATTCAAAAATTTTTTTTCATGCGGCCAATACTACAAACGTTTGGACTATGTACAAAACATTTGTACATTCTACGAATAGCTTCTGTTTGTATTTCTACAAAGATTTTATTCGTAATTTTATCCTAAATATTTTTTGGGTGTACAAGCATGAGATGTAAAAATTTTGTTCATATCTCCTTTATGGTTATTATTTCATTGAAACACTTCTTAACAACAGTTGTTAAGTCAATTGAGACCCATCGAATGGCAAACTCAGAAACTCAAAATTTTAGCATAACATTTTTGTGAATGCTGAGTTGAGATGTTTAAACGAAATAATAAAATTCATGCTAGAAGAAATTTTTTACAAAATCGAAATAGGAAAAATAATCATTGTCTTAACTTGGTGCTGTAAGTTGATACTCTTGGACAGGGTATTGTTCAGAAATATTTGAAGACTCTAAATTAAGGAAATTATTTTGCCACACCCCGGTTTCACTTCTGGTGCCCTAGATATAAAATTTTAAATTCATTTTGTTGGAAAAGTTAAAAAATTGCATTCAAGTACACATTTCTCATAAACAAGAAAATGCATATGCAAGAAATATGTAAAATATTAATTTTCAAAATTTAAGGAAAACGTCAACACTATAATCAAAATCACCAAAATTTAGAAAATCAGAAAGGAATCAATAGTTCTGTGCTACCTCGAGTGTACATTTAGATTCTAATATCCTTCACACAGGACCTTATGTGTAAAAAACGAAAGTGGCATCGTGTTAGGCAGGATAGTGTTAGTTAAAGTCTTTATTTACTTTTTTGAGGAGATAGGTACACAATTGAAAATAGTGGAGACACCACGAAGCACCGCCAATGAGGAGACGAGGATAATAGCAACACTAAATAAATAAACTGGCCATTTCAGCCCTAGGAAGGACTTTGACCTAGTTTCTATTGATCAATTGTGTTGTGCGAGTTATTAAATGTTTGATCGCAAATGACCGAGAACTATAGCAATACTATACATTCTCTATACATTGAATTCTATCCAAAATTAATACACACAGCAGCGAAAGAATCTGAACACCAGAAAGCAGCTGATTGTTTCTGTCAATTTTCAGATATACTTGTTTTAGCTTCTCAAGTGTGTGAAGTATTTTAATACACAGAAATTGCATTCTTTTTATAAGCTTTTATTTTACTTGCTTCGTTCGAATGTATGTATGTATGTATGTCCTCAAAGTTGTCAAGCCATTTTTCTACAACTTGTTGGTATCCGATTAAACTGAAATTTAGCATACATATGTGAGTCCGGTGGCAATGCAATATTATGATAACATTTTTTGCCACACCCCCTTTTACCGCCTACAAATCCATAAAATTGCTATATCTTTAAAAGTACTGGGCCGATTCAGCTGAAATTTTGGCAGTAAATTTCCTTCGAGTAGAAGACAATTAAGGAAAAGTTTTTGCCACTCCCTATTTTACCGCCAAAAAATCCATAAAAATGCTATTTCTCTTAAATTACGGGGCTGATTCAGCTGAAATTTAAACAGTAAAGTTTCATCAAAGCATGGGGTTTATGAAAACATTTGACCACACCCACTTTTACCGCCCACAAATCAACTCATAAAAACGATTTCTGCATACTTTTTTTCAAATTGGCGAAAATTTATCGAAGCGTTTCTGATTCTTCTGAAGGTCCTTTTTGTTAAAAAAAACATGTTTTTTGCTTGTAACTTTTTATTTTTCAAAAAACACATATCCAAATCTTCTAAAAATATAAATTCCTCACTTATACCAGCCTTTAGGCATAAAGAAATTTTTTAAATTATGTTTTATTATAACTCTTATGGACCTCCAAACAAATAATTTTTTGCTATTTTTAAAAACACATTTAGTTAAAACCTCTGTACAATACACATTTTTCATTGGATCTACCTAAAATTGATTTGTTGGAAAGGAATTAAACTATACTTTTTTTTAATACATCGATTAAAACAAATTTGTGTGTGAAAAATGACTAAACGTCAGTAATCGACTTAAAAAATCTGCTAAAAAGATAAATTTCTTTTAAGCATAAAAAATTTTAAAAACTAGTTAGTATCTGAAACCCGGCATGTTACGCCTCCTTGTTGAACGCTAATAAAATGACAACTCTTATTGACCTATATTAATAGATTTTTTTATTGTTTAAGAAACACATTTTATTAAAACTGCTGGAAAAAGTCTTTTTTATTAATATAATACATTTTGAAGTGGTTCCAAGTTTGTGTACTTTTCAAGAGATTTTAAAGTGGCTTTCTTTTTTTTATTTTTTTTTAATTCCTCTCCAACAAGATTAATTTTACGTAAATCCATTCGAAAATATGTCTTTTACAGAGGTTTTAACTAAATGTATTTTTAAAAGTAGCAAAAAAATCTATGTTTGGAGGTCAATAAGAGTTATAATAAAACATAAGTTAAAAAATTTCTTTTTGCCCAAATGTTGGTATAAGTATGGAATTTATATTTTTTGCAGATTTGGGTATGTGTTCTTTGAAAAAAAAGTCACAAGCAAAAAACATGTTTTTTAACAAAAAGGACCTTCAGCAGAATCAAAAAATGCTCCGAAAAATTTTCTCCGATTTGAAAAAAAAGTATGCAGAAATCGTTTTTATGAGTTCCTTTAACTTTTGAGACCCCAAACACCTGATTATTTTTGCTCCCATAAAAAAGCGATCCGGTCTAATAGACATGTATGACAAATGTCACTTAAATTAATTTTTTTTTCTTTTTAGTTCACGTCTTTTTTAAATAAAAGTTTATTTTTAAAAAATTTTTTACATTTTATTTTTTATTAATAGTTTCTCCATATATCTAATGTAACAATCTATCTATATATATAAAAATGGATGTATGTATGTGGGTATGTGGGTGGGCATGTGGCTATATCACGTATAGACTCCTAAACCGCTGAACCGATCTTTATGAAATTTTCAGGGAAAATAAAGCCACATCTTGAGAGTGTTCCTGTGAGGTTTCGTAACGATTGGAGAAGGGGGCGTGGTACCTCCCATACAAGCCAAATTTGCTCCATCGATCACAAACAAAAAAAAAAGAAAAATATCTCACGGTTTCAATCGTAAAAAACTAAGATTTGGGGATATTGTTCAGATGGTTACTGTTGGTAACTGTACAAAAAATGGGCGTGGTCGTTATATAAATACGCCCACTTTTTCGAAATCATGGCAATTCCGGAGTTCTGCACATTTTACAGTGAAACTTGCTCTTTAGGTGCTCCAAGAGACGAACACAATTTATAAATGTTTTCACGCCCACTTTTAACGCCCACAAATCAATATCTATCTATATATATAAAAATGGATGTATGTATGTGGGTATGTGGGTATGTGGGTATGTGGGTGGGTATGTGGGTGGGTATGTGGCTATATCACGTATAGACTCCAAAACCGCTGAACCGATCTTTATGAAATTTTTAGGGGAAATAAAGCCACATCTTGAGAGTGTTCCTGTGAGGTTTCGTAACTATTGGAGAAGGGGGCGTGGTACCTCCCATACAAGCCAAATTTGCTCCATCGATCACAAACAAAAAAAAAAGAAAAATATCTCACGGTTTCAATCGTAAAAAACTAAGATTTGGGGATTTTGTTCAGATGGTTACTGTCGGTAACTGCACAAAAAATGGGCGTGGTCGTAATATAAATACGCCCACTTTTTCGAAATCATGGCAATTCCGGAGTTCTGCACATTTTTACAGTGAAACTTGCTGTTTAGGTGCTCCAAGAGACGAACACAATTTATAAATGTTTTCACGCCCACTTTTAACGCCCACAAATCAATATCTATATATATATAAAGCAAAACGATGTGTGTCTGGCAGTGTGATGTCTATAGACTCCAAAACTACTGAACCGATTGACCTGAAATTTTGGCAGTCGATTTGTTTCAGGTACGAGATGGTTGAGGAAAAAAATTTGCCGCACCCCCCTTTTACCGCCCCCAAATCAATAAAAATGTTATATTTCAGTCGGTTTGGGTCGTATATGGCTAAAATTTTGTAATTTAGTATGTACGGTTACTTTCGACAACTGTCCTAAAAATGGGTTTCCACGCCCCCTTTTACCGCCCACAAATAAATGAAAATGGTTTATTTCAGACGGTTTTGGTCGTATAAGACTTAAATTTGGTACTTTGGTTTGTGAAGTTACTGACAGTAACTGTACGAAAAATTGGTTTCCACGCCCCCTTTTGCGCCCACAAATCAGTGAAAATGCTATATTTCATGCAGTTTTGGCCGTATGAGACTAACATATGATACTTAAGTTTGTATGGTTATTTTCGGCAATTGTACTAAAAAAGGGCGTCATCGCTATATAGCCACACCCACTTTTTAAGAAACCATCAAAATTGACTACTGGGTCGATTGAGCTAAAATGTTGGCTTAGTTTGTACGGTTACTGTTAGCAACTGTACTAAAAATTGGTCTCCACGCCCCCCTTTTACCGCCCACAAACCAATGAAAACGTTTTATTTCAACGGTTTGGGTCGTATTAGACAAAAATTTTGTAATTCAGTACATATGGTTACTCTCGGCAAGTGCACTTAAAATAGGCCTGCCCTACTTTAGTTAAACTCACTTTTCGGGGAGTTAGCGTCCAGTGAAGTAAAGTGTGCCAGGCTTAACCTAAATTGAGCTGAAATTTCGGCAGTCGATTTGTTTCGATTACGAGATGGCTCAAGGGAAATATTTTATCGCACCCCTTTTTACCGCTTGCAAAACAACAAAAATGCTATATTTCGCACGGTTTTGATCGTATTAGACTAAAATGTGGTTATTTAGTGCACATGGCTACTTTCGGCAGCTATACTGAAAATGGTGAATATATTTGACATTTCTTGACATTTTCGTGTATGAGAACAACGTGAGAGAGGCAGAACAACGTTTGCCGAGGAGATAGATTGTTCCTGTGAGGTTTGGTAACGTTTGAACGAGGGGGCGTGGTTCCTCCCATACAAGCCAAATTTGCGCTATCGACCACAAACCAAATAAGGGATATATATCAGACGGTTTCGATCGTAAAAACTAAGATATTATCATTTTGTTCAGATGGTAACTGTCAGTAACTGTACAAAAATCACTTTTTCGTCGCAATTTATATACGCCCACTTTTTCGAAATCATGGCAATTCTGGAGTTCTACACATTTTTATACTGAAACTTGCTGTGTATGTGCTCTAAGAGGCAGTCACGATACATAAATGTTTTCACGCCCACTTTTAGCGCCCACAAATCAATATCTGTACATATAAAAATGAATCGTGATTTGTTCGGATGCTTAAAACTTGAAAACGACTAGACCAAATAGGATACTTCCTTCTACTGGTTTGTTCGTAACTGCTACGCAAAGGTTTAGGAAAAAAGTAATGCCACACCCCTTTTATCGCCCACAAATCAATAAAAATGCTATATTTAAGAAGGTTTTGGTCGTATTAAATTAAAATTTGGTAAATAAGTTCTTATGATGACTGTCACTAACTTTAATAAAAACGGGCGTTGTCACACTTCATATACGCCTACTTTTGGAAATATCACAATACTATGATACTATTGGTCCGATTGAGCTCAAATTTTGTAAGTGGCTTTGCTTTGAGTACGAGATGGTTTAAGAAGAAATGCCACAACTTCTTTTACCTCCCATTAATATAAAAACAATTTGTGTTATCGAATAGCGTTATGGGTTGCACAGCTTAGAAATTCGGTATTCGACCACAATTTAGACGTACCGTTTCAGTGATGAAATTTTATGGGAGTTGGACAAGGGGGAGGGGCACCTCTCATACAATCCAATTTGGTGATATCGAATAGCTTTGAATTTATAGGAATTCAGCTTTGGAATTCAGTTTTTGACCTCAATTTACACATGCAGTTTCAATGATTTTTTTATGGGCGTTGGACAGGGAGGCCTGACATCTCCCTTACATCCCAAATTTGCAATATCGAATTGCTTTGAAGTTATAGGTTGACAGCGTAAGAAATCGGTATTCGACCTAAATTTATACATGAACTTTCATTTCTTACATTTTATGGGCGTAGCGAAAAGGGGAGTGACACTTCCCATACAACCCAACTTTGTGCTATCAAATAGCTTTAGAGTTATAGGTCGCACAGCATCGGAATTCAGTATTTGACCAAAATTTACGCATGCAGATTTACTGATAAATTTTTTTAGAGTTTGTCGGGGGGCGTGGCACCTCCAACTTAACCCAAATTTGCGATATCGAATAGCTTTGGAGTTATAGGTCAGCCTCGGAATTCAGTATTCGACCCCAATTTACACATGCAGTTTCATTGGTAAAATTTTATGGGCGTAGGGAAAAGGGGAGTGGCACCTCCCATACAACCCAAATTTGTGTTATCGAATATATTTGGAGTTATATGTCGCACAGTTTTGGTATTCGGTATTCGACCTCCATGTACACATGCAGTTTAATTGATTACATTCTATGAGCGGTGATCAAGAGGGCGTGGCACTTCCTATACAACCCAAAATTGTTATATCGAATAGCTTTGTGGATATAGGTCGCACAGTCTCGGAATTCAGTATTTGACCTCAATTTAGACATGCTGTTTAACTGATAACATTTTATGGGCGTTTGAATAGGGAGAGTGGCAGCAACGCGCCGGGTTTCAGCTAGTAATTTAATAATTCATTAAAGACTGTTTGTTAAATTAAACATTAAAAACAACATTTGATTTCAAGTTGACAGAACGATAGTGGAGCACCTCTAGTTCTCGTAATTTCTATTTTGCTAGACACGGAACTTACACTAACGTCATACTCCACAGTTGTGGTGTTCTGGTGTACAAAGTATTTCAACTATATGTTTATACACAAAGATTTCACCTTCAAACAGAGTCACTGAAAACAACTTTGTTTGGAAATTTGCTAAGTGAGTCTGCAGCGCTGTCTATGTTTTCGTTTGACTTCAATAAATTTGATTAAAAAACTTTTTAACAAAAAAAAAAACAACTTCAAAACCACTACAAAGTAAAAAATAATTTTAAATTAATTTCAAATTAATTCTTGGTCAAATTTGTTAATTTATTTATGTATATATTATTAAATTAGAAATCTTATTGCTATAAATTTTTTCTATTTTGTATTATTATCGTTAATATGTTAATTTCTCCATGAATATAAAACCTTTAAAGCCGAAGCGTTTATTTTATAAAAGTCTGTTTATATAAGCGCCGACGCGACGCCCACTTTCTTCACAGTAAATTTTCGTAATTATGCCTACCCCTGTACCTAATTTCAGTACCCTTGTGTCAATATTATTCGAATTACAGCGTTTTTCTAATATTTCTACGCCCTTTATAGAATAACGCCCACTAATTTGAACATAACTTTTAATAATTGTGCCAACCCCTGTGTTAAATTTCAGTGCTCTAGTGTTAATATTATTCGAAATACAAAGTGTTTCTTATATTGCCACGCCCCTGTGTCGAATACCGCCTACTGGCACTGTCGCGTCTGATATCTCTATGTGTTGACAAAAAGTTATATCAATCGGGCAAGTACTTTAGGAGTTATCGATGTACATACATTAAAAAAAACCTTCCAACTTGAGAACCTCCTCCTTTTTGAAGTCGGTTAAAAAGTAAACTCTTAATTTTTCCGATTTACAACACAATTGTTCAACAGCTACTGCAAGATTTAAAATTTTTTTGAATTTTGTTTTTTTGAAGTTTGTCTACATTAGATAAATTCACATTTATTTGGACTTTACTAGAGTGTTTCTGATTAGTCGTGCCCCAGCGCCCCTCATAAAAAAAGGTACTTGCATAAAAATAGTAAAACGCCAAAAAAGACCACACTTTTCTTAAATTGAGCGTGCTCTCTGAATTCATGTGAATTTATTCATTTTTAAACTGGCTTAAAGCTAATCGAAATTTACAATTCTATCCCCACGTAAAATTGTTAAATGCATTCGGTTCCATGCTTAGATTTTACATCAAATTCAGTTTGCTTTCACAGGAAGCAAAAAAACCCGAATATAGTTGAGTTTTCACTCAAATTTGATTTTAGTTCTCCTCATCTGACACATAATGATATTCTTTTGAAAATAAAACACTTTAGTTGCAAGGCCTACTTAATATAGATAATATTTCAAGAAAAAATTTTGCAAATCGAATAGTATTTAAGCAATATCTGATTTATTATGTGAATGTACTTTTTCGATAAATGTAAATTTGTTGTGTATTTTCAAATATTTCAACTGTAGTGATAGCTATCCATGAGATGGAATGGTTTGAAATAACCTCTTTAAATCGAATTTTTGTAAAAATATTGGCTGGTGTGGTAGTATAAATAAAACACGGTCAAAAATAATATTAATTAAAAAGTTATTTCAACTGCATCAATACAATTTTAAATTTTTGCCGTCGGACGCAGATTTTCATGCATTTTATAATTTTTTTTTATGTTATTTTCACAAAAAAATTCATATTGAATTATGTTTTTTTGATATTTTTCTTGTGGTCAAATAAGTTTAAACAAGTTATGTAAATCGAAGAATTACAGAGCTCTGCATATATTTTCTTGGTAAAATATATAAAAATATTGATTTTTTCACAGTGGTTTGTGTATTTTTTTCTGCGTTTATATGAAAGCATTTCTTGACACCAATTCCAAGCAAGATTGAACTTGTATTTGAAGCAAGTACTTGAAATAGACTTTAAGTACCCAGCGGTAAAATGAATTCGAATTTTGCAACTGATCCGAATGTTTCCTATAGTTGCCTTCACACAAATATATTTATTTTGTCGTACATCCTATTGTTAGCGGTCATGTATGCGGGTCATTATAAGCCAAGAGTTTAAGCAAAGCATAAACTCATAGAGCAGTGACGAACGTGTAGTAAGCACATCGTCTTTTAACGTAAACACGATAGAGTGAATGAGACAATTATAATTGTATACTTTTGCTGTGGCTATCACTGACAGAAGTGAAAAGCATAAAAGCGAATGAGTTGAAAGAATGGCACCGAATAAGTTGCCAGATAAACGGACAAAGCCCAAAAATATGAATAAAAAATGTGATTAGAATGCAAAACTACCGTTAACGTTCTGATCTGACATCTGGCAACATTTTACTTACTTCTGTTACATATTTTAATAGTCGGCGTGCTTTCAAAGTGTCAAATCAATATCAAAATTAGTAGTTTTATATTGGATTTAATAAACGTGTTAAAAACCTTAAAAGTAATAAATAAATACTAAATAATTAACAAATATTCTTAAATACCAATAGTGAAAAAATTCTGTGTGAAAAGTTTAAGTGAAAGGTAAAAAAAAATGATTGGCTTTAGTAGCCGAAATTTAAAGCGTTTGGCTAAAAAAGAGGAGGATAATATTAGAAAACTTTATGAAAACTTTAACAGAATGTTTGACAATGAAGTGATTCTGCAATACAATTTTGATGGAGTTAACAATAAAAAATGTTTCAAAAATTTGAAAGCATTAAATTCAACAATATTTGGTAAGGAAGTGTACATTTATTTAGTAAATTAAGTTTTAACTTTTTTCCTTACAGAAGCGATTAAAACAGAAGGGTATAACAACAAAGATTATGAAAAACTTATTCGCTTATGTTTTAAAAATCATAAAGCTCGCTATTTTAGAAAAATATCGTATGAAAAAATCAAAAATTTAAAATGAGTTAAACATACCTTTGTCTTAAGATATGTTTCTAAAACAAATAGCATATACTTACACGTATAATTATTAATTTTTGGTTTTTTAGTCACTTATTTATTATTTCGTCGCAAGATTTTATAATATATGTAATATGAAGATACATTTTTTTTTATTATATTGTCATATATTATTTTTCTCAAATCTTAAAATGTCTCTAAAAATAACCAATAACATAATAAAATTGAAGTATTACTTATGTTTTTTTATAAAAGAATCCATTATTTTTTAGTAATACCTTTTTAAAATTATTTAAAGATTTAAAAAAAAACTAAAATAATCTTCGAAAATTAAATTTTGATTTGTCATTAAAACCAACACATGAAATTTTTAAATAAAAGAGAGTGTTTCTTATTTGTTTATTTATTTATTCGGCAATAATAGGACTAATCTCATTCCCACTTGCAATGTTTCTAAACAGGATTGATCTGAATTCGCTTACAATGTTTTAGCACACGACTGATCTGGCTCTGACTTACAATGTTCGTACACAGGATTGATCTGACTTTCGCTTACAATGTTTTAACACAGGACTAATCTGACTCTGATTACATCGTTCCTATACAGGGTTGATCTGACTCTTCCTTACAATGTTTTTACACAGGACAGATCTGACTCTCAGTTACAATGTTTTTAAATAGGACTGATCTGACTCCCACTTACAATGTTTTAATACAGGACCGATCTGAACCTCACTTACAATGTTTCTATTTAGGATCTATCTGTGTGGCTATGACAAGCCCTTGTAAATGTAAATAGAATTCCGATACAGAATTAGGATGTATCCGACATACATTGTATGGGAGAGAGGACCTATCTTGTCATGGGTCATTTTACCACTGGGTAGGCTTGTTCAGTTCTCTGGTACCTAAATACTCTCTCGCAGGCTAAATACTAAACCTCTGCACGAGTGCGCTTGAAATGCATTTCAGAACACTGGTTTGTGGAGCAAGCGTTGGTTATGTTCGGCTTTCATTGATTAAAACAAACGTAACACTACAGAGAGCACTCGTCGCGTGAGCAGAACAAAAACAAACGAAAACCGAATCAATGTTATGCTTGAGTCGACAGAGAAGAGCGCAGCAGAACGAAATGACTTGAAAGTTATGTGATCAACAGCAGAACGCTTGGAGTTATGATGTGTTGTTTAGGTTTCATAGTTTCTGCATTTCCTTCTGAAGTAAAAATGATCTAAAACGCCAAAAAAAGGGATTTTCTTATTATTTACTGAAATTATAATAAGAGACTTTTTTATTTATTATGAAAATTAATTTTTTGAAGCGAAGCTTTTTTTTAATTTTTACAATATTTAATTCAATAAAAGTTATTAAAGAATTAAAAATAAATTTATTTTTAAGTGACAACAAAAAAATTAATTAAATTTTATTGTGTTGCTTATGAGGATATTTTCTTGTTGTTTTTACTTTTACTATTGGTGGTTGTTTTGTTGATTATTGTTTCTTGCATTCTTATGATGTTGGGTTGTTGTTATTTTTGTTTTTTCTGTTGATGATTATAATGATGATTAATTTGTAAATATGATTACCAGTAATGATGTGATTACGTTTGTTGTTGGCGTTGTTGTTTATGGTAGTATTGGTGTTGTGGTTGTTGGTCTATTGCGATGATGTTTATGTTATTCATTGTTATTATTTTGGGGTAGATCTTAGTAAAACTGAATGATCTACTAGAAAAATGTGATTTCGGAGGGTATTTCTTCTATCATTTCAAATCTAATTTTGTAGAAATATTTAAGGTAATTGAAAAATAACGCCAGTATTTTATGCCAGGGCCGTAGTCAGTAAATTTTTTTCAAAATTAATATATAAGGACAATTATTTGTTTCATTTCAATTTTACGTTTAGTTTTTTATATTTTATATACAGTTGCGAACAAAATAATAGCAGTCGTCTTAAATTCAGATATGTTTGGATAAATAATACTAGCCTAAAAATTTCGTGTCTGGTAAGCCCATTCTTATTCCTATATGTACGCTCAACCCAGGTTTCAAATCTGTACTCAGTTTCCTCCTATATTGTAACATTTTTAATTTACAGGGTGTTTAACGTTTTTGGCACGTGTTTATTATTATTGATCTAGAATATGAACTACTCACCATAAAATAAAAATATCATTTTGTATCTTAGAAAAAATATCAGCTCTTCAGAAAAATTATCATCTATTCAATTTATACATCAACACTATCGTGTCATGTGCGGAAGCGGAGCAAAAATTTTGAGATTATCCAACGAAATATCAACAAATTTTGTATCTTTTGTTTTAGCGGAATTGTAATCGTCCAAATTTAGAATTTGGAAAAAACTGTTGCTTATTCGAATTTGTACATGAAAAACAGACATTTTATATTTGGACGATTACAGCTCCGCTAAAACAAAAGATACGAAATTTATTGATATTTTGTTGGATAATATCAAAAATTTTTCTCCGCTACTGCACATGACATGATGGTGTTGATGTATGGACTGAAAAGCTGATACTTTTTCAAAAATACAATATAATATTTTTTATTTTATGGTGAGTAGTTAAGATTAGAGATCAATAAAACTTAACACGTGCCATAAGCGTAAAACACCCTGTATATTGAAAATTTTACAATATAGGAGGAAACTAAGTACAGATTTGAAACCAGCGTTGAAAGTACATATAGGAATGATAATGGGTTTACCGGATACGAAAATTGTAGACTAGTATTATTTATCCAAACATATCTGAATATAAGTAGACTGCTATTATTTCACTCGCAGCTTTATGTATATAAAGATGCCTCGACTTGTATGGGGAAAAAAGTTATATTTTTACCACTCTTAAAATGAACCTTAGTCTTTTTTTTAACAATTCCCAAAATATTTAAGCTGTTACGATAATCGCCAATGAGCTAAGCCATTTTGCAAAAACCTCCAAAATTCATGTTTTTCGTAAATATATTGGATGGTGTAATAGTTTTTGAAAACTTAAAGTATAAATTAAATGAAACAAATAATTGTACCTACATTTTCATTTTGAAAAAAATTTCATCACGATCCCCTCCCATGGGTAAATCCTGACTACGGCCCTGGCATAAAATGCTGGCGTTATTTTTCAAGTACCTTAAATATTTCTAAAAAATTCGAGTTCAAATAATGGAAAAAATACCCTCCGAAATCACATAAAATAATACTTAAATTTGGAAAATATCACAATTTGAACATAAAAATCGAAAATATGCGCATATAATATGCACTTAAAACTCTAAAATATTCGCTAAAAAAAGGTAAAATATGCAATTAAAAATATTTTTCTTTTTTTTTATTATCGGTTAAAAAATAAATATTGCATTTATTTAACAAAAAAAGAATTCATTTTTAAATACATATAAAATTAATTTAGCAAAGTGCATTTAAAAGCACCGAATAATTAGTTATCTTTTGTTAGAATTAGTTAGAATTTGGAAAGTTATCTTTTTCCAAAATATGTCGTATTAAATTTTAATGGTTGCAAATCAAAAAATGCAAAATATGCAAAAACCACATGAATTTATTGTATAAAAAAAAATATACGCAATTAATATGCAAAAATAAGCATTTTTTTGGAAAATATGCAAAACCATGCATTTATTACAAAATATTTAAAAATATGCACTAACTATTAAATGCCATTTAGAAGGATTTTTCATGATTCGCAAAGATAACTTAACCATTTGAGCTTTAAGATGCCCAGTAAAAACTTGCATTTGCATGAAACTCCTAGCCCTTAATCTCTTTGCCAATGTTCTGCTGCGTTAGGTGTGATCGATGCTTTTCTCACTGTTATCAATCGCTGTTTTGTTTTATAGAACGAATAACATCGTGTTCTGTTAAAGCAAGCGGCGAACAAGTTCTGCTTTGAAGCCGACGAGTGCTCTGCACTGCTCGGTTCTTGTCGTTTAATGAATTGGTTATATTCTGCTTGACTAACAGAGTTATGTTATGTTCTGAACTCGGCACTGTTAGCTCTACTGTTGTAGAAAAAACGAGTGCATTTGTGCAGAGGTTCAGTAAATACTGTACATGTTTATGTTTGCTTTTTTTATTGTTCTTTTTCGTTTCGTCAAGTTTTAAATCACAACGGTGCTAAAGTATTTTCACTTAAAAAAATTGCATCCGTCACGATTTATGCTGTCTTGTAAAGCACAGATATGTATTAACTGAGCCGGCTTTCATTTCAGCTGGTTTCAGACTCTCACAAGTTGGAATTTTTGAAGCGAAGCTTTTTACGCCTCGTTTTGTGATTTGCTTGAGTGAAATCTGAAAAACGACACTTTTTTCCATACACCTTTTTTTATGAATTGTTGTTTTTTACTTGCGTCTATTACAACAAGAGGATATAAAATTCCTCTAAATAAATAGATCGAGAGTTCTACACACTAACCACTACTTCAAACCAACCATTTTTGATACCATGTAACTGTGCGTTTAGACCGCCTGAACGAACGAAAGAAACCTCGTTCGTTCGCTCGATTTAAACACTTTTCCCGAACGAACAGTGTTCGCTATAAATTTACCGCGAACGTTGTTTGCCCGATGTAAACAGTAAATTAGGGCGAACGAACGAAGATTCCTTTGTTCGCTCTGATCGAACAAGCTTCGATCTTTTTGGGCGAATCCGGTGTTGCGCTGTGTTTAAAAACAGAAAAGTAGCAAAGAGGAGTAGCTTTAGAGAATAATTTATGAAAAGTACTAAAATATGTAGTAATTTAGTTTTATGTTTTTTAAAGTGTTCTGTTAACTTTGACTGCAATATGATTGTGTTGTGTAAAGGGCCAATTAAAGTTTTTTAAGCGAAAAACCCTATATTTGAAGTTTAATTTTAAAGCTACTGTTTATTTGAGGTATTTTTTTTAATAATAACTATATAACTTTTAATGCAAATTTTTAAGATTATGGATAGCAAATACTATTTAATATAGCAGGAATCCACAAAAGAGCTTGTTCAAATAAAATAAAAAAATATTTTAGGTTCAGCTGAAACTTTTTGAGTTTTTAATCGAAGATTTTAGAAAAATGTGGATATTAACTAAAATGATAGTTGAAAATCGATTTGTGACTAAAAGCGATTCCTCAAAAATATAACATAAAAGGAATTTCTCTAAAATAAAAATCGGACGCCTAAAAGTACCAATTGTATTTGCTTAACAAATGCATACAATTTTTAGCAATTTTTATTTAATTGACTTAAAATTTACGAAATTTATTGACAAACGAAAAATGTGAGAACATTTAATTTTTGTTTGTTGAAAAACTTAAATGGGCCCTTAAGTGAAACACACGTCTTTTTTATAATAACTAATACGAGTAATATATTGTTATGGAGTGGCAAACCATTTGTTGTTGAGAAACGGAGTATAAGTTTTAGTACTAATATAAAAATAATTAGTAATCAACCCTGTATGTATTGATGTTCGGCCAAATGCACAAATTGCTGTTTACACCGCCTGAACGTACAAGATGGCGGCCAATGTTTGTTCGCGATTGATCTTCGTGCGGTCTAAACAGTACTCCGAACGAAGAATTTATTGCAATAAATTGTTCGCGATAAATTTTTCGTTCGTTCAGGCGGTCTAAGCCCACAGTAATTCATTCAATATTAACTGAAGCTATGTTGCAGTAGATGACAGGAATTTATTAAAGAGATTGTTTATTAGCTGTCTACATATTCTATTGTGAATGCATGAAGCTATAATGCAGCAGATCACAATTATCGATCAAATACTACGTTTCCATGGCTAGTTAAATCGAGGTTGACTCGGGATTAACTTCCCATGGAAACGCGAGTTGAGTTGAATTTCGTTAAATCCATGAAACTACGCGAAACTTAATAGATTTAACTGAGTTAGATTGGATGCGTTCGGAATATGAAACAGTTGCTCAACTGTTGAGTGAGGTTTTCTTGATTATTTGTTATTTTATTTTATTTCTGCCACTGGGTCGTGACATAAAATGTAAAAAACCGTTCAGCAGGCACACAAAGTGGCGGAAACTAATACTGATCAAAGACTCAATATCTTTAGTAATTTTTGCACCTTCTGAATGCACACATTTATACTAAAAAAAAATGGCGAATAGAATGACAGAAGTCCAACTCGACTCAATGGCCGCATTCAGCGCAGACAACTGTTGTGAACTGTAATGGTAGCGCTACCTTAGTTCACGATGTTTTTTTCTGAATTTGTTGCTACTCTACACGTCAGAAGTTAGATTCAATTTAATTTTTATGTAAATTTTTTTCAATTGCAAAGGTTTCTCACTTAAATTTGCTGCGTTCTTTCTGCGTTTATTAATTTAACAGCGTCAGTAACATCATCTGACAGTTAAGCAAACAGTTGTGTTTATGTAGCATAGAATTTGTTCGCTCGATTAAAAGGCGTTCGCTAGTTTATCAGTTTTAGTTAGCTCTACCAAATTTGTACCATTCAGTGAATTTTTACACAACAGTTGCCAACTGTTGTCTGCGCTGAATGCGGCCAATGTTGTGCATGGAAGCGCTGTCGAGCTAGAAACGCCATTATGTCAACTTGAAGAAAACACAACCTAGGATCAACTCGCCATGGAAACGTAGTAAAAAGCATTTTGCATTAGCTATCCAAACAACAAAAGCAGCAAAGTTCCATTGAACGGGTGGATTTCAATTGCGAATTCAGACATAAATGTTCATAGGCACTTAAGGCAAGGATGGTGGTCTAGCGCTCGAAAATTTAAGGTATTTAGGATTTTATAAAAAGTTAAAATATTGAACAACGATATTTAAACTTTTAAGGTGTATTGTAACTCTCATTAATCATAAAAAATATTTTTTTTAATTTAAAAAAATTGTTGATCTTGTTCAAAATGGTGGTCAATGAGACGCTCTCAAGGAAAAGGGGCATGGGCGGTGTTAAAGATTTTGACTGTTCTATTTATCTGAAAAATAAAAACCTAGAATATTATTAATCACTACGAGTGCAGCTATGGCTGGCACTAGAAAAAAAATACATGAAAAATTGACAGAATAACGCACTTTTGAAAATTAAGTTCTTAAAACAGCTTGTTTTCTACCGGTTATTAAGTGTAAAATATACGATGTTTTGTAATTAGAACTTTGATTCTAGTTGCAGCGATAGCCACCGTTGTTGTGAATAGCAATTTTAAATATCAAATGATTCGGCTAAATAGTTTTTGTTTTTTCTACAACACCATGCCGAAAAAAGTAGTTTCGAGATAAATGCGTATAAAGAGAATGAATGTAGACGAAACACTGTGGCTCGACACCTACTAAAACGGCTGTAGAAGTGAAAATACAATTTTCACTTGCTTTTTGACAAGACGTAATGTAAAGTAACGTAGAAATCTAAAATCCTCGGATTTATACGTTCCGTCACGTTACGTTGCGTTTATTAAGACCACTTGTATAAGAAAGCATTGTTTCAAACAATAAGTGAAAGAACGCACTGCTCAACTGACATTAGATCACATTACGTTACTTCTATTATAATTGGACATTAACGTCAGAAAGACTTTACTTTTGAAATATAAAAAAATCAGTTTCATAAAAACTCAAAGCCTTAAACAATGCTGTTTTGATAAATATAGTTTGCGAATGACAAGCGATCTAAATATTTGCACAACAAGATTAGGACAACTATTGTAATATTTACTAATGTAATAATATTACTATTGTAATATTTAATATTACTAATGTAATATTTGCTAAAAATATCGATGACATTACATCTATATAATAAACGTTTGATATTTTAAATATTAAAACCCAATAATTTCATTAACATTCACAAAAATAATTCAAAATTAATGTAAAATAATAATGTAAGGTAATAAAATTTACTTTTGGAAAAAATTTTTTTAGTTAACATTAGGTATTTAAAATTTTTCAATTTAAAAATTTTTTTATTAAAAAAACCATTAAATTAGGAAACGTTTAAAACTGCGAAAAAGCTTCACTTCTCTCGTGTGTCCAGCGACGCATCTGTTTTTTATAAACAAACGCTTTTAAAAATCTCATATCATGATAAAACTTAATATTTGGTTTTCGTATGGTTTTTTCACAAAATTTCCCAAATAAATTTTCTGCGTTTCTATTCCGGCAACGACATAATTTTTTCAGTTTCAGTTTGACTTTGCAAATGTGTGAAATGCTGCCGGTAATAAACTTTGATTCATGTTTGCTGAAAATTGATACTGGTTAATCAATTTCGTGTGTGCTATGTTCTATGAACTATCATGCGAAATGCATCGAAATAGACGATGAATTAATAATTAAAAATTTTTTAACCCAGTAGCGGATGGAATATATTCCGAATATATGAAGCATCAATTACCTTGTAATGACCACTACTTCCGACTATACATATTACCTTACTATGCATAAAAGGCCTTACATTTAACATTGAATGAGACAGGAGGTAAGTGATCGCCTCCCTTCAGCATTACCTAGAAGTTATGGAGTTACTTGTATTAAGTTATTCGGATATTTGCAAAATCACTGCATTACTTTTCCTTGTATGCTACATTACAGGTAATGAGGTATGAGTTAATTACTTCTGCTATATGCAGACGCATTACTTTTTGAAAAAAGTAATGCTTCCTTACCTGGTAATTTATTCTGTATTAGTTCTATGGTAGCCACTGGCAAATCCGCTGCTGGGAACGTTGAAAAATCTTGCATATAAGTGTGGTAAGTGCATTTTAAAGTGTGACTCTGTAATGAATTTACTCTTCAACATAACTGTCCAAGTGGAAGAGTTGAAAGCTAACTGCTTAATTTTATATCACGAATAAGCACACCAACGATAAGTAAGACACGAGAAGCAATACAATTTTGTAGGGTAGAAAGCATTGCTTCTCGTTCTTTCTCATCGTTGGTGTGCTTCTTCGTGATACAGAATAATGCAGTAAATTTTATGGCATCTCTTTTGGTGCAAAAGACAGTGTGAGTGCTAGTTTACCAATTGCTGCTTCACCGATCCGTAAGAAATCTAAAGCATTCTCTAATGCTGCCTCTATTGCTCCGAATGTTAACGGCAGACATACTCGTGCTCGTGCCCGTGCCTGTGCGTTGGCTTCACCAGGTGTGGTTCAGTCTGTTTCTGCTAATACTGATTCTGTGAGCACAAATGGTCATTTCTCTCGACCTCCGCTTGCTGTTTCTTGTGCTGCGCTGCCTGCTGATGTGTGTGTGTTGACTGGTGTTGATGTTGCTGCTGCTCCAAATATTGGCTCTGCTATCTGCTCTTTGCCTAATGCTGCTCGCGGTCCAGAGTCCCCTGCACATGTTGTGGGTGCTAATGTTGCCTCTCACGCGTTGCCTCTTGTAGATGAAGGCACTGATCTTCAGCCTGATGTTCCGATTGTTGTTGCTGCTGCATGTTCGTCTGTACCTATGGTTGAGCCACTCTCTTATGCTAATGTTCTCAACCGTCCGTCTGTATCTACTGCTGCTATTAATTCATTAGAAGCTGATCGTAAAATTAAGAAGCATAAACCAAAATTGAGTCGTAACGGCTTTGTTGATCGCAATGTTAGTAATGATCTTGATATAGTTGTTGAAAAGAAATTTGTTCATGTATCATCGTTTAAGTCTTCTGTCTCCGAAGAGAATATTATGGATTACGTTATTAAGAACTCAGTAATTGATCGGTCTCATCTTACCTGCTATAAACTAGTTAAGAGAGATGCAGTTTTGGAGAATTTAGATAGAATCTCTTTCAAATTGGGAGTCTCTGGAAATTTGTTTCGTGAGATTATAAAACCAACGCTTTGGCCTGAGCATGTTACGGTGCGCCCCTTTTAAAAATTTTCTAAGGGTGGGAATGGACAAAATCCCACACTAGCAGAAATCCCTACAATTAGTAGTGTGAGCCGTAAGTTGAAGTTGTATTTTCAAAATATGTCCGGAATCAGAACAAAAGCTAATTCACTATTTAAATGGACTTCACATTGTGATTATGACATTATTATTTTTGTTGAAACGTGGCTTAATTCCGATTTTTTCGATGGAGAATTTTTTGATTCTAAATTTTATCATGTTTACCGGAAAGATAGAGATGCTACTAAGACTGGTCTTTCTCGTGGAGGCGGTGTTCTCATTGCCGTGAAACATTCTTTATGTTCAAGTATTTGCATATTGCCAAATGATGATGCAGTTTTGTATCAATTGTGTGTTTCGATTGCTAGGCCGTATGGAGCACTGTACTTATGTGCATCTTATATACCACCTAACAGTTTGGATGACATTTATGCAGCACATGTGGATAATGTTCTATCTTTGCACTCTTCGTTAGCTAATAATAACTATCTGTGTGTGCTGGGGGATTTTAACCTCAACAAGATCATTTGGAAGTGGATTGCCAAAGACTTTATTCCGTCCAACATAAATCAATCTCATGAAGTAAATTTAATTGATAGCTTTCTTAGTATTGATTTAACACAAATTAACTCTTATGAAAATATGTTAAGTAGAATCTTAGACTTAATTTTCATCTCTAATAATATTAATTTTAGTTTATCTAAATGTCTTTGCCCTTTTTCACCTGCTGGCGTACATCACATTCCTTTAGATCTACAAAATGAATTTTATGAATTTATTTCCTCTCAGCAAGTACATAATTCTTTTAATTTTAATTCGTGTAACTTTGATCTCTTGGTAAAATTTTTTGATGAAATAAATTGGTGTGAATTATTTAATGGTCAAGATACTGCAACTTGCTTTGAAATACTCAAGTCTCATGTTTAAAATATCTGTAAGGAAAATGTTCCTCGACTGCCGCGTAGATCACATAGATTACCTTGGTATACTGCTGGTCTTAAAAAACTAAAAAATTTGCGAAATAAATTTTCTAAACTGTATAAAACCACTAATAATTTAAATAATAAATTGAAATTCGAGCATTATTCGAGAGAGTTTAACTTCTTAAATAAATTCCTATACAATCAATACATCTTAAGAATTGAGTCTAATATTATTTCAAACCCCAAAGTCTTCTGGAATTATATTCAATCTAAAAAGGATGGGTTGCTTATTACAACTTCTATGCAATTAAATGGCAATAAATCTACTTCAATTGCTGAATCTGTTAATCTTTTATCTGATTATTTTAAATCCAACTTTATTAAGGATGTTTCGTTGTTTAATCACTCTGTATTAGACTTTGTGGATGAAGTTATTGACATTGGGTCAATTTCATTATCTGTTGATGTCAGTCATTCATTATCTCTAATGAAGACGTCTGTTAAGGCTGACATTGATGGCTTATCGTCTATATTGCGCATTAAATGCTCTGCTGCACTAGCGAAACCTCTTTGTTGGATTTTTAATAAATCCCTATCGTCTGGAACATTCATTGACTGTTGGAAAAATGCAGCGATTACGCCTGTCCTTAAGAGTGGACCTAAAAATGATGTTACAAACTACCAGCCCATCTCAAAGTTGTCTAACGTTTCTAAACTCTTTGAATCCATTATTAAACCTAAGCTATACTTTCATGTTAAGAGACATATTTGCCTGGAACAACATGGCTTCGTTTCTGGCAGGTCAACTGTGACTAATATTGCTCTCTTTTCTAACTTTTGTATCTCTGCCTTTGAATCCGGCTACCAAGTTGATGCCTTGTATACGGATTTCTCGAAGGCATTTGATAAAGTATCTCATAATATTTTGATTGCCAAACTTTGCAAAATGGGATGCCATTCGGATTTTCTTAATTGGATTAAGTCATATTTAAGTGGTAGAGTGTGCTATGTAGCGATTAATGATATTCACTCTTATTGATATATAGAGTTACCTCTGGAGTTCCTCAGGGAAGTATTCTTGGGCCTCTGTTATTTGTATTATTTATAAACGATATCTGCAAATGTTTTTGTAATTCGAAATTTCTTTTATATGCTGATGACTTAAAGTTTTTTAGTTGGCTGAATAGCTTGGTGGATGCTGAGTTGTTGCAATCTGACCTCAATAATGTTTCGGAGTGTAGTACTCGTAATGGGTTGCCATTGAATATTAGTAAATGTTTGAATGCTTCGTTAAGCAAATCTTCTAATTTTATTAGTACAACCTATTTTATGTCACATCTACCACTTAAAAAAGTTGTTAATATTCGTGATTTGGGAGTAATTTTTGACACGAAGTTCACGTTTGTAGAGCATCTGAATTTCATAGTGCCTAAAGTTTATTCTCTCCTAGCCTTTCTTCGGAGAAATAGTGCAGAGTTTCAAGACCCTTATACTTTAAAAGCTCTTTACAATTCATTGGTTCGTTCTCGGTTGGAGTACGCTGCGTTTATTTGGAATCCATCGTTTGCAATCCATTCGTTGAGATTAGAAAAAGTTCAGAAGATAGCCACAAAATACATGTTACAGCCTACGCGTTTTTCTGAAAACTTACCTTCTTATACTGCTCGATGTTTGTTAATGGGCCTAAAGTCTCTTGAGACGAGGAGAAAAATAAATTCTTTGTTATTTATATACGACATTATATCAGTTAATATTGATGATCCTTTTTTACTACAATTAATTGAGTTTAACATTCCTATAAGGCAGTTGCGGTGTTTTAAATTATTTTTTATAAAACACCATCGAACAAATTACGCTCTTAATGAACCTATTACGAGAGCTTTGAGTTTATATAATGAGTTATCGTTAAAATATGTTTTTGACTTTTCTCTGTCTAAGACTTGCTTTAAAAATTTTGTTATAAACTTATTTTAAGCTTATTTTTTAAGTGGTACTGGGCACCTTAATTATGTTCAAAGTGTTCTTAAATATTTGTTTAATCTTTAATTTATATTTTATTATATAGAATTAATATGTATTCTAGTCTGTAAGGATTTTTGTCCATAGACTCAATAAAGACTCAATAATAATAATAATAATAATAATTGCTTTTAATAAATTTTTAAAAAAAATATTACTAATAGAGATAACTACTTCGAGGTACCTTTTTGTTTTTGTTTGCCTTCATACAAAGTGCAGCGTTGCCATTAAATTTTGTCTTTATTTCATTGCTCATACATGTAGTGGTACATTAAGGCTTGATTAAAAAGTTTTTGTCAAAAGTAAGCAGGTCTTGCATTTTGAAAACTTGTTTTTTGTTACCAAAATTTGATACTATGCAACTTTCACTGTATCTTCTAATAGGATATTGCAGCTAGTTAAGTGAAGTAGTAAAATTAAGTTAAGATAATTACAGTACAATGATAAAATATCTGAAAAAAAGAATTGGTAGAGTTAACATCGCAAAAACATACCATACCAATAAATTTACTGTAATATGCTACTTTTGGTAGCATATTGCAGCACATGTTTTATTTGTAATAAATCTAACTTTAGATATATAGAACAAACTTTATTTACATATAATAAATTCATAAATTCACAAAAATTAAAATTATTACAGCATGAGTCACTACTTGGATCGTGGCTGAAGAAAACACAAAAAAACAAAATAACGCTCAGTGTATATTTGACATATCGTATTCATGATCATGCAGCGAGTGTCAATAAATTGTCAAATACAATTCAATTAAATTTAGCTATAACAAAAAGCTTACTTGTAAGTGTTTATATTGCAGCAACACACAAAAAAGTATTGCATGATTTTTAGCTTGTCACTTTTAATTTACGCTTTCGATAATTTATGACACGCAAACCAATTTATAAGTTTCCAAATACTGGCATTTGCCATCGTTTTTTTTTTGTGTAACTTGTTTTTGTTGTCAATTGCAGTAAATCAAAATTAATTACATTTTTGTAGATTATTTTACCACTGAATTTTTATATAATTAAATATAATAACAAAACTTACCCAAAATGTGTAGCCTTTAACAATTCCCCTGAAACTGGCAGCATCTGAAAAAAGATGAGCAAAAAATATACAAAATTAGCATGAAATATTAAAATTTGCAAAATAAGCGATTATATGACAAATTTTTTAATTAAATGAAGCACAAATGTTGCCACATTAACTTAAGTTATTTCGGTCTTATAACTAATTGTGCCTTTTTGCTGTTGCCATTTAAAACCACCCCAACTATCCTATTTTAATACCTCCACTCAAAATGATTGACAAATTGAAACATCAGCTTTTAACACTTGCTACCAAAGAAACTTTTCGCTCTACCTTCATTATAACATTTCAAACTTCGGCATCCTTAACATTAGCCAGTTTTTAGGCAATTTCAATTTCACACCCACATAGCCTATAGGTGGCATAAAGAAAAAACAAAAAAAAAAACCCCACTTAAAAGAGAAAAACCGCAAAAATTAGTAAAGTGGTTTCCGTGAAAATCATGCTAAACATAAATCTTGCCAAAGTCATTAAAAACATTCTGCAAACTAAAGTAAAAATCACTAGAAATATCTCAGAAAATCTGCGGCTAAGCGCAACAAAACGAAACAGAAGGTAAATAAATTGACGAGAGAGTCTGAAAATGTTTAAATAGGTAAAATAAAATCTTAAGAGATTTAAGCTACAAAAAGATAGACAAGGGAGAAATCTGACAGTGAGAAAATCATAAAGCAAAGTACGGCACAGTTTCAGCAAAACATGTTGCCAAGTTTAATTAAAAAAAAAAAGAAAAACCACCTCCCACACCAGCAACAACACAAACATTAACAACAGCAAGTTTCAATATAAACTAAATCTACTACTGAGACATATTCAACCAAGCAAGTAAGACCATTCTTGGGTTTGATTCACCTTTACTAAACAACATAGATGTTTTGTATACTTTACTTGCAAGTTTAACATAAAAAGTTTTCGTTTCGTCGCGGTAAAGATGAACTGTTTCACAACAAATTAACGATTAAAATCGTATAGTATGTTAAAGATTTTTAATTAAAAGAGCTCGTGCGTGTAAAAAGGTAGAAAATCTCATGAGCAGAAGCTGTGAAAGTGAGAAGAGGAAACAAGTATTTGTTTATAGATACGGAAAATATTAGATCGATGATAGTAAATTTGTAAGCTTGTTGATGGTTTAGGTTGAGCAGAAGAATGGGATATTATTTTAGGATAGGAGCTAGGAGCAATAATAGAGAGTAAAGCAGCAGTTTCTGCAGGATGTACTGACTACGGTTTTTTCCCCATATACTAGTGGGATTCATATGTAAAACAACTTTAAAAAATTTAAAAATTAGCGGGCCTTCATACCGCTTCACTTAGCTGAAGCCAAGCGGAGCATGATATCTGTAATGATGATCACCAGGCATTTGTACAAAGAAGTACACTGTAAAAACGAAGATCTATTTTAAGCACCGCCTTAAAATCATCATTAGCCTTAATTTAAGCGTCTTCTTTATATTAAGATTATGCAGCCTTAATTCCAGACAATAGAAAGTTGAAATTCAAAATTTTAAAGCGTGCTTGTTCAAAATCAGGCAGTCTTGCTCTTATTTTCAGCAGGCCCTTATATTATCTTGACGTTAAGGGTTAAATTGTTGATTTGAAATTCAACGAAACAGTTTTGGCTGCTTCTGAAGAAAATGTGTTTTCAAAAGTCGAGCAAATGAAAAAGCCTATGTTTTATGAAAAAGTCATTGTACTAAAAGTTTCTAAAAATTTGAAGATATGTAAATGTTTTTGGTGCCAAAACAACAGAAATATTTTTAACATTAAATTTAAAAAAATTTTGATGGTAAAAAGTATTGCAGTAACAAAATAAATGTTAGTTAAAAAGTGTCGGAAGGAGCGTGGCCAAAACTAAGTATGTACAAATATAGTTTAGAAAGCACACAATTTGTATACTAAATTTGAGCAAAATCCGTTAAGCCGTTTACATTTGTATTCAATTGGTCTTTGTGGGCGTGGAAAAGGTCTAGCCACTCCCACTTTTTTCTATGATTTTTTTGATACATTTCACCTTTAACCAAATTTTATTATTTCTACAATCGGATCACATTTTTTCAAAAGTGGGCGTAGCTATAGTGCGACACAAATATAAAAAACAATCTAATAGCAAGTCATAAGATAAGGTCTAAATGCGAACAATCTTCTTATTCAGCCCTATCGGCAATAAATTTTCACGCGGAATCAAAAAAGGAGTTTTAATTTTTAAGATAAAGCCTAGGAACCTTTCTAATGGAAATTTGTTGATAAACTGTAGATGAACAAATTTCCATTACAAATTTTCTTGACCTTTAACCTAAAAATGAAAATTCCCTATTTCGTTTCCGCTTGAAAAATTATTCCCGATTGGTCTGATTCGTTTTTATTATAAATATATAGAAACTTCGTTTCCAAACGTCATAAATACATATTTATTTTTCATCGATTTCTTTAAGTTTTTTCACTCTAGATGCAGCAACTGCGGAAATTTAAAAAAAAAATGATTTCGCCAGCATTTTTCGGTCCAAGGAAGCCTCTGAAGCAAACGCAACGGCACAGCAATGTTTTGGAAATTTTTGAAGAAAAAACTCAAATTAGCAGCACAGTGCCAGAAAAAACGGACCCACCAAGACTAATTGCAATTGGCAGTATTGCCAAACAAAATTTATGTTGTTGTATATATGTAGATGGCAGGCCTATTTTCTTTGATACTGTTATCGAGAGCTTGATTTAAGTTGTAGTTTTATACTACGTGTTTAATGTTGCACCTTCTCTTGATGTACGCGCTTCTTTGCTTTAATTTTTGGCGTTATTTTAAGAGAGCATGCTAAGAACGAATACAAAAAATACAAATATGTTTTGAAAGCTTTGGAAGCTTTTAATAAATTGAAGGGCTTAATGTAATAACGTGAGATTTTATGTGCCATATCACGTTCTTGAAAAAAGCTCTTCAATTAATTATTCAATTATGTAAGTTGATAAATCTTGTTTTTAGTATTGCAAAAATGTCATAGACATTGTTAAAATATATAATGAATATTATTTTTTTATGTAAAAAATCAGCCCTATAATGATTAGTTTTTTGCCGGGAATCTGAAAAGAGAGTTTTCATTTTTAAGAAAGTAGATAAAGACTTCACATTTTTTTGCTCTCATTCGTTGATAAACAAATTTGCATTGAAAATTTCCAAAATTTTCTTGAGCTTAATCTTAAATATGAAAACTCTTTTTTTCCGATTCAGGGCAAAAAATTATTCATGCCAGGGCTGATTATTTACGTAACAAATAATTTAAATAATTTAATTTTATATTATTTTCATAAATGTGTATTAGAATTGGGTCTTTTTATTTTTTTTTAAACGTGCAATGTCATTTTAAAGTCATTAATAAATTAATAAAAGATACAAAATTTGTTGATATTTCAGAATTTTAGCTGCGCTATTGCACATGACTCAATAATAGTTGATATCTTGATGAAAGATTTGATATTTTGTCTAAAATACAAAATATTATTTTTTATTATGGAGAGTTTAGATTCTTGATCAATAATACTAAAAACTTGCCAAAAACGTAAAACACCCTGTATCTTGAACCTCTGAAACTGAGTACAGATTTGGAACCAGCATTGAAACTACATATAGGAATGTGAATAGGTTCACCGGATCCGAAATTTGTAGACTAGTATTATTTATCCAAACATGTCTGAATATAAGACTGCTACTATTAGTTTGACCACAGCTGTACGTAAATTAATTTAAATATTTTCTCTTTTATAGTGTGTCCATAAATGTTTAAAACTGAGTATTTTTCTTTTTTCAAACGTATCTACTATTTATGTAAAAACATAATTTATAATTTCTGTATAGTATATAGCTCACTTAGCAGACTGCTTTTGAACAGATCATCAACCGTTAAGACTTGTAGCCGTTTGCAGATTGGAACACTGGTCGATACTGTAACTGCTGTGATATGGCAACTTTTATTCTTAGCCAATATTTTGAGTATGCCATTTTACATTTTTTGTAAGTCAGAGCAATGGGTTGACAAGCCCCATGCGGTGATGCCGTGGCATATATACGATTTGCTTAGTGCAAAGTAAGCCTGCCTGAGTACCGAGTAGTTACAGGCGTAGAATAGGTGGTGCATCATATACAATTTTTTGCGAAGTTTTGCTCGAAGATGTTTGATGTGTGCGTGCCATTTTAAGTGTACATATGGCTAGTGATTTGAGTTCTTCCACTGTTTTAATTACTGTTTGACAACTGTCATCGGGGAGCATCTAGTTTTGTAATTGTGCAGGCTAGAAGACCGGCTCGTTCGATTGCTTCCAAAAGTTTTTTGGGAGCCAGTGTGTCAAAAGCTTTACTGAAATCGAGAAAAAGTACTTGCTAAATCGCTTGCTAAATTACCTAGAAGCTTGTTAATATGTTTTCCTTTTTGGAAGCCATACTGATTATTTGCAATAATTATATATTATGCAATAAAAGCTTTGAGCCTGCGGACCACGATTTCCCTTATTATTTTTGCTAGCAGCGGCAATATTGCTATTGGTCGATAATTGCCAAAATCTGACTTTTCGTCAACTTTATAAATAGGCCGTATCATTGAGAGTTTGAGAGCTTGTGGCATCATATTATTGATATTATGTTCGAGGCTCGTATTAATGAGTCTTGTTATTACCGGCACCAACACTACCGCATTATTTTTCAAGCCTGTTGGTCGGATTGCGTAGTGACCTAGGCTTTTTTGAGTATTCTGACCTAACAGTATTTTCAGAACTTCGATTGCATGCGCGTTTTCTATGTAAATTGAGCTGTTTATTATCGCATTCATGTATGGTGTTTTGAATATTTTTATTAATGCTGATTGCAAAATTTCTTTTGTATTGTTTGCAAATCATCGTTTTTAAAATGTTTAACCAATATTTATTATTGCCTATTATTTATTATTATTCACATTAATGATTATCCATGTTTTTTATATCATTTTTGTTTTTGTAGAATTGCTTAAGGTCTTCGCTTAACCAGGGGTAAGTTTTTCTTTTCTTAATTTTTTTTTCATCTATCTACAATCGTTGTATATTCTTTTAAATGTGTCTTGTATTTTATTGAAAAAAAATCTACATTTTCAAGAGCAAAAATTTTCTCCCAATATATGCATATGCCCACTCTTGCATATTCTTTTATTTACGAGCGCGATTTGTTCTCTTTCGATGCGAAATTGCTGTCGTTTTTGTCGTTGAATGTGACGACACACAGCAAAAAGTAGTCCTCCGATATTTTTGTTGTTATTACACTCTCATTAATGTTGCTATTTTTGGAACGTACAAGCAGATGATCGATGTTAGTGCCCAGTGATAATTGAACACTTTACGTCACCAATTATTTCTTAAATACAATGAATCTGCGAGGCCTCCAAAATCTGTTTACAATTTCCAATTACATTTGTTCGGACATGGCCACTAAAACACTGATGACATCTACCTTACATAATAAACGACGATGGAAGTAGGTATGCACAATAGGGTGGAGTGAAAAAGGCCAAAAAAAATTTTTTTTAATTTTTTTAAATCTCCTGTATTGGTAATCGATGACCCTATAGAAAACATTAATTCATGCAAAATATCAAAGCCTTACGACTTTATTTGGAGGTGGCGCACGACGGGTGAAGTTTAAAAAAAAAAAAAAAGGTACTCGTATTACTAATAAGTACTTTTTAAAATGTAGTTAAAAGCCTCTTCACACGGTAATATTTTGTAGTATAATTGGCAAAAATTCTTGTAGTATTAAGCGACTTTTAGACGGTACCACAAGTAATACGACCTGTCAAAATTTTGTATCAAAAAGTATTTTTTCACTGCTTTTGCGCTCTCAGAGAGCATAAATTGATGTGTGATTGAAATACGGATGGTGCTCTTTATTTTTTGAAATTTTTCACAAAACTATACCACAAGCGGATCAGAATTTATAACTGTTACCGTCGGTAAAATCTCTCCGAAAGTGTTATCGTGTAAAAGACGCTTTATCCAATATTATAGTGTTACACAATGTTATCGTCTGAAGACGTATTTAGTACCATTTAAAAATTTATGTTTTTCACCACTGTTGAAAGCGTTAGCAACACTTAAGCGAGTAAAACGAAGTCGGGGAATTCCCTTGTTCTAATGCTATTTTCTATTGTTGTTTTAAGATTCTTCATAGAGAAGTGAAAGTGTTACCTGTTAAACAGCAACTTAAAACAAAACAAAAGTTTAATCAACGATAAATTGTTTTTATAATTTTTTTCAATTAAAATAATAATAGTTAAAAGGTGAAGTGACTATTTATATACACAAAGTTTTAAAATGCCTAAAACTCGGAAGGATTTGCTTTGCCCTGTATTTGGTGAACCACTTATATTAAATGTTAATGTGCTACCGACGTATTGTGATGTTATTAAATATTACCTGTGGATAAAAACGGATTTGCTTGAATTGAATAATGGAAAAGATCCTTCAATAAAGTATATATGTGAAATAATTGCAACTGATATCGAACAAATATGGAATAAAGCATCGATTCCAACGATTAGTCATCAACAAGTGGTTTCAAGATTGGTTTCGTATTACAACAAGTACAAGAGTATAAAAAAATTGCGCAATTACGCCAAGAAGCAACATTTTTTCAAGGATTCCCAAAAAAAGTTATTTGACATCGCAACATGTAAGTGTGCATCCAGAAAAGTATGTAAATGTATTACTAAAGTACCTGCTGCTGAGGAAAACTTTTTAAAGGACCAACGAAATGAGCGTAAAATGTATATTGGCTGTGTGGATAGAGTGACAACAAAATCTTTACGACGTAATGAAGTTAGAAAACGAAAGTATGATGAGTTTGTGGATAAAAATACTGCTACAAGTGCTTCTTCATCTATGCCAGTAGTACATTGGTCGTCCAGCAGTTATTCAAGTGGACCATCAGAATCAGACGAAGATGATGTTTGTCTGAACGAAACATCAAGAAAATATCAAAAAGAAGAACAACAAAAAGAAAATAAGCAGATGAGAGATAAGTTGCCAAATCTTGCTTTAGCATGTGACAGGACCGGAGTTTCAGATCGATCTGCAGCATTTATTGTTAACGCAGTAATGCTTGATTTAAATGTCATAGATGCCGAAAACTCATCAAGCGTAATAGACCGAAGTAAAATACGTCGAGAAAGGAAAAAAGTGCGCAAAGAGCTGAACTCTATAGGTTGCGAAAAAGTTCTAACGGCTATTTATTTTGACGGTCGTAAAGACAAAACTTTAGTAATGACTACTAATGAAAATGCGTCACATAGGAAGACCATTACCGAAGAACATATCTCAATGATATCAGAGCCAAATTCTGAGTATATAGGTCATTTGTCGATAGATTCAGGAAAAGCAGCTAATATTCAAAAGAATATTGTTGGCTTTATGGAAGGAAAGTTTAAATTTCAGTCTTCTTTGGTGGCAATCGGATGTGATGGAACGGCTGTCAATACGGGACATAAAAATGGAGTTATAGCTTTATTAGAAAAACATCTGAACCGACCTTTACAATGGTTTGTGTGTTTATTACACGCAAATGAATTACCACTGCGCCATTTGTTTTTAAGTCTCGATGGAACTACTACTGGTCCTAATAGCTTTTCCGGTGGTATAGGAAAAAAACTCGTCAAGTGCCTTGATTTTAAACCAGAAGCTTTTGAAGCGATTAGCACAGAATTGCCGGAAGTAAATACTAGTTTGCTAAGCACTGATCAAAAGTACCTATATGAAATATGTTCCGCCATTTCGGCTGGTTTAGTTTCACCAAGTTTAGCTAGTAGAGACCCAGGAAAGTTAGCACACTCTAGATGGTTAACTTGCGCCAATAGGATTCTTCGTTTGTATATTGGTACGGCTAAACCACCAGAAAACCTAAAGCAACTAGCGCTTTTCATTATGAAAGTGTACGCACCAACATGGTTTGACATAAAGGCAAAGCCATCTTGTAAACACGGTCCAGTTCATGTTTTCAACATGGTTAAAAGAAGTTTATATTTAAGAGATGACCTTAAAAGTATTGTTTTAAAAACTATTCAAAGAAATTCATATTTCACACACCCAGAAAATATCTTGTTGGCTATGCTACAAGATGATGCTTCACAAATAAGGGAATTGGCTCTTCAAAGAGTGTTAGAAGTCAGAAAAGGAACTACCACAGAGAAAGTTCGCGAGTTCTGTCTTCCAGAGCTTCAAGTAAATGCGACAAATTACTATGATTTAATAGACTGGGTGAATGTGAAAGTAACAGAACCACCAATGACTATGAAATATACTGATACAGAAATTGTAAAGATGGTCGGTTCGGAGAAAAACTTTGTTGAATTTGAAAAGTATCCTTGCCATACTCAAGCAGTAGAAAGGTGTGTCAAGCTCGTCACTGATGCTTCAATTTCTGTTTGTGGATTAGAAGCAAGAGATGGTTTCATTCGCTCCAGAATAAAAGCAAGGCAAGATATACCATTGTTTGAGACCAAATCGCAATTTTTCCAACAATGAGACTTCTAAAAATGACAACAACATTTTTTTTCTTTATTTTAATAATACTCATTTATATTTAATGTGCTTTATATAATAAATAAAAGACTGAAACAATTTGATTGAACTTAATATAAACCTATTTTAAACCAAATTACTTTTATTTCAATAAATGGTCGAATTCAAAAACTAAAGTCATATGCGCCACCTCAAGACCTTGACCTAGGAAGCTAAAATTTTTTTTAGGTATGTTTAAGGCTATGGATCATCGATTCATAGTACAGGAAAAACAAAATTTGAAGAAAAAAAACTTCACCCCACCCTAATGCACAAGATAGGAGAGAACACAAATGAATTGAATAAAAATCCTCTCTACGCCAAAAACACAACGTAAACGAAGAACACACGAAAAGAAGGAAACAAAAGCAAATGACGCCACAAATTATTTTCACAATTTTTACAATTTATCAATAACAGATGCATAATTTTCACAAACTCAGTTAACTGCAAAACTTCCTGTTAGAACCCAGTGGGTATTTTAGCAAGTGCTCCACAAAAGAAAGCATGCTAGCACTACTATTATTGGCGTCAATACACCTTCCATGATCACTGCATTGATGAGTACTTCTGTAAGGCCTACCTTTTGCAGGTTCTGATTCTTTTCATAATATTTTATATGAAAAAAAAAATACAAAAAAATTCCAAAAAAAATTTTTAAATACACAGAACAGTTTGTAAAAAAATTTAGATTAAAAAAAAACAAAAAAAATTTTTTTTTGAAAATATATGAAAATATTTATATGGAAAAACTCTAAGTCTTTTCTTATATTTTTGTATTAAGAAAATTTATAAAAAAAATTAAAAAATTTTTAAGTACACATAACGGTTTGTAAAAAAAGAGATTTTAAAAAAATACAAAAAAAATTTTTTTTTGTCCGAGTTCGGTCTCGAACCCTGGCTCCCGAAAGCTTACTTTCATTTGTACTGATGCAAAATAAGCATTTGATTCTTAACGGTAGATGAGTGGGTAAGATGTCGAACCGCCGCATGAGACAACCATGGTTCAAACCTGAGATTGTTAGTCGTTTTTTATTTCAATTTGATATTTATATTGCTTCTCCTTCTAACGTGACTTCTCGAAAGAGCGCTTCTGGCAGGTCTCTTTTGAGCAAGGAGAGCGGAAGGCCTGGCAAATTTTCCCATTGCATATAAAAAAGCAAGTGTAATTGTATATGAGTGCGGCAGTACTCTAAAATCCATACGAAGGCCTGCTAGCAGTGCTGCCAATGTCTACTAGGAAAATACGATGTTGCAACACAGTCAAATAAAGTCAAACTGTTGTTTGAACAATTAAAAGAAACTAATGTGAGCACAAAGAAGAAGTGAGCAGAAACAAGATTTCATTTCCGCTTACAGTTCTGCATTACAATGGCATCACCGACAAATTTTTACAAGCTCGTGTTGTTTATGCTCTCAATACCGTACTATGAAAGCTTATCTAAACAACGCGCGGTTGAAGGGTATACCGAGTGCGTGTATGAAGTGCTATTTTTAATGTATATCGCAATGGTGCCTCCTCTGCGGCTTACACGATTAAAAGAATTCTGCATTTGGACTAGAGCCAAGGACTACAACAAAAAAACGGAATGAAATTCATGGCACAGTATGCTCGAAAGAGGTATCAAACTCTGGAGAGACACAACCACAGCAATCAAAGAGTACTAGACTGCAGTCAGGACAAACTTGATTTATGGAGATTAGGAAGAATACAGGTCTCAGTGGCGCAGCAACCAAATTGTACCTACTCTGTCTCAAGGAGGGCTTAACGCAAGAAAAAACTAGGCAAAAAGTCGCAGATTGCACCAAAAATACTTCGTCTGATGCGAGGAAAGAGGTGCAGAAGAGACAAGTCCGAAAATTGGCAGTGCTGCCAAGAAAATATGGGACGACAAGAAGCGGCCAGTGCCGAAAACAACTGCGAAAGCCAGGAAGTTTGGGGCTAGTTATGCTAATACAGCTAGACCATAAGACTGGTTGTACTTCCGAAATCTTTCCCTGAACACATACTCAGCAGAGAGGTACAGGGACAGATTGAGGAACTCCTAGTAGATGAAAGGAACAAAGGCTGGAGGGCAAAACTCTAGTTCGATTGCATCCTCTTCAGACCAGGACTCATTCTGGTAGACTGTACAGGACAAGACATTGCGGAATGGTTGAAAATCATTGTCACGAGACTGGCTGGAATGCTAGTAAGTTATCAACGTATGCGGGGACACGATATACCCTGTATCTACATACGATATACCCTGTATAACAGTATACTGGCACAAAGCAGCAGGAGCAGACGATAAGAAACTTCTGGAGCTAATGGTTATCTACAACGATAGACTTTATACCAATCAGTGAAGGATTTCTCGTAAGTTTGGAAGATGTTTTTTGTACTTCAAATCAATCTTTGTGAAATTTAAATGCAATATATATTTTTTTATTGTTTATATTTATATTGTTATTTAATCTTAACTGTTTTTTCTGAAATATAGTTGGAAAATAGCTGAAATATAAAAAATTTAACATCAAACAAATTTAGCAAACTGACACCCTTTTGCTGTTAAATAAAAATAAATTAAATAATTTTTATCACCACTGAACCTTTCACATATAATTTTTTTTTGTAACTTTATTTTTTAGTTTATATTTCTTATTGCTTCTTTGCCCTCGAGTAAAAGAATTCTGGCAATTACTGAATGTGCATTGTAAAGCTAATCGCTGGATGTTTTGGAATTTTTGATTAGCAGTAATTCTTTTGTTTTACTTTCTTTATTTTCTTACATTTTTATAACTTTACAAAATGTTCCTTTATTTTCATAAGTAATAATAATAATAAAGATAAAAGTTTAACAGGTACCCGCCCTCTTGATGCAGCCAGGAGTGATTGATTTTTTAACGTTCAAACGTCAATCAGTCAAAAAATGTTAACGTCATTCGTTGGATATTGAGGTTGGATCAAAATATCAAATAAAATTGAAGGCATAGATTGTAATAATATTACAAGAAAAACGTAAGAAGAATATAAAAAAGAAGGCAGTGAAAGATGTAATGAGCCTTAGACGCGACCTTGGATTGCAAAAGCAAAGAAGCAAATAAAGCGGAACAGTTTTTATTTTAAGAAAATCTCTTGAATGCTTTTGATGTTGCGCACACACAAACTTACAGAAACACAAGCACACACAAACACAGATTTGTCTGAATGTGTAAAAAAATTAATAATAAACGTTAATATTACTTAGGGCGCGTTTATAGTGACAGCTGGTTGCTGGGCCGGACCGAGCTGGAAACGCGTCCTGCCAAAAGCAGCTGGAAGTGCGTATAGTGCGCGCTTGTCGCTGGTGACTTGTTTCAGCTAGTTTTTGACTATTTTGGGTTTGTTTGTAGATATTAGTTTTTTTTTTTATTTTTGCAAATGAAGCATTAAAAAAGCCACATGATTTCGTTCATTCTTTTTGCTTTCCTGAAACCAACAAGTGCAGAGACGAAAATACGAAAAACGCTGCTGAAACGCGCTTCCTGCAACTGCAAGTCGTTTCAAGTCACTTGAGGTACCAACTTGTTTCGACTTTTTTCGCTGGTGTTTTCTGCTGGTTTTTGTTGCCTTCTTGTTGTGTTTTTATTTAAAATTTTTTTTTTGACAAAATAGAAGATCGTAGAAAGAACGCACATTAAAAAACGTACATCAGCTGCTGGCCGAAGATTTTTTTATGCGATGACTCAGCGAAAACGCACTTCAAGCCGCATGAAGCCACTTGATCATCCAACTGGTTTTAACTTTTTTAACTTTTTTCTTTAGGTTTTGTTTTTGTTGTATTATTTTTGATATTGCAACAAAGCAATACAAAACTAATCTAAACAAAGTCGTTATATCTTGTTGCTACTATTTTTGTTTGTTTACTTTTGTGCTTAAAATCAAATAGAAAGGAAGAGCGCACATAAAAAAATTTGATAATCTTCGATTCTCTACTTTAGATGAAACGCACTTGCAGCCGCTAATCGAAGAATTGCTTCACCGGCTGGTTTAGCTTTTTTCACTATTTCTGTTTTTGTTTTCTGTGTGCAACAGTTGATAGAAATTTATCTTTGTTGCTTCTTTATAGTGCTGTTTCTGTGTGTATTTTTTGCGGGCAAGAAAATACAGCATAACAACAGCGAAATTTCGTGTTCTTGTATGCTTATTACTTTTCTTGTTGGTCTTCTTTGTTGCTATCGTGTGGTTCTTTGTTTTTTTTTGAATGAATGAATTCAAGGAAATACAGAATCGATCGCGACGCTGGCAGTCAAGTGTGCTGCAATTTGTGTTTTTCCGTGTATCAATATTTTTCCGAGGAATTTAGTTTGCTACCGCCAGCGTTGCCAACTTTGTGGGAAAAATCCCTTTTCATTCGTTTGTTCATTTTACACACTTGCTTTTGTGCACAAAAAAAAAGATAAGACGAAGAAAAGGAGCAACAGCAAAAACAAAAAAAAATTGTTTTCCTTGTTTCTTTTTAAATTTCATGTTATTTAACGAAAGTAATAAGCAAGCAACGTGTAAAATTAATCAAAACACAAGCAAACCGTGCGAGCGAGCGAGAAAGCAACAATCGGGAAGATGGAAACCAGCGCACAAGTCACTTGAAGTTGCAAGCTCGGCTGGCACTATACGCACTTTGAGCTTGTTTCATATGATTGTATGTGCAGCGTTTTCCAGCTTTCCTTCTCGGTTCGGTCCGGTCCAGCAACAAGTCGCCACTATAAATGCGCCCTTAGTAGGAAAGCAGCTGTTAGTGATGAGAAGCTATTTTTTGTTAGTAAGGGCAACCATTAGAATCAATTTCTTTTGAGGAATTATTTTATTTGTTAAGAAATGCTTGCTTTTTGAAAATCTCCAGACAGTGATGTACAAGAGCTATTGATTAACAGAAATTGAAATGAGTTTGAGATGAGATAACAGTGTAAAAGATTGTGCTCTTAAAATTAATTCAAATATACTAAAACTTAAGTCTTATTGATAAAAACTGTTGTCAATTTTGAAAAGTGTCAGCTAAGTATTTGTGATTCTAATAGTATCATTGTTTTTTTAAGTTTCAGCAGAAGCAGTAAAATTCAAATAATGTCGCCGTTCATATGAATGCCGACTTAAAAAACTGGCCAAAGCTCAATATTTTAACGCATGTAAGTGTGTAAAACTTGTTTTAATGTGGAATAAATACACGCTGAATTTATAATTGAAAATAAAAATTATTATTATCACATGAATTAAGATTATGAGCTTTAGATCAAGTGAGTTTTCAAGAAGGCAACAACAACAACAACAACTCTGTATAGAGTCAATCACTTAGCTGACTAGACAGTCTGTTTCGGAAATCGCTACATATTCCTCATCAGTAGTCTTTGAGTGATTAAGCTGTGATCAACTCACTGTTTAAAGTAGCATATGAATTTTAGATCCTCTAATTCATTCTCATGAATTGTATGGCTGCTAATCATATGACACTTCAATCTATATAATCTTAATAAAAAAAGATAATCTTAATTCATGTAATTATTCAATAGATCATAAAAACTAATTAACTTTAACTATGGCAGAGCACGGCCAAATAAGTTTAATTAATGTCAAATTAATTAAATAATCTAATAATTGATCGATTTTTCGGTCAAAGTCATGTGTAATTGAACATTTGGTTGTGAAAATAGCCACCTTTCAGTTAGAACACTAGCTTCTGGCGAAGCAAAAACTCGTTTCATTTCTATGGTGCATTTCGACAAACAATCGAACACCAATGAATATTGAAATAAATGAAGAAGCAACTAGAACAGATGGCAACCCTTGATAGAGTTGATGACGGTGATCTAAAATGGCTTACTGCTTTGAAGTGTCATATGATTAGTCCTGCAATCTTCTAGTTAAGGTCGGAAACTATAAACCCTCGTTTATAGCTGTCTCTAATATGAGTGTGTTTAATGAAAGGAATTATATAAAATCGACATGTTTTATAAGTATTCTACAAAATTAAAGGCAAACGGAAAGAAAAAACTTTTCATATTTCACTTTTCAATTATGTCTGACGTTTTAAAAAAATGCAATGGGGTTTTGACAAGCACATTTAAAAAATAAAACACTGTCAGGAAAAAACTTTTAATTTTAGAAAAACTGTTACAAGAAAGAATTTGCTAGAAGTAGTATCCGACCGAAACCGGAATTTTGGCTGAAACCGAAACCGAAACAGAATGTTTAGCCATTTTATAATTTTCGGCCGAAACCGAAACCAAAACTGGTTATTTATATAAAAATTTAAGTTTTCGCAAATATTTTTTTTTTATTAAAAGGAAACAAAAGTACTTTCATACACATAAGAAAAAAAATTTAATATAAAGAAAATATTATTTGAATATTAAAGTTTATAATTAATAATTAAAGCTTACTATAATAATAAATGAGATAATTTTTTATTTTATTTTTCATTACAAAAGCATTGCATACTTTATATCTTCAGTACACACTCAAAATAGTATGCACCTATAATGTACATTTTTATAGAACTGCAAAACAAAGAAATATTTCGTTTTCTTTTCTTTTATTCTACACACACAGAATTCGTTTGGAAGTTTTATTATCATTTCTTGGCTTCAGTATCTATAAAACTTTAATATTATTGGGGGTTGGAATTAATTTTAAAGGTTTTTTTCGGTTTTTGAGCATTTATTTAGAAACAACGGTACAATGTATATTATTCAAAGTATTGTCCATCGTTAGCTACAACATTTTCCCATCTTTCTGGCAGCATATGGATTCCGCGCCGGAAGAACGATTCGTCTTTTGAGGCAATCCACGAATCGACCCATTTTTTGGTATCCTCGTAAGAAGTGAAGCGCTGCTCAGCCAAGCCATGCGTCATCGATCTGAATAGGTGGTAGTCGGAAGGGGCTATGTCTGGGCTATAAGGCGGGTGGGGTAGCACATCCCAATTCAGCGCCTCCAACGTTTCCTTGACGGTTCTTGCAACATGTGGCCGTGCGTTGTCATGTTGAAAAACCACTTTGTCGTGTCTTTTGGCATATTCCGGCCGTTTAACCTTTAATGCTCGGCTCAATTGCATCAATTGTTGTTGGTAGCGTTCCCCAGTGATGGTTTCGTTAGGTTTTAGCAGCTCATAGTACACGACACCCTTCTGATCCCACCAAATACACAGCATAAGCTTGGCGCCATGAATATTCGGCTTGGCCCTCGATGTTGATGCATGGCCGGGTGGTCCCCACGATTTTTTTCGCTTAGGATTATCGTAATGGATCCACTTTTCATCGCCAGTGACAATACGATGCAAAAAACTCTTCCTTTTATGCCGTTGAAGCAGTTGTTCGCACATGCAAAATCGCCGTTCAACGTCTCTCGGCTTCAACTGGTACGGCACCCAATTTCCTTGCTTTTGAATCATTCCCATGGCCTTCAAGCGTTTGCCGACCGTTGATAAGTCGACTCCCAATGATTCTGACAATTCTTGAAGGGTTTGACACGGGTCTTCATCGAGCAAAGCCTCCAATTCCTCATCTTCAAACTTTTTCGGCTGGCCCGGACGCTCTTTGTCTTCCGTATCAAAATCACCACTTTTAAACCGACGGAACCAGTACTCACAAGTAGAAATCGATGGAGAATAGTCCCCGTAAGCATGCGTTGTGCTTCAACCGCTTTTTTCTTCAAATGGAAGCACAAAAGTAAACCTTCCCGCAAATTGCGTTTTGTTGGAACGCAAGTCGACATGTTCACAGAGAAAAAAATATATGTTGTTTACACTTCAGTGGAATGACACATACTGAAAAATGAAGCTTAGACAATGTGCTTTGAAATGAATATAGTCACAGGTGTGCCCGATGCGATCTATTGATAGTTACGCCATCTCTTAGAAAACCTTTAAAACTAATTCCAACCCCCAATAATTGCAAAAGAGGTGATTGAATCGAAAATGATAGTATCGAACGCATAAAATTAACCAAAATTTTTTGCGTTAACACGAGAAATCAAATTATAGACGAATTAATAATTTTTTTTTTGTACAATGCATTGTAAAAATGTTTATATATGAATTAAATGACTGATGCAAGAAGTTTTTACCAAAAGTTTCTGCATTGTTGCGATGAATTCGCCACTGTTGTCAAAAAAGCTTAGAAATTGTTGGCGTAAAGACTTTATTGTTTTTGCAAATGATTAGTTGTTCTAACTAGTGTCCGACCGAATATTCGGTTTTGGTTTCGGTAACGGCCAGTTTCGGCTCTTTTGTCAGTTTCGGTTATTCGGCCATATTGAAGCTAAACTAAAGACTTTATTGTTTTTGCAAATGATAAGTTGCTCTAACTAGTGTCCGACCGAATATTCGATTTCGGTTTCGGTAACGGCCAGTTTCGGCCAGTTTTTGTTAGTTTCGGTCCGAAACTGACCGTCTCCGAAACCGGATATTCGGTCGGACACTACTTAGAACAACTAATCATTTGGAAAAACAATAAAGTCTTTGCGCCAACAATTTCTAAGCTTTTTTGACAACAGTGGCACATTCATAGCAACAATGCGTGCGCATTTGAATTCCTACAAGAGTTAAAGTATTTCCGCCAAATATATAATTGTTGTGCCAACATTTTTTACTCTTAAAATTTAATTCAAGAGCGACACTGTTGGGCCAACAGTAAAAAATTACGCCAACAACGGAAAATCGTTGATTTATTCGAGGGCAACAATTTTATCGCTATTGGCGCAACAACTAAACTACTGAATCAAATGCGAAAGTTGTTGATGGATCAGAAAACTATTAAAAACTATACAATTGCGATCACTACACTTCAACATACCGAGGATGTACATATTCTTGCTTTCGGCATTCCTTTTGTTTCTGTCAGAAAATATGCGTGACGCGGTTAAAATGTATTCAGTATTAAAAGTTACCGCGTGTAACAACGTCGAGTTGAATGCTTAAAAATTCTTCGCCTGAAAAATTAAGTGCCGTTGTGGTTTTGGATAGTTTTTAAAGTGAAATAAAGTTTATAATAGTTGAGATTAAAACTACATAAGGTTCTTAAAACCTATTTATAATATCTAAAAATAAAAATATAACGAGTTTGCAAAATATTAAAGTTCGCAAATTTATTATAGGGCTAAGTCCGGTTCACTGTCCTATTTTGAGATTGGGCATTTAAGGTTCCACTGTCTTACATGTTTTTTTTGGTAAAAAATTTTTTTGAAAAGTTGGCTTGTGTTTTTATTAAATAAATAAATTTGGTGAGTGGCTGTAAGGAAAACATGTTTGTATTTTGAAAATAAAAGAAGAAATCTATTTTTAAATTAATTTTCTACTTAATTAAACAATAATCGTACACATCTTTTTTATTATAAATAGTTATGTAGAAATCTTACACTTGGTTGCTAAGACGATAGTTTGATTTACAAAGGTATTTCGTATGAAAAAATTGTTATGTAAAATGGAACAATGAAGTTATTATTGTATTACTAATTTTTTACCAGTATACTGAACAAATTTATTTAGTTGGACAAAAAATTAATACTATATATTCAGAAAACTTTCAGTCTTATAAAATTATAAATTGTAATAAATGATGTTATATAAAAAAAATTAAAAACATTTCAAATTCTTCCAAATCGTTTGTATTAAATAATATGGATAAAATTGTTAGGTTAAAAAAAAAAATGTATGTATCTTAAAAACAAAAGTATATAATAAACTCACACAATTTGTTTTTCTTTAAAAACATTGAATACAAAAGGTTATGTATTCATTCCAACAATTTCTACTTCAAAATATTTCCGAACATAGTTATATGTAGTGGCACCGATTATAGGACGGCTACCAAAATACGGATATTTTTTATTTAATGAAAATGCATATATGTAAAAAATAATTGTTTATGTATTTTGCCAATTAAAAAACATTGATGAATTACTAAACAATGTTATAGTTACATTAAAAATTATTTTCTTCATATATAACATATATGTATATTCATTGAATAAAAAGGATCTGCAGCCCGATAATCGGTGCAATTACGTTATACCAAGAACGAAACCGTTGGCGCAACAACTTAACTGTTGAATCAAATGCGAAAGTTGTTCATGAATCAAATGCGTATTACTTGCGCCAGCAACTTTTATCTTTAGGGCAACAATTTTATCGCTGTTGGCGCAACAACTTAACTGTTAAATCAAATGCGAAAGTTATTGGTAGATCAAATGCTCTTGCGCTGTTACCGTAAATGAGTTCCTTTTTTGGGAACGAAATGCCCACCAAAAGTTCTTGCCATTAAGTTTAAAATTGTTGGCGTAACAGCGTTTTTTTGAGTGCATATTTTTAAAAATACTCTCAAACATATAAAATGTGTTTTTGCTGCACAAGTTAATAGCAATTTGAAAAAAAATTATTTGAAATTTAAAAAAAAAATATAAATAAATCCCAAGAATGATAGAATACAAAGATTGCGCCGAAGACAAGAAAATGAGTACAACAAAATTGTCGTTCTGCGCATGTACGTCATAATATCAATGCTGTTTTGGAGAGCGTTCACTTTGCATACGATTTCTACACAGAAATGAAAATTGCATACATTTTAGTTTGTATAATTAAAATAAAAGAATTAAGAAGCAATTTATTGGAACGAGAAGAAGGTAAATTTATTAAGTACTCCTTTGCAAACATTATTTTTACTAATATTTTCTTACAGCCAGTAAGCAGCTTAGTCAAAAAAAAAATTTGTCTGAGAAACCAACTTCAGTTAGCATTATTTTTCGATTTGGATTTTATAAAAATATGCATTACGAGTTTAATTGGTGTAGTTTAAACATTCCCAGATATTTTATTTCCATTAATTTACCTGTGAATTGAAAGGACAAATAAATGATAATTCCAAGATTTTAAATAATGAAACAAATTTTGTTAAGTTAAGATATTTTTGTATTTTTGTTTTCGTTTGTGTGCATTTTCTACAATTTCTTGGTTTAATTTTTGTATTTATTGCAAACATAAGGTTTCTGAAAAATATTTGTTTGCTATTGTTACCACAATTAGCAGCTGCACACTTCATTTTTTAAATTTTAAGTTAAAAACTCGCAAATATACTTCGATATATACACAATTAAATAAAACACAACCGATCGCAGTACGTTTCTCAAAGAAATAAAATATTGTGACGTAGTCAATTGAACAGATGGTTGTCAAACTCGATTAGCAGAAGTAACGGACCTGCGCAAAGCGTAATCTCTTATTCTATCATTCTTGAATAAATCCCATGTTGTATGAGAAAAGCTTCAAATTTATAGTAATAGCATGTTCTCACGACACCTTGAATTACTTAATTCGGCTCTCATTCGTAATTCGAGGCTCATTTATGTTCCGAATTAAGTAATTCGCTATACAATATTTGACAACCTGAAACTGCACTTCTGAACTGCACTTCTCTAGAATAACAAAAAAAAAAAACAAAACAAATAGATGTCAGCAGTCAAAGTGAGTATTTTTGTTTTAAAATTAATTTAATTAATAAATAAACATTTTACAGCACCCTACAACCCCTGTTTCTGCAACTCCGCCATCATTTTCACCAGTATGTGGATGTATCATTCTTCTCCAAATCCAGGTCGGTCGCAACATCATCCACGGCTCCGGTGCAGTCGAGTCTGCCAACAAGGAAATTGGTTTGTGGTTCACTGAAAAGGAGCTCACCGGCTGGATTCCAGCGGCCGTGAAATGGGTGTACAAATAAATTCATCATTGCATCAGTGCAGTGCATCTCAGTGCTGCACAGTTTGTAGAATTTGCATTTGTCTTATTTTGTGATAAGCAAAAGGATGTAAAGTTATCTCTTTTAAATACTCGGCCTTCGGGTGCTGCTTAGGGACTACAATCCTCAGTAAGTCCAACACCGGGTACGCTGTCTACAGTTCAAAAGATATTTGTAATTTTCGTGAATTTTATCTCCTAAACCAAACGAGAGAGACAATTTTCGTATTCATATTTAGGCTAAGAAGGCCCAAATACACTTAATATAAAAAAAGAAAAATATTCGGGTATGGGCCATAGAGTAGAATTATGTCAATAAAATTAACGAAGAAGCTGTCAAACCGAATTACGATCGCTTCGTGAAAACGGGGTAAATCACAATCGTAATTCACAGACCGAATTACTTAATTCAAAGTGCCGTGAGAACATGCTATAAGTAGAGATGAGCGATCCCGTGATTTTTCAGAAACGGTGTTCTTAGTGAATGTGTTTTGAAATCGCCGTTCTTTCATATAGTGACCCTGATCACGTTATTTAATAACTAAACAAATACATATCCAAGTATGCAGTTATGAGAAATGACCGAAACAACATTAGAAATCATACCAAGTCGCTCATGGAATGCTTACTTGAGAGACAGCGACAGACAGTTCTCGCTATCGAGAAATCACTGGATGTATCAAGAATTGCTGCAAACGACATAAGACAAATGTTAAGAAAAGCTCAATCACTGATCACGGTTTTTGAAAGTATTTGATCACCGCAGTTACCAGTAATTTTTTAATCACGGTGACTAAATCACCGGTATAAAAAAATCGCTCATCTCTAATAGTAAGGGTATTCATCTAAATGCGTAAGACCCTCGTACACTGTGCATTTTTTCACTTTCGCAAATGAGCTGTCAAAAATCGTATGGAAAACCTTTTGCACAAACTTAATAAGTGTGCGACCAAATCGTCAAGAAAACTTTCGCTGTTAATTGTGCAAACCCGAAGTCAGCTCTTTTTTCTTATTCTTCTTCTTTAATTATAACTTATGTTACCAACTATACTTACTTTGTAAGTATCATACTTATTTCAGCTTCATATACTTACTAAAATTCCGTACTTATAAGTATACTTACTTTTAAGATTTATACTTAATTATGCTTACTTTTCAGCTCCGGTTGAACGTTTTTGTTTGTAAAAGCGGAAAAAGTTTGAAAACTGTAATCAACAGCGTAAAAGATACAGACTCTGGAGTCAATTTTATTTTAAAAATAATATTGAATGCAGCTGCGTCTAATTTTACAATTTTTTAAAGACAAAACCTGACATATTAAGGGTGTAGTCTAGTTCGTCGACAAAAAAATAGGCTATTTTTAGGAATTTCTCGTGATCTTGCTATGAAAAATATGTTTAAATAAGTTGTTTAGAATGATAAATGAAGTCTAAAATTACAAAAATAAATTTTATATAAAATAAAATTATATTAATGTTTTTCAGTTTGTTTACACAAAATTCGTGCCTTAATTTGGAGGCAGATCGGCTCCCACACGATATCTCGGCAACGGTTTATCTGAAACAAAAATACCGAAGTGTTTTAGATTCAATATAACAATGACTATAATATAGACTACTGACATTAGTTTTTAGCAATTGTTGTTAATTTTAAGTTACAAAAACACACAAAAAATAAAAAGCTTTTTTTCACTGTCATTTGTAAAAAATTTAAAAAGTATCAATCTTTTAGCATGATTATAGTAATTTTTAAGGTTAAGGAAATGTGTGTTTAAAATTTCAGAAGGATCAGTGTACGGGTTCCGGAGAAATCTTGTGGGGCGTCCGTGAAAACGTAGTTTTGAGAAAAACGATTTTAAAGTTTTTAAACGCATACTAATGTGCGCGCAGGTAGAGTTAGCTTTGGGTTGAAAAAAATATTTATACTGCTCGGATCTTTATAAAAATTTAATACAATATTCTAAGATACATATTTGAAAAATATAAAAAAAAAATTTCGAAAGTGACCAACTAGACTAAACCCTTAAACAAAACTTCCAGCCAAGACAAATACGATTTCAAGCAAAAGGAAAACAAAATAGTTAATGTAGCACTTCAATTCATTGACAGTGGGGGCGAATAATTATAACTTTTCTTTGGTCTCTGTATACATTTGAATGTAATTTTTTATTTTTATTTTGTTTAAATACTTTGAAAGTACGTATAACTTTTAACTTTTCGTTTTGCTTTTGTTTGTTTTTAAACTATTTTGTGTGCTAGAAATATATATGAACGGCAAATATATGAAATTAATATTTTGTTTTTTTACCTGAAGACTTTTTGGTTTTATATAGATTGCATTTACAAAACTTTTTGAGGAAAACAAAAAGAGAGTGTTGCAATATTTAAAGAATAATGTGGGTTCTATTGATTTTAACATAAATTAGTAAATTATATCAAAAAAATATCAAATTTATTTTGCTAAATTGAAATACTTACTTGCACTTATTTTTAAAAATTATACTTACTAATACTTACTTTTCAGTGTTCTAAGAAGCAAATATACTTATTTTTTAATAACATGAGTTGGTAGCATTAATTATAACTATCTTGAAGAACAATATCTAAATTTTTCTTTGAATATTTTTAGTTATTTGCTTTTTTCACTTTCTCGTAGCAATTTTATTTTTTTAATACTGACATTTTTTCAAATGTTTATCAACTGTCAAAAATTGCACAAAGGTTCGTTTACGAAAGCTGCCACTTAAAATAACACATTTGCAGAAATAAGAAATTAGCGCGTTAAGAAGAAAATCAATAATTTTTTTTTCGATAAATTATTAGGTACTTTTAAAAAGCTATCAATGCAACTTTTTTCCTAATAGTTATAGACTCTAGTTTTAATTGATTGGTGCTGGTCATCATAAAATAAAATACGCATATATGATTAAAGTTACGACACAACGAACCATATATAACCAATAATTAACATATTTCATTGGTAATTGTGCTCATAGTACGCTTAACCCTCCGATAACTGACAAGTTTTTAGTACGTCGTTGTCTGACAAGGTCCCTAGGGACCTTCTTTATAATTTTCAATTGCTGCTTATAATATATCAATTTTTTTGGACCCTAATGGTGTCATTACAAGATTTTAGTATTCATATGTTTGCCCTGCAGTAAAAATTCGTACTAGTTATGAATTTGACTAGTTACGTCACTAGTCAAACAAATACTAGTTGTTAAACTAGTGAAATCTTACTAACCAAAAAATTACTAGGTAAGTTACTATCTGTAATCCAGCTAGTTCAAAAATACAAGCTGTTTTACTAGTTATACAATAACTAGTTGCTTAACCCTACACTGCATAGCGTATCATCAGTGATACATAATTGTTTAATTGAATTAATATCACCGCTGTTAATTTCGCTGAAGTTTTTCTTTGTTCGCATTATTACAGGTCATTACGTAAAAAAAAGTCCAGTAAAAAATATTTAGTAGTATAGCTGCGCGAGGTGGCAAAACAATACATATTTTAGTGACAAACAAAATTAATTAGTGGAAATAAAAAAAAAATCATGCAGTGTATGGTTGAATTATAGTTAACTAACTAGCTGCATTTTGACTAGCTAAAAAAAATATCAACTGTTTTTCTAGCTCATAATTAGGTAGTCATAAATGTACTAGCTTCTTTGCTAGTTGCAAACTCGCTAGTTCTGCATAAATTTGTTAACAATAAATAAATTGAATTTTTGGTTGCAAAAACAGCAACAATTGAGGATGTGACGGATGTCATTTTGCGGATGCAGACCTGTAAAGAGCCTTCCTTGAGGATGCGGATAGTTGAAATTCATATCATCGGATGCGGATGCGGATGTTTTCAATTAAATTATAAAATTATTTTTTATAATTGTTAATATATATTTTTTTTAAGTAGAAATCTGTTTAAGAGGTAGTTTAGTTCTTTCTATATTAAATACCATTAGGAATAATATACATCTTATTTTAGCCGCCAAGAAGGAGAAACATTTGTAAGATACATTTTAAGCAGGCGCGTCCAGATGGCATCCATGGCAACAAAATCTTAACGTAAACACGTTTGGTTGCGGCTTTTCGGTTGAATCTTATTGTAATACTTCATCGTTGAAAACTTTATAGATCCATGGGGACCATCTGAAGGCATCGGAGGGTAAAGTGTCTTTACCATAATGGCATACTTTATTATAATACAATAAAAGCAAATCCTGCCAGGAAAATTTTTGTTACAAATATGACATGCACTATGAAATATGACACTGCTCCCAGAAGATATTCTATAGAGCTAATTGTGCTTCTTCTAAGCCTTATCAAGAAGTGCTTTCATGGAGTATTCTACTAAAACACTTCTCAAAGACATTCATTCAAAGACATTCATTCAAAGACATGGCATTCAATTTCAATTATTTTTTTGATGTTTTTTTTTTCATTTACCGTGGAATTTTTCAAACCTTGTTTGAGGTTTGAAGAATGCAACCACTTTCTACTTCAAGGGAAAAGGTATATTTTACGTGACTTTTTGTAAACCCCAACAAAATCCAAACACTTCTCATTTTCAACACTAAAATCGCGAGCAAATTGGGAAAAGGATATTTTCCGTGGAATATTTTAAGCCCCCCTAACCACAAAAACCATTTCATTCCATGGAATGCCTTCTTCAACTAGAATGAACAAACACCAACTAGAATGATTTCATTTAAGGGCTCAAAGAAATCTTCCATTGAAAAAAATTCTGGAAGCACTTTTAGAGAAGGCTAAGGAAAGCATTCCTTCCAATGACATGCATATGTTAAACGAATGCCTTCTGGGTATGAAAGTGGAAGGGATGGAATTCAAGAGTTTTCCTTCTACTTTACCTTCCTTTGGAAGCACTTTTTTTTGCTGAGCTTTAGCATAAAACCGGGGTTGCTGGTCCAGTGTGAATTGGAAAGCTTTTACAATCAATAGGATACGGTGGGGTGAAGCGTTTCACCTGTGAAATTTTGACAGCGCGCTAACACATAACCAAGTGTCATACCGTCACATGTTGACTTTATTGCCGCACAGTTTTTCATGATACAACAAAGCGTTCAGACTAACATTGTGTTGCTCTTTAAAAACAGTGGTACAAATTTTTTTCCAAAAGTTTTTTTGATCGAGTGAATTTATCGTGTTTTGTGCCAACTACTTAGAACAAATTCAAGGTTAATATATCAGTTGTGTTAGTTTAATGCTGTTCTTAAAAAATATGAAATGTTTGTGAAATATATATCGAGTGGTCGTGTGATGCCAGCCGTGTCTTTAAAATGAATCGTATCACCCCACAAACTCAATTTTGATGCGTATTTAGTGCTTTTGAGTGTGTTTAAAGCATTTTTATTCTTTTTTGTGCTTGTTTTCAATTCATTGCAACAAATGCGACCGGCTATATCACTTGAAATGTGTCGACATGGGCAACCGTGACTACTAGATACACCTGTAGAAACTACGACTGACCTCGATATTAGCGATGAATAATAAATTTGGATTCGATGACTTTTATTGCTTGTCATGAATTTGTCGCGCAGTTTTTTTATCATTTAAAACATATCCAAGATAACCAGTAAACTCTAAAAAGCAGCGTGCTTTCAGCGGGCGACTATGACAAAAAAATTTTTATGAAAAATTTAGACAGGCCGATTTTTTCGCACTCAGAAAATCAAAACTATTTTCAACACGTAAAATTTATACAAAAAAAGTACATTATTAAAAAAAAGTACTTTTGCGTTCTGTCTTGGGTGCATGTCATAAAACGGTACATTGTCCAAAAAAAACAGTGCTATACTGTTTAAAAAAGCGCATCTGGCATCCCTATCCTGCACCCTCTGAAAACGTTCATGTTGTAAGGACCAAAACTTTTGCAAAGTTTTGCCCTACATGTTCTAATAATAATAACTTTCATTTCAGATATCGTTTCCTGCTGGGTCGTACACGGTCGACTACACACAAAGTCCAACCCAAAATTACCCAGTGCGGAGATTAGCCATGCGAGGGCCACTTCAAGGGTGGTCAAGGCCAGGTCTGGCAGAAGATGAAGAGTGGTTGACCCAATCTAGGGGTTTAGTTTAGGTTTAAGTAGGCTAAGAAAAACATGAATTAAAGGCTAAGTTATTTTTTATCATACTTTTATTACCTTCCTTTATTTCTTATTACTTATACTTTATTTTTATTAAATTTTATACTTATATTTAGATTTATATAAATAGTATTCATTTATATAATATAACTAATAAAACAGGCATGAAATTAAACCATACCTACCATGACATTCTTCATCTTTATTTAGTTATGCAGGAACCACTTAGTCATGCCAATAAGGTGTGCCCCCTTTTTCTCACTGGGATGCTGGAAAGCATAAAACACATATAGTTAAATTCCATATAATTGTTGCTTCGGCAAAACTTAATGCGTAATTAAACAACAGCTATACGATCAGGCGATAATTTGTTGTATTTGCTTGTTTTCATTGCATGTCACAACGGCACCATCGTACGATGTTTATGAGAAACGAACACCTGCATGAGATGGAGCATAACAAGCGAGGGTATACCAAACTAGAATCGAGATGAAGAAGTGAGTCTTGTTTGAAACGCGAAACCGAGAAGTCATCAGTAAAAACCCAGTCTTATTAAAACCGCGAAGTAGGTCAGTAAGTCCAGCGAGTGAGCAGAAGCTACAAGCAGCACAACTTCCTTTACGACAGCTACGCTAAGACAGCGCAGCAGCGACATCAACCGTCAGGACGACAGCGCCAGAGCAGCGCAGTCAACGCAGGCAGCGGACGTGAGTCAACGGTAGCAGCGCCATACAGCTCTGCCAGATCTACCGCATCCTGCCAACAGCGACATAGCCGCACAGTTGAAAGAGACTTCGGCTTGAGCAGCAGGATAACTGCGCCAACAGCGCAGTATTGATCATCGACACCGAAGACAATAGCATCAGAACCGCACAGCCTAGCGGGCAGCGGACGTGCGTCAATGGTAGCAGCGCCACATAGCGCTGCCAGATCTACCGCATCCTGTCAGTAGCAACAGAGCCGCACAGTTGAAAGAGACTTCGGCTTGAGCAACAGGATAACTGCGTCAACAGCGCAGTATTGATCATCGACAGCACCAAAACCGTATAGCCAAATCGGCAGCAGCAGTGCACCAACGACGTCGTAATTAATCAACGACGATTAACAAAGTCGACGTCAACAGCACCAAATTGCAGCAGCCACAACGTCAGCACCAGGAAGACGTCAACAGTGACAGAGACAGAGCAACGCCGGCCATACCAGGACAAATCCTGAAGTCAGCAGCAGCAGGACAATACTAAGTATCATTTATTCCTGTTTATTTATTATTTCATTGATTTTCGTAGATTTATTTAATCATAATTTTCGTAGATAATTAAATACATTTTTAAAATAACTTAATATCAGTTTAAAGTAATTAAAATATAAAATAATAATTTTAATAATTTAATATTAAAAGTGAGTGAAATTAAATAAATCATAATAGCCAAATTAATTCCTCCTCAAACCTTATTCCCACCTCCTACGAGATTAGTGAGAACGCGAACTCTCGGATCCGCTGTCCAAGGTCAAGCCCGTACCCAACGTAAGCTTGGTCTTTAAACCTAACCTAAGCATCCTTTTCCTCGGCGAACCACAAGCTTTGCGTGAACTGCGACTTGTGACCCGATTGCATTTTCCTTGCCTCAAGGTTAGCGAGAACTGCGACCCTTTTGTGCTTCTAACCATCCAGTCCGTTCTTAATCCTCCAAGAACCCATTTTCCTCCAACGAGATTAGCGTGAACGCGAACTCTCGGATCCGCTGTCCAAGGACGAGCCCGTACCCAACGTAAGCTTTGTCTTTAAACCCAACCTAAATATCCTTTTCCTCGGTGAACTACAAGCTTTGCGTGAACTGCGACTTGTAGCCCGATTGCATTTTTCCTTGCCTCAAGGTTAGCGAGAAATGCGACGCTTTTGTGCTTCAAAACCATCCTTTTCTTTGGCATTGTAACGCATTCTCCCCGGCTGATTAGACAGTTGGGAATTTAAGAACAATATTTAAATTACAGAAACTCACAAATAATATTATTTAAATTACGAAACATTATTTAAATTACAAAATATTATTTAAATTATGAAACATTTATTAAACTGCGAAACATTATCTAAATTGCGAAACATTATCACAGATCAATTTGAATAGGGTAGCTCTAGGTAGATTTAAGTTAGATTTAAGCTACGAATTGTGAATAAATATTGTCATTATTTGAAAACCCTTGAGTTTGATTTAGTGTTTGCAATTACTAAATTCTTGCAACAATCCTGGTTCCGGCGAGCTTACCTCAGCCGTGAGAACGCATCGTTACAATGTCTATGATAGAAGTTACGAACATACATTTGCGATTAAATGGACTTGCATAAATTTTGCATGTGCATATAATATGCAAATATGCAATTTTATAATTTGCATATGCAATTAATATATGCATATGCATTTTGTATGCAATACGCAAGTATGCAATAATTTTGTTATGTTTTCCGAGATAAAATTTCTCGGGATGCATATCTGTGTCATCGAAATTGTTTTGTGATCATTCAATACAAATTTGCAATTTCATATTTTCCGCTGTCTAGTTATTGCTTAGTGTTAAAACAAATTTCTAAAAAAAGAATGTGTGTGGCCGACACGCACGGTAGAAGTAAAACCTTCAAAAAAAATGTAGACATTTTTTGTACGACTTTTTCATAAAAGTCTTACCTAAGAACAAGAAAAAATCTACTTAAAAAATAAATATTTTCGACTTTCGATATATTTAATTTTTTTAAGTTTTTTTTTTAATACATTTCATTAAAACTTTTTTGTTCAAAAGTCCAACCAAAGGACTTTACGAAAATAGTTTGAACTGTACCGTATGGTCAGTTTACATTTTCTGAATCTTTTTTTCAAAAAAGGTTCAAGTTATTTAATTTTTGTTAAAAACATGACTTAAAAGATGCATTTGTGTTAAAATATTAGCAACAAAAAATTGCATTTCTGACTGCCTTTCATATGACACAACATTGACTTGCAAAAATTCTTTCAGTTTACGCAAAAGTTGTTAAACTGTTTTTGTCATCAAAACGTCAATATGCCTATTTAAGATTTTTTTTTGCCCTACCGTTTCAAAATATTATTTATATATTTTTTACAAATCAGTCAAGTCTCAATAAATATTTATGTAAAAAAATTACTCGATATAATTTATCAATCAAAAGTTATGGCAAAATTTAATTTTTTCATACCATCGACAATCTTTAGGATTAACAAATTGTATTTTCTGGTTGTCGATTGTTTGTTTGAACTTAATACAAATTTAAACGGGAGGTCGGTTTTTAATCAATTTCAGTACACATATTGCTTGCATCCTAGATAAGATACAGGTAACCTTGGTTTTGACTACAACTCTTTCGTCCCTATTCAACTAACGTAAATTTTTCTATTGAAATGCTTCCAATTTAATTTTAAAAAATGTCCAATATTTTGACACCAAAACCATACACATATCTTCAAAATCTTTCGTACGACTTTTAATATAACATCATTACCAAGGAATGGGAAAAAATTACTTGCAAATCAAAGCTTTGACTTTCTATTTTTTACTTTTTTTAAATACATTTAACTATGTTATATATTTTTAAAATGTCGTTCATTTTTTAAAAGCACCGCAAAAAGAAGTGACTCGCACCGTCTCTGTTTTCGATATGCTTTTACAAATTTTCATAAAAGTAGACTATGTGGTTGTTATTCTTTTTGATTTGTTGTTGTTGTTGCTGTCTCTTTATTTATATAAATATGTCCTACAGCTCAACAGCTACTGCAACGTTTAAAATGCCTTTGAAATTGGTTTGTGTCCATACTAAGCAATGGTTTGTTTATATATGTTTTATTTTTAGTGTTATTTTTCGTTTCATCGAGCATCAAAGCACAACGGTGCTAAAGGAGTTTCACTTCAAAAAAATTTTTTGTATACAAAATACAAATCCATTAATATATGGCGTAATCTACTGAAAAAAATTAATTTAATCAAAATTGTATTCAAAATCTGCGCTTGTATAAAAATTTGTTCTAAAATTTATAATCGCGAACATGTTATTGTAATGGATCTTGCATTTTTCTACAGCGAATTAAGTTGAGTTCCATTTACAATTCAATAATATCATTGTTGCGTCTTTAACGAAAGCCTTTTTCCAATAGCGAACAAAACTCAGCATTAAGTATGTTTATGCCCAAAATTCGTATAAGTTAAACAAAAATTTAGGTCAAATTGAATAATAATACAATTTCTTTATGGTATTTGATGTCTGTGAAAAGAATTCGTTGATCAACAAGCTCATCAAATTTTTCTCTTATCTTTTATATTACCATTTATGCTGTTCAAACAAATGTTTTTCTTGCATACATATATTAATTTTGTAGAACCCAAACCGTGCTTGAGAAATGCGTTCTACTCTATTTCAATAATTCGTGCAATATATCAGCTTATCCATATATTCATGTTAGCATTCCTTCTATTTTGCTATGACTCTTCACCATTCATTGGTTATTGTGTTGTATTGTGTTGTAGCTGGCATGAAATTCTTACCACATTAAAGTCTTCATATACATAAAACATTTTATTATTTTTTTTGTCCGGCCGTCTCTATGCTAGCTGGTAATGCAAGCAAGGCATAAAAGCGTTCTCAGAGTTTTGAGTTATCATCCTGCCGTAGAGAATTTCAACGCTTAGTCCTTTAATATTAAACCTTATCGTTGTAATCTGCATGACTATGACTTAATTTAATGATATATTTTTAATGTTATTTTTGTTTTTGGACTTTTGTGCTATGTGGTTGTTATTCTTTTTGATATTGTTGTTGTTGTTGCTGTCTCTTTATTTAAGATGTGTGTCTTTCCGCTTTCCCTATGAAGTGCCTTTTTAACACACCGACGCTGAAAACATTAAATGAGGTTAACTTATATTAGTTAGAGTGCCTGTGTTTGTTTGTTTGTTTGTTTGTTTCTCAGTGTGTGCTTTAAATGCTGAGTGTGTACACGTATGTAGAAGTGGTGTGTATTCCTGCCTTTATTAACAATGCATATAAACCAGTGATATGTAATCGTCTCAAATGTTTTCGTATATTAAATCTGGTCGAAATTTAATGACAACAACAAACTACAAATAAATAACAAAGTTTGCGCTCTCTCCAAACAAGCTTTTGTCCTTTTTAATACTTTCAATACTATTTTCTGCCTTCTCGTCTGTGTTTGTGTTTTATTGCCTTTTATTATTATTTTTCGTTTGTGGGCTTGATCATAAAATTTCATTGTTTTTATATTTTATGTGCTTGCGTTGTTTCTAATTTGGGATAAATTTAGCTCGAGCTAACTTTGTTGATATAAAAAGTTTTTTATTTTTTTTTCCATATTCTTTTGATTACCAAATTTGGTGCACAGCAACATATTTTGCTTGACAGTGTGCCAAACGGACTCGTTTCGAATTTAATATGGATTTACTTTTTTGTATTTTTTATCCGAAACGGATTGCGTTTCACATCCCGAACTGATCCTTTTTTGTATGAAATTCCTAACAACAATACCAATTGCTTTTTTCACTTCTTCGGATTCGTCACACACACGGGACGGACTTCATATGCAAATCCGTTTCAGACTCTTTATTTAATTAATGTGAGTTCGCAACGGACTCGCTTTCTCTTTAAATAGTTCGGATTGAAAACGGAACTATCAGTTTTAGGCTATATTCAAAATATATATTATTTTATTTTTTCTTACATTCTTACATATTAAATTTTAAATAAATTTGGAGATACAAACTTATTATAATCATGATATAAAAAGTTATGATATAAAAAAATTATTTAAAATAAAAATAAGTACACAATTGTATTTCGTATCTCTAAACCACTAAAAAAAAGTAAAACTTTTATAACAAATTTAAGACTGCCTTTTATGTTAACATTGTTACCTAAATGCATACTGACGGACTCGTAACGGATCCGCATCCATTTTTGTGCACATTGGGTTGTTATAAAATAGCAGAAGTATTGTGTATCGTAGTAATATAAAGTTGCATTTTCACGAAAGTGTTTTTTATGAAGATGTTGAAATTCATCGTTATACGAAATATAATAAAAAAATTATTGTAAGTGAAAAGTTTAAATTGCCACAAAGAAATTGATCTCATGTTTTCAATGATCGAATTTAACATTTTAAATATTTAAATATTTTTGTTATTTTATTATTATAACAATATATATATTATTATATTAAATATATATTCATACATAAATATTTTGTGTAGTTGCATCGAGTTAAATATTAAAAATTTATTACTGAGTTTTTAAGGTCGACAATATAATTATTTTTTTTTTTTTTTTTTAAAGACAATTTAAGTTTTGTCAGTTAGTTGTAAAAATTTAGTAGAGTAACACGCGAATTTTGTTTAAATGTATTTTTTTGTAAGAAAGTGATAATCAAAATTAAGTTATGTTATTTAAGCTACAAAAACTTACGTAACAGTGAATAGCGGAGATGAATAAATAAATCTAATCATAAAATCAGTAAATTACACAAACAAAAATACATTTAAAGTTGGTTATAAATGTGACTGCTTTTGCCGTAAATATACCTGATTTAAAAGAACTATGAAAAAAAGTTCAAATGCAATAAAGAGTATATTACACAAAACTGGGACATCTTCTATTAAACACTTAGTTGTACATGCAGAGTTCGCCAAAGATGGCTTCAAAACCCAAATTGGCGTTTGCGGTTGCAACTCTACTTTAGAAACTACTCAACCGATTTGAAAATTTTTTCACCGTGGAAACTTATTTTCTTGATATTTTATTGATTTTGATAGAATCGTTAGTTTTGGTATTTAAAATTTTGAAACTAGTGGCATATATTTTTTTAGGGTTTAAAAGAAAGCGCTTACCTTCTCCTACTTATTGTCCACATAATTTTCAAATAAGAACAAAAAAATTGGTTCAAATTGGTCCAATAGTTTCCAAAGTAGCAACTAGAGATGGGCACGTGCCCATTTTTGAGGCACTACTCTCTATCCTACTCTTACTTACTTACTTTACTTCTCTATCCTACTCTCTAACTTCAAAAATTGCCTCCGACTTAACTGCACTCCCAGGAGCTGGAGAAGAGTACAGGTTGTTTTTATACCCCAAGCTGAGAAAAAATATATAAAACTGCTAAGGATTTAAGACCAATAAGGCTCACACCATTCGTACTAAAAAGCCTAAAACGTTTACTTGGTATTCATCTTCTAGATAGTACCGCCATATCCAACGCCCAGCATGCATACCTAAAAAGCAGATCCATAGATACTGCCTTACACAAGGTCATCACTTCAATAGAAAGATAAATCTTCTTTAATCAATACACCCTTGTGGCCTTATTAGATAAAGAGGAAGATTTTAACAATATACACACTAAGGCCATTCTCGATTCTCTGATCAACCTTGGTGTTCAAACACAGGTGAGGAGCTGTATGGTCTCAATGGTCAGTAACAGAATAATCCAGGTACATCTGGGTTGCAGTCAAGTCACGACATTTGTCAGCAGGGGTACTCCACATTAAGGAGTTATCTCTCTCTCCTACTCAGGCTCATCGCCAAGAACAAAATTCTCAACCTACTAAACTGCAACGGTGTCAAATTAATGGCTTAAGCGGATGATGTGGTTAATTGGTCAGGACTGTTCCTTCCTATGCTCAGTTAGCTAATGAAGGCAGCTTCAGGAAAACTCGGTCTCTGGGCTGCCAGCTGCATTTTAGGAGTTAACCCTAGCCAGATGGAACTGATGCTTTTCACAAAGTGTCACACTTTGTCGTTCCAAAACTAACCAAAAACTTCTAACACTATTTAGCAGCGCCAAGTATATAGGGGTCATTCTAGATTCTTAGCTCAGCTGAAAAACCAACATTGAACAGAGAGTCCAAAAGACGTGCATAGTTTTTTATGCCTGTAAAAAGACTTTTAAAAAAGAACTGGGGTCTTCAACCAAAAATGCTCCTATGGCTATTCACAAAAATAATGCACCCTGTTATGTCATATAGTGCATTTGTATGCATTAGTATAAAAGAAGCTTGTTGCGCTTTTAGTAGAGCCAGCTGACATCAAAGCACTAGCTGCGATCAACAGCAGCTCCAAACTGGTTAGGCAATGTAATGATAAACTGGCCAGGCTAAGTAACCAACTTAACATTACCATAATTTTGGTTCCCGGTCATAGGAAAATTTTTGGAAATTAAAAGGTAGATGAACTGCCTAGGTGGGGCTCCTCTCTTTATGTCTCAAGAGCAGAATCAGTCACAATTCTACTGAACACAGTTAAGGGAGGAGTGCACTCTTACTACTTGGCCTTAGCTGGTCGTAAGTGGAGAGGCTTGACCACTTGCAACACATCAAGAAAATTATGGTCCCTTTACAACCTAGGCCGAACTTAGGAGATGCTCTCAAAATCCCGGAGCGAAATAGCCAGAATCACAACACCCACTGTCGCAGCTGCCACGACCCAAATGAAAAGGAGATACTAACTCACTTCCTGTAAACCTGCCCAGCCCTATCCAGGTCTAGATTAAGAGCGCTAGGCAAGCCTTTATTTAAAAATCTAAAGGAACTCTCAACAGTAAAAATCAACAACATCATAACATTCATCAACCGCACTGGATGGCTATAAACTAACAGTGCGATACTCACTTTACGAACAGAAACACGAGGTTTTGTATCAAAAGGGATCACTAGAGATACTTGGATTCTCCTAATTGTAGCATCACCATCTAAACCAACCAACAAACCCTTAGAATATTGTGCCATGGTAAAAATATTGAAAATCAGTAAAAAATATTTACGAAAACCACCTAGAAATACACTGTATTGACTTTTTATTCCCTTCAGGAAATGTGAGCATTCCCGGATGTAGCCAGGAAGCATTCCCCTTCGTTGCACACACCTTTGCTGTTTTTACATAGCATGGCATTAGAAGGAAACATTCCTCTCCGCTGTATTAAAAAGTCAAGTGGAAACATTCCTTTCCGCTGTCTTAAAAATTGAATTGGAAGCAGTCCTCTCCCCAGTTCTGAAAATTAATGTGGAAACATTCCTCTCCCTTGTTATGAAAATGCCCGGCCAGGATTCGAACCTGGGACCCCTGAGCGACAGTCAAGCGCGCTACTACTAGACTATCGAGGCCGCCCAGTAAAACATATTTTTTTTAAAATAATAAACATGAATTCTATAATAAGCGGCTAGAAAACAATGATATTAATATTTTCTGTTGTCATTGCTTAACAATAAGCAAAATGCATTCTTAAAGAAGCGGTTTGGAAACAACATATTATTCAAAACTACCAAAATAATTCCGAAAAATATGATGGGGAATGTTTATTCATCACTTCCATATGCAAATCTTCCAATTTTTACAAGAGGGAAGCAGTTTGGAAACAACATAATTACAAAACTACCCTTAAGCTTCCAAAAAATAAGGTGGAGAATATTTCTTTATCACTTTAAAATGGGAGTCTTCCGATTTTCCCTGGAGGGTTGTGATACAAGAAAGAGCAGAGATCTAAAGTTTAAGGCATTTTATTTTATTTGCAAAGTTAAACATGCAAATAAGAGTTATAAGCAGAAACCTCATTTCATGACAAGTATGACAGCAACTTCAAAAACTTATTTTGGGTAAGACAATTGTCTGTTTTTATCATTAATTCGCGCTAGCATCCTCATCTAGACCATAGTGCGCCGGTTACAATCTCAGTTTAGACCCAGAAAAACTTAAAAATTGCTATTGATTCATATTCAGGTGGTGATTCAGGCACAGATCTAAATAGAGTAAAAACAAGTACATGAAATTATGTACTGCAAGTAAATTCAGTAATTTAATGTAATGAGTGTATTATGTATGTACTACGTACATGGAAATACATAGTTTTTAGATACCGTATTCATACCAAATAAGACGTTCATAATTTTAAGGAATTAGTCAATTATCGCTATACTACGAGGCTATTAACTACATGGCACAAAAACCAATATGTTTAAGGTCCAGATATGAATGTCGTAAAAAATGTATACAAAAACATAAAAACATCAAAAGCATCAAATTACCATAATTTGGAAATTTCCATTCATTATTTTCATGTCAAATCGTCGTATGCAATTAATGATAATTGACAAGCCAGGCAAGTGGCAAATATTTAAATGACTTCATTTAATAATTTTCGAAGCCTTATAATAAAATTTTTCTAGAAATTCCATTTAACTATTGTGGTCATTTGACACTTCATTGCAATCAATTGGAATCAGTAAAAAATTGCAAACAAAACAGCAGCAAGAACAACAATAATATATTTCAAATTTTTTTTTTTTTGAGCAAATCTTACTTTCGCAATGAATTTTTAAAAAAGATGGCAAATGGCAGCCGCTATTTTTTCCACTTCAGTTGACCGAGTGATTCATCAAAAACATCCCCTCTAAAAGCATTGTGGCAATGCCACGCAACCCCCACTTCCAACCCTGCCGCCGCTCCAACTTAATGAGCCATGCGTGAAGTGTTAATTTTTAGCCCAGCTTGTGACTGTTTCGTGCTTTATTGCGTTTTCCTTTTAAGATTTCCGGAAACCAGAAACAGCAAATGTGATGTCGACGACAACAGTAACAACAACAACAACATAAATTGCGGCTACAACAACAGCTGTGGCATTTTTGCTATGTTGAGTTGCTTCATCTAAACTACTAAAATCGATGGCATGCTTTAAGGCGCGTTGCTGCAAATAATTTTCAAATTTGTGTTATTCATTGGCGCGTAAATTTTACGACGGCGTCAAATTTTTTGCTCTACATCTTCTTTTTCTTTCGCCTAGTATTATTTATATTATTGCTAACTGCTTGCTTATGCATAGCACAAGAAAACCAAGCCTCGGCGCTATTATTTGTGAGTAAAAAAGTTTTTATATTTACGACCTGAAAGTAGGCAACATAAATTAAATTTTCGTTGCGTTTTTCTAATTAAATTAGTTGCGAATGAATGAGTTTGCAATTGCTTTCTTTGTTTCACATCTGTTTTGGAACTGAAATGAAAATTTTGTTGCTACTGTGTTATGGTTTTCGCATGTTATTTATGTTTTTATATGATATCATTATTTAAAAATGATTTAACATATTAATTATCTAAACAAATAAAATACTCAAAATAAAGTCGATTGATTCATTAAATTTTGTGTAAATTTTATGGCTCAAGCATTGATAGAATATAACTGCTAATGGCAGAATATAATTGCTAATGGTAATAAATATTTTCAATTTTGTATGTTTAGAATATTGCAAATCTGAAAATGTTGTTTCAATGTTGAAATTTAATCAAATTTGCTACAGTTTTTATTTAAATTTTACCCACAAGTATGAAGGGGAAAAGGCATTGTTTAGAACCGTTATTATTGTACTAATGCCGTGGTTATGCTAGCCAAACATGATTGCCGAACATTTTTTTTTTGTTATTGTTTCACGTATAAAATGAAAAAATGAACTTTTTTGCTGATTGAAACGCCAAACATGCCGAACTTTCCAGTGTTGGCTGTAGTCATTTTGTATAATAGCATCACAAAAGTAGGTAAAAGTATTAAAAAGTGAAGTTGATTGTGTCTTCAAGTAACCCTTAACATAAACAGCTAGCTAGCATGTCAGATATATGCAAACCATTTTGTTTAAGATATTATAATAAAAATTCAGATTAAGTAATATTAGTTCGTATATTTTAATTCGTTAATTTTATTTTCAATTCTATAACAAATATGTATAATAAGTACAAAAATGCAAATTAGGGTTGTGATTTTTTGTGTTTTGACATACTATTACATATAATGCAACTGTGCCACCAATCATAGCATAACCACCAAACAAACATTTCAGCGAAGAGAATAAATTAACGAAAATGAACACCAAACACCACATTATTGTTTTTCTAAAACACATTTAAAAAATATGTGCTATTAGGTGTTTTATTAATATATTCTCAAGTAAACAACGTATCATCAACAAAATTTGACACAACATGGAATCAAATAAAGCACACTTGATGAGTTCCAATAACTCCTTTTCAGTTTATTTTGAGTTATACTATTATGCCTTGAGGCCACAGATCTGTCTCTAATTTTATAACATGTATTCTTATTTTAGTGTAAGCATTTTTCGTGCTACGAAATACATTCGAAAGTACTTAAATTAAATCCTGGCCTCCGAGACATGCATACAATTTTTAATAATCATGCTTATCTGCATCAGCTTGTCATCTTGATGGATAAAACCATTTGCCAAGATTTAATTTAAGGCTTCATCATAAAAACCCAAAGCAAAGACATGAATATGCTTTAATAAATAAAATGCTAAAAGGCGACAACTTTTTTTTTAATAAAAATAAACATGTCATTAGAAAAAAGATAAGCATGAAATTCTTATAGTTTAATCCCTGAGCTAAGATTCATATAAAGCTTAAGACTAGACAGATATGAGCAACATATGTATGGCAAACACAAAACGCACAAAAACACATCACGCATGCATGCATATTCAAAATATATATTCATAAAATTATGCCAACAAATAATACATAAACATGAATGAAATGTTTATTTATCTGCACATTTTAGTGTGTGGCAAGAAGTTTAACCCATACTAAAATAATTATTGATGCTAGTAATCTTTATGAGCTGCTTGTGTGGCGCCATAGCAACCTCAACTCGCCAAAACCAACGTGTGATGATATAAAAAAAGTATAACTTGGAGAAATATTAAATGATGTGGGATCTTCATTTCGGTGTAGAAATAAAATTTATTAAGGTTTCCTTGTACTCTTGTCTTGACTTCTACACGTTGTTCACAGCTTTTAAGCCTATATACGCACATATACCTTAATATATGATATTATTTTTAGTTTGCAAACTTTACTTGGCCACAATAAGACGTGAAATTGTGCGGTTTGGGCTAGGTTGATTTTTATGCGTGAAAACTTTAATGTCAACAACATTTAGGCATCTACACTCACACACATATACACACACACACACACACGTAAACAAATAAGTTAAACTAAATGTGTTTTAAGTCTATGCATAAGCGAAAATGAACTTGTCCACTGTGCGAACGGACCCAGATGATGTGTGTGATTTGCGCGTGTTCTGCATAACAAATTCTTTTTATTGAGTTTTCGGCACGCTTGCCACTTTGTTGTTAATATGAAAAACGTATACTTTTAGACGAGTTTGACAATAAAACTTAAAATAACACATGACTCAATCAGTTTCTAGGAATACATATAGTAAAAAATCCATATTATTTTTAGAAAGTACATACTATTTATTTAACGATATGTGTGAAAATGTGAAATGTTGTAGTTAAAAATGTGGATAAGATTTTTTTAATTGCAAATTTCATTACGATATTATAATTTTTTGTTTTTAAATATTAGTTTAAAAGGGACAATGGCTGTTTACTTTTTTTCGAATAAGTTTTAGAAAAAATTTATAGTGTTTTGCAAATAACTTCCTGTAAAATGGTCCAAATTAAAAATTTCGCGTGTAGAGTTATATGCCCAAAAATTTTCGTTCCTACAGCATACTAAGCTTAACTGAGAAAATTATTTTCTTGTTCCAAGAAACTTTAATTTCTGATTTCTAATAAAGTTAAGTGAAATGCTACTTGTTGCTAGTAGAATTCGGTTGAGCTTTTTTTCTTCTTAATAAAAATAAATTATTTTTATCCGTGTAATGACGCGTCTCCTTTACAGAGTTATTTCTTTGAGAATATAACCGCCATCGAAATAGTAAAAATAATTTATTCTCTAGATAATAGCTTATGCTTGTGGAATAGACGAAATCCCAAACGCTCTTCTAAAAAAAGTTAAATTTAATATATCGATATATAAAACAGATATATAAAACTCTCAGATATATAAAACATTACAGGCCCATTTCACTTTTGCCAACTATTGCAAAAGTTTTTGAAAAAGCAATGAAAAAACGAATTCTTACGTTTCTGTCAATGATATCGTTTCTTAGACCTAAGCAATTTGGCTTCAGAAAAGGGTTATCAACAGAGGATGCTTTGACTGATTTCCTTACTTTTGTTAATAAAGCATTGGATGATAAAATGCATACTGCGTCACTTTTTGTTGACATAACTAAAGCATTCGATATGGTGAACCATACGATTCTTATACGAAAGTTGTATTCCATTGGATTCAGAGGTGCTATTCACAATTGGTTAAGCTCATATCTTAGCAATTGCACGCAAAAGGTGAAAATTGGGGTTGCTTATAGTAATGCAACTCACATAAATGTAGGTGTGCCGCAGGGCTCTGTACTTGGACCGATTTTATTCCTCATTTACATAAACTCAATTTTCCTGCAAAATTCACAGTTAATTTATACTGAACTGCTTTTGCAGATGATCTTGGTATCTCATATAGGTCCTTGCCTATGCTTGATCTTACAGCTGACATAAACCATGATGCTGATATTCTGCGAAAATGGTTCTGTTCTCACAAGCTTATTTTAAGCGAAAAACACAAAACTTATATTTTATAAATTTTCACATCAAGATCTGACAGAAATGAAATTTTAATATCACGATCCTTTTTGTTCAAAGTTTACGCTCTGTCCTGACCTTCCTTTTAATGGTGTCTGATATATCCTTTTAATCAGACACCATCTGCAGTGCGGATTGCTTTGAAATAGAAGTTATCAATAATTTTAAGTATTTAGGTGTACTAGTTAGACAATAGGCTGAATTGGAACGTCGCTCAAAATCTTCTTTCAATCTGTTGTCAGAAAGTTTTATCGGCTGCGTTATTTGTGCTCAAGAAAAGTCTAAAAAATCTTTTGTTTTTGTTTATTCCACCCTAAACTTAATTATGCCATATGTTGCAGGGGCGGTGCTTACAATAGTAAATTGAAGCCTTTACTAACTTTGCAAAAATGTGTCGTTAGACAAATCTGTGGAGTAAATTGTGTAATATCTCCGTTCGATTTATTTAAATCTTTGCAAATTTTTCCAATAAAACACCGATTTTACTACAAAGTTCTAAAAACATTTTTTAAAACCAAAGCAACTTGTTAAACCACACAGAAAGACGGTATAATTTTAGTGGAATCTGTCCTTATTTCTTGCTTCCGAACTACAAATTTTTGCAAATGCTACTCAATTATAGCACGCAGATTAATTAATAAAATGTCAGATCACATGAAGATAATCAAACGTGAGAGTTTGTTCCTAAGGCAAATAAGATCATGGCTATTTAGTTATAATTTAATAAACATTGAAGACTTACTTCGAGCTATAGAGTAATTTAGTTTAGTTTATATATTTAAAGACTTTTTTTTTTTTGGATTCGCCCGGAGGTATGAAATCTTCCCAAGATACGTATACCCGTTCTATACGCATGCACGATTCACATTCTAAAATCTGCCCGAATCAGCCGGGACAGACAGAATGCACCTACGTACTAAAACATACCCCCTATTGGCAATTAGGATTTTCCACTAATCACATTAATTGGCTTTTCAGCGGAATTTAAAAATTGAATATATATAAACGCGTATTTAAGTATACTTGATTCTATATAAATAAGCAACATCGAATTAAATAATAGTAATTATCAATTTAAGGTACCCGAAAAACAATCAAAAACTCATTTTAACTGGTTTGCGGCCATTGTCCAACCCAAGGACCTACGTGGAAATGAGATAAATCTCATATCCGCCAAATCAAAATCCCAATTAGTTGGATATGCATTTGGGCCAACGCAGGCATAAACTTGTATGGAAAAGAGATATACTCTGGCACACCAATCCAGGTGATAGTGTGAGTTCAGTCTAATTTCAAATCAGGAAACCACGTGAGCACGTAAATCCCAATTCGATTAAAAATTAAAATATTGAATAATTAAAAAGTAAGTTTTAAAAACGATTCATATTTGATGGTGCTTACTTTATAAAACATAATATCGAGACAAAAAAGAGAAACAGAACAATCTCAATTGCCAATATTACATTGTTATAAAATTGCGTTAGGTATAATAGGATGAAGTTAAATTGATTTAATTATTTAAATGTAATATAATTTTCCGTTTTAAGACGTCTACCGAATCAGAAAAATTTATCATGTTGAAGTTATCATTGAAATCACTGCACATACATCGTAAAGGTTCATGAAGAGCGTAATTAGAACTGCACTGACTCAACTTTAAAAACAGAAAATGTCTAGTTCCTCTCCTTGGGATGTTAAAATTTAGAGCTGAGATGAGATATTCCGAATTAATCTCGCCACGAAGTAATTTATACAGAAATATGACATTAAGCATCAATCTTCTGCTTCTTAGGGAAGGTAGTAAAATAATTTTAAGGCGTATTTCATACGATGGAAGCAAAATATTGGGGTTCCAATGACTATGACGTAAAGCAAAAAGTAAAAACTGTTTTTGAACGGATTCTATGGCGTCGATGTAGACATTATATTGTGGGTTCCATACAACTGATGCATATTCAATAATTGGCCTTACGAGAGAGGTAAATAATAATTTAGTAGTAAAGGGATCACTGAATTCTTTAGCCCATCTTTTAATGAAACCAAGGACTCCTCTTGCATTTTTATCACCATATTAACGTGGAGATTGAAGCGAAGTTTTGAATCCATAATAACACCAAGATTGAGAAAACTGGAAACTATTTCTAAGTTAGTGTTATTTATGGTGTAATTTATGTTACTAGCAGATCTTCGCGAGAATGTCATTTGCTTACATTTTACTTATCTCTCTCTCACAAATAGTAAGTAGGCCTAAACATAGTACTTGACATAATTTCTCGATAGAAATTCAAATAACAGTTCTACGCTCTTAAGTAAACATTTTTATGCAAAAAAAAACAGCCAAAATTTCTCCACCAAAAATTTCGAAGTTTCCATGCAAGTTTTTTTTATGAAATGGAAAAGCTCAATTATTTATTTGAATAATGTTTTTTTTATTTGGTTAAAAAATAATAATTCAACTGTTTGTTATATGTGTATATTTAAAAATTAATATTTAAAAATATTTCAAAAATATTTAAAAAAATTTACGATAATTGATATTATATAAGCTTTATTTGATGATGTTTTTTATGTTTAACATGCAACATTGAAAACATGTTTTTTCATTTTTTAAATTTATTTTTGGTTAAACTTTTGTTCAATTAATAAATAAATTTATAAAAATCAATTGGCTTCTATAATTTTGGATTTTGGAATGATTGTGTATTCTGTTTGTGGGCAATTATTCATAATGAAAAAAAAACCCCAAAAAGTTGAGCAGTTGTTTATTTGTACTTTTAAGCGATCGTTCATTTTATTTTTGGGCGAAATACACACACTTTATTCAAAATAAAATAGGACCCAAAATATTTGAGTAATTGTTCAGTTCTGAATTTTGGGCGATTGCGTTTTAGGGTGCTATTCGCAAAGCCAAATAGATTTTGATGTGGTCATTTGGTTTTACCTTTTCATTTTGATGCAAATTTCTAGTACAAAGACTCATCACTAGGTACCTTAGGCATTCAGCAAAACCAAAAATAAATCGATTTTTATAGATACTAAGCGTTAACTTTTGGTAAAGTCACGGTAATTCTTCAAAGTATCATTTTTCTGAAGCCCTAGTTGGAGAAAATGTTTTTAAGTATTTAGCCCATGAATTTTAAAAAAAATATTCACAATTAATGAAAAACATAAATAAATGGATGAATATTCTTCAAGAGTAAAACAAAATAATTTAAATTAATGAAATACAGAAAAAATTGTAATGTTCTAAAATGTTTCATTTATTTTTAAATTTGAAAATGTGCTTGTCAACATGTATAAAGAGAAAGAACCATATATTCTGAAAGATTTTGAATTTTTTTTAATTCTTAAGTTTATTTCTTCTTTCACTTAAATAAAACCCACAAAATGCGAATTTACTCTATTTTGCTTTTTGGCTAAAATTTTTATAAAATGATTTATTGCATTTTCTCTCAAAACACATTGGAATAAAGAGTTTTTTATATTGCTTTAAGAACAAACACTCCATTTTAGCTGATCAATAAATTTCTGTAAACTGTCATCAGTGCTTTCAACTTCATCTAAGCAATTTTGCTGTTCCCCTGCATTTTTTGAAATAACTTCAAAGATGAAACTGTTTCTCTTGCTTCGGTTTCTTTTTTGTTATTTTTTTAACTCTATGAAAGCGTTCTAGTTGATATTTTTTGGCCATCAAATTTTCACCAATTTTACCGATCTGATTCAATCCTCGTGTTTGTTGTTCACTTGAGTTTTTTGAGTAAACTTCCGCTGGAGCCATTCGTCTGTTTAAACTTTGCACATCAGCTTCAATACGGTCCAAACGTAGTTTGAGTTCCATTTGTTTCATTTTCTCCAGTGCTCTGCATATATCGGCAGTATTCATGAAATTTTCGAAACGTTTTTGTTGTTCACTTGAGTTGAGTTGATTGCTAGTAAATTCGTTTAAGTTGTTTAAATTTTCTGAATTCGGTTGATTTATTGATAACTTTTCTACTTGTAATTTATTGATATCTACAACATGCTGAGTCTCATTTTCCTCCAGGCTAACCGTTATATTTTGTGTGTCAGCCAACATATCTGATTGTTCAGTTTCAAGAAATTTTATTCCACCGTCTTTTTCCTTTGAGTTATCTAAATTTTGTTCATTTTCACTCAGCTGACTGCATTCGTTATGGGAGTTTCCGATAACCACTTTTTCTTGAGTCATAGTTTCCTTGATACTCTCCAATATTTTACAAATTGAATTAAACGAGTTTTCTGGTTCTTGTTCTAGCAAGATGTTAACATCTAGCTCCTGTATGGTCTGATGTTTGTTCGAGCTATTTGCAATTTTTTTTAAAATATTCATCAATCTTTGTGTTTTTATTGAATAATAATATGAACTTAATTCAATATGATTAATGAGTTCAGCCATTCCCTTCATGATATCTTGACTCTGCATTAGCTCATATTTAAGTGAATCTATAATTTTTAAATTTTCAATTCGTTCATCCTCTAGTTTTTTAAATTCGGTCTTATTTTTTTCAAGTTTTTGTTGTTTTAAATACCAATTTTCAGTATCGTCAACTCTGTAATATTAAATAAAAATTTATTCTCATACACTCTCAAAGAAAATTAAAGTAAAACTTTTTCCAGTAGAGAACACATGCCTTATAACATAATTAGCACCATAAAAATTGCAATATTATATAGATATATATTACTGCACTGTCACTATCCTTATGTTTAAAGTAAGACCTTTTGATTATGGCTTCAAATTAGAGATTGCTACTCTAATTATTACTACTTTGGCAATTATTATTTTCTCTACTGGGTTACGAAGTACAAAACTTACATGCCAGCTGGAGAAGTCACGATATTATGTCCACAAACACCCTTTATGTACACTTTAGCAAACACATTTGCTTTGCAAAAGTTGCATATACAACTGAACATTTTCGTATTTTCCATTCTAAGCGAAGATATATCTTACTTGATGTACAATATGTTTCTGACTTAATGTAACAGCAATTTGTCGATTATATAGTCAATTTAATAATAAATTTATACCTGGCTCATCTGCTCAGCTTCTCATTTTGAACTTTATTGTTGCTTAGTTAAACTACCTGAAAGATATTTAGATGAGTGTCTTTTGAAAAAATCCAACATTGAACAATTAACATTAATTTGAAATTACTGCAAGGAGAAAAACAAGTATAAGTCCCTGTTTTTCAATGTAAAAGTAATTATGTCAACGTAGGTAGATTATTGCTTGGGTGTGAAAAGTTGAGTCAGGCAAAAAATTGTAATTAAGAAACAGTTTTGCGATGCAATTTTCATTGTTTGATTTTGAAAGAGCATTATTTTCCGAGGCATGTACTAATGCATTTTAGTATTTGAAGGGCTTATTGTAAAAACATGTTATGCCACATAAAAAATCTTTTGAAATAATCAACTTTAAAGTTTTGAAAAAACGTATTTTTGTGTGAAAAAATTACAAACCAGGAAAGTTTTACAAATGAATCTGCTATTTAATAGGCAAAAGGCAAAATTTCTTCTTGAATATTAAATCAATTGCTAGTACGAACAAATTCAAACTTTCAGTTTAGTTATATTTCTCAAACGAATAAAACAATCTAATAAAAGTCTTAACTATTTAACTGTTTATTCTTTTTATAATTTAATCATTGCAATATATATGCTACAAATACTTTGAAAAAACAAAATATTATATGAAATCCTTGCTATGCCACTCATTCATTTCGCTTGGAAAGAATTTAAAAATCTTTAAAGAGACATGTACTACGATGCTTAAATTTCATAGACTTTATGCCCTCATATAATGCGCGTTGCTTGCTGTTAGGACTAAAGTCCTTAGAAACTAGAAGAAAGATTCGATCTACGGTCTTTATATATGATATTTTATCCGGTTATATCGATTGTTCGTCACTATTTCCAAAAATGCTTTCAAAAACATGTAAATTGCTTATTTGTACTTTAGTTGTAATCATCTAGTCTTATATTTGATTGTTAAATTTAATCTGTAAGGAACTATTGTCCAAGGACTGAATAAAGAATAATAATAATAGTTATAAAAAATAAAGCTATGGCAGCTCTACAAAAGAGTCGGCCATTCTTTTTTTGACAATTGAACAGAATCCAAGTCAAATTTTAACTGGCAATCCAATCTTAGGATATTGAAGGCATCCAAGTAAGGATTATAATAGCAATCCTTGTATAAACTTTTAAAAACTGCTCTTTAAAGAAATTTTAAAATTTTGAGTTGTAGCAATCTTGTACCAAATGAGCTTCAACATTTGAGTTATTATTTTTTAAAAAACTATATTTTTTAAAATTGACTGTTAACTTTCTTGTATTCTTTTTATTAAGGTATTTTAAGTGCCTTAATATTAAATCTTTTTGAAATTTTAAATATTGCATCTTTGAAATATAACAAAGAAAATACGACTTATCTCGTTGAACGCAAACTTTATTCTGTTCTCATAACGCCAACATTGTTGTAAGTACGCCATCTTACAAGCTTAACGTGCAAACTCAGCGACTGCTTACATTTTATTTGAATACATACAGGGTATGAATGATATTTACAGGGTGTGTATGATTACTTATGGACTACATATATAAATATATATATATATATATATATATACAGAGTGTGTGTTATAAGTTACGGATTAACTACTGATGTTACTTTTATGAAAATATATATATGGTGTGAATGATATTTACAGGGTATGACCGATTACTAATGGACTAAATATATATATATATATATATATATATATATATATATATACAGAGTGTGAATGATAACTTACAGACTAACTACTGATATTACTACAGAAAATATCTGTAATTTTCCAATCTATACATTAACTAGCTGAACCCGGTGTGCTTTGCTACCCTCCTCGTATAAAATAAATTTAAAAGTATTTATATATTTACAATAATTTATTTATTTAATTTAATTATTGCAATGCTTCGCCTCTTTTTTGTTGTAAACCAATTAGAATTCAGCACTGAATCGCATGTAATTTGCTTCATGCTCCCCCTTTTTATTTTTAGACCAATCAAAAAGCAGCAATTACACAATCAGCTGTTTCGCAGTCAGTTGTGGGAGAATGAGAATGGGGTTACTCCACTCTCTATTTTAATTAACACGTATTATAAAATCAGCTGTTTTGAAGACAGTGGTGGAAGAAATAGAATGGGGCCACCCCACTATTTTAATTAATATGTATTTTAAATTTGTGGTAAAGCCGTTAATAAACGTAGTAAAAAAGTAGGTGCAGAAATGTGCATGGTCGAAAAATATTATCATGTAATAAGTATTCCTGGGTCAAAGCTGAACGCTGTGAAAGTTTAAGATCGGTTATCAGGTCCAGCCTCCAATATATCGCAAACAAAGGGGCGTGCTCCGCCCACTTTTCTTTTGGTACGTATTTCTATTCATGCCAATACCATATATAGCAAATACTGCCGCCGTTGGTCAAAAAATGCCCAAGATATGACGATTTTAAGTTTTGGGTTGTATGGGCGAGGCCACGCCCCTTCGTCCACTCACAACTTTATATAGTCAAGAATTTATTATTTCGTAAGACTATCCTATTGTGAAAATTTAATGACGATCGGTCCAGTAGTTAAGACTATATTGCGATTTTTAATTTTCCTAAAAAGGGGCGTGGTCCCACCCACTTTTCTCCTGGTACGTATTCCTAATTATGCCAATACCATATGTACCAAATAGCATCAACGTAGGTCAAAAAATGCCCAAAATATAGCGATTTAAATTTTTGGGTTATATGGGCAGTGCCACGCCCCTTTGTCCAATAAAAATTTCATACAGCCTATTATTCTTTCCAGAGTCATAGTAAAATGCTGTGAAAGTTTCAGGAAGATCGGTCCAAGGGCTTGGCCTCCTATAAAGCACAAACAAACAAACAAACAGACAGACAGACATTCATTTTTATATATATAGATTAAAAGCAGATTAATTATAATTAAAGTAAAATGGGGCGAAAAAGGGGGATTTGGTAATAAAAAAATCTACGTCTACCTTACCTGTAGATAAAAAGTATATAAAACTTTAGGTAAATACATATTACAAAAAAAGTATTTTGTATAGCAAACATTGTTAGTGGTATAAGTAAGTATCTGAATTAAAAAAGGGGGCGGTGAAGTGGGCGTGGTTCATAGTAATATGGTGACGTTAACAGTATTAAGAGCAATATACTACCAAATAAAAAATAATCCGTTGGAAGGAACAAATTTGTACAGAGAACAAAAAGTTTAAAATTTAAATTTGGCGTAAAAAGGGGTGTGAAAGGGGGCGTGGCGTAAGAAATGTATATTTCTATGAGTATAATGTGTATACATGTATATATGCCTGGAGTATAATGTGTATATATGCCTGGAGTATAATGTGTATACATTAGGGCGGGTCAATTTGTATGGACGAATTTTTTGGAGGTCTGGCTCAGCGAAATTCGTAAAATACATGTAATTTCAAGACTTTTTCTCCACTACAGCATATACAAATTCTGAAAAAAAGCTGTGCGGACTTTCGTAAATAGATTTTGTTCTCAATTATAAAATATGAATGTATGAATGTATGTGTATGAATCTATTTACGAAAGTCCGCACAGCTTTTTTTCAGAATTTGTATATGCTGTAGTGGAGAAAAAGTCTTGAAATTACATGTATTTTACGAATTTCGCTGAGCCAGAATTTGACCCGCCCTAGTATACATACAATTTGAAGTAAATCTGTTAAAAACTATATGGGAGCAATTACATAATTTTAAAAAAGTGGGCGTAAAAGTGGGCGTGGTCGAAAAAGTACCCTATTAACCATGCCAGAGTCTCAGTTAAATGCTGTGAAAATTTCAGGAAGATCGGTCCAGAGGTTTGGTCTCCTATAAGGTACAAACAAACAAATAAACAAACACACATTCCATTTTATATATATAGATTCCGAAATCTTCGACATTCGAGTTCTTATATCTGCTTCAATACTTAAATTACGAAATAGTCCTTGCCTCTGCAATTTCATTTCAATTGGCATGCATAAATCAAGGCACAAAATCCAGCTTGACACCGGCAACAAAAACTCATTTCATGCAACTCTAAGCAGTTTTGAGAGTGCGACGTTGAACTTTTTTGGCCATAATTTTTTTTTTTCTTTTTGGTCAGAATCGCATAAACAATGTGCGATGCGTCCTTTCATTACACTTTAACACACACACACCACACACCCATCAACATAGTTTGTATATGTGTGTGTGACAAACGAATGCCTGCAGTTGCTATTTAATGGTCGGAAGCAATTTGATAAGAGCGCCAGCCAGGAGCTACAGTACAACAATTTTAATTACAATGTGTTTTATTGTCCTGTGAGGTAAAGCCATTGGAATGCAATGAGATGCGCTGCACTGCGATCTTTTGCTGCTGCTGATGCTGCCAGGCGACAGTGATTTCAGAGGACTTGACGAGGACACATACTCACTCATGCAGGTAACCAGTCAGGCTGCGAAGTCACACTGACTGATACACATGCTGGTGGCATTTTTGCTGCCACGTTTCGCGAAAATTTGTAAAATGCACGAATTGTTTAAAAAAGCACAGTGTTGGGAGGATCCATTCGAGCTCCTTCCGCTTCCATTGCCACCACTCATCTTTTTCTTGTATGTTAATGAAGTGGGCGGCCTGCTTGGCTCTCTGACAGTGCAGAACAAACAAATAGTTTATGGCGCTGATAAGCCAGGACGCACAATTAAACGAATTAATGAATTTAATTTATTGTATTAACGGTACCGCACCACCAGAGTATGAATGAGATTTATTGTGAATTCTGAGAGGTGGGAAGAGAAGCTAAGTAAACGTGGTGGGCGTAGAGCATTATTTTATTAGCACATTTTATTGCATTGCAAATTGAATTAATTCATACCAACATTTATCAATTTCAATTCGTATGCAGTCTTTATGTCTATAAAAAGCACATTATAAAAAATAAAATATAAGAACATAAAATATATGATCTCAGCATCGGATGATATAAATTATCATTAATGCTTAATATTCCTTTTAATTTTGTATCAAAATGATATATAAATAAATGAAATGTTAATTGCTCTTAAAAACATCAATTAGCTTGCAATCGAATGTATGAGTTACTTTTATGTGACAGTTTTTATAAAGATATAAATTATGATGTTAAATGGATTGGACCTGGTGCTTTTAGTGAGATTTTGTTTATTCAAACAGCTTGTGAAATGAACAGTAAGACTATTTTCAGCACAAAAATTTAATAACAGGAAATTCGAACGGAAAGAAACTCTAAGTCCTTATACACATTAGGGTGGGGCGATTTAGTGAAATAAAGTTTAAACATTGATTTTTTTACAAGAAGAAAATAAAAACCAGTCTTCTTGCAGGTTTTAATGCATAAAAAATTTGTAACGTTCGTTTTGTTCTAACTCATACCAAACATAAAATCCTTGCCTCAAAAAAATTTACTAAACAATTTTCAATTGAAATCAACTTCTTTTTCCATATTGTCCTTAAAGATAGGACATTTATGAAAACAAGTTGTGTGAAAAATCTCAAGAGCTGGTTCGATTAGTGCAAAGTTGAAATGGAGCAACAAAAAATTTCGTCCATTTTGCATAACATCTTATTAACTATAGAGAAAAATCGTATTGCAACAATACTTAGCTGAAGTGTTTTTTTATGGTTTTGTGACAGGTATTTAACCAAATATTGAAAATATTAAATTTTTTCGATCTAACTTCATCTTCCTGTTCTTTAATGTCTCTTCAAATGGCATATTTATAAGAAACTAGCTATTTCCCGGCGCACTTTGCTATTTTGTTTGTCTGTATCGAAATAATCAGACACCGAGGTAGAAATTTTTCCATGGTTTGAACTCAATCCGACGGTTAGTTTCGGAGTAATAAATTGTATGGTTTTGAAGGCGTATGGTTGATGCCACGTTCTCTTTTCCAATCTCGCACATATTTTTCGAGGTGATTACTTTCTATAAAATTCATCGTTCTTCCCAGTTTGAAGGTCTAAACTTTCATAAGTGGTAAAATATCGTGTTTAAGGTGTTGAAGTTGTATGGGAGGTGACACGCCCTGTTTCCTTATAGCGCTTATATTATTTGTGGGAATTGACTTTGATAACACCTTTGGTTTAAATTTAAAGATCCTAGCTTTCGTATGTGTCAAGTAGTTCGGTTTTGTTAAATTTCGTTGTTAAGCGCCACCTATTGCAAAATTGTTGCACTATATACACAAGCAGCAAGACAAACATATTTTAAAAGTTTGAACTGAATCGGAAGGCTAGTTTCGGAAAAATCCGTTTCTGCTTTTGCAGTTGTATGCGAGGAGCCACACGCCCTCTTTAATAAAATCGAATAAATTTTTTTGTGGTGCTTGATTTTTATAGAAGTCTTTTTTTACCAAGCTGAAGGCTTTAGCTTTGATAAGGGGCAGGATATCGAGTTAAGGCTATTGGAGTTGTATAGCAGGTTCCATGCCGTAGTTCAAAACTTAGTTTTACAGGTACTCCTAAACCATATCTTACTCTAAACGAATGTACACTCGCGCTAAAAAAAAAAGCCAAGAATATTTTTCTTGAATTATAACACAGTATGCCAAAACTATAAATAAACAAGCACATCCAAACTTTATAGAAATTCATAAAGAAGGACATGTTGAGAGTTCGTCGCACTAGATTTGACCTCTCAAGGTCATCACAATTTGTTTCAATATATTTTGAAAATTTAAGTGTTCGAATTTTGTTGTGCCGACATGAATTGCATTTTTACAGCCATTTGGCCTATTGGAAATTAAAAATAAAATGCATTTTTCCTTAACAGAATTTGACATTAAATAAGGTTTTTTAAAAAGATTTGATGAAATAAGAGCGTTTGTATGATAGCAAACATTAATTACTTAGGAATCAGTTTTAAACAAAAAAAAAGTTAAGTCTTAGCCGATTTTAATGTTCTTAAGTTAAATAAAAAGACATGTTCACGCGCAATTAATTTTTGCGAAAATGCAAATGGCATTAATAGAATATTATTTAATTAAAATTTATAGAAACGCCTTTTTTTTAAGTTAAAAAAAGTACAAGAAATTGGTTTGCTACATGCTTTATTTTATATTGTTTCTACGTAACCTTATTTTACGTCAAATTCTATTGAAAAAAGTAAATATTTTTTTTTGCTATAGGCCAAATGGCTGTAAAAATGCAATTAATGCCGGCACAACAAAATTCGAACACTTCAACTTTAAAAATAAGTTGAAAAAAATTGTGATGACCTTGAGAGGTCAAGTGCGACGGACTCTCAACATGACCTACTTTAAGAATTTCTATAAAGTTTGAATGTGCTTGTTTATTTATGGATTTGGCACACTGTATTATAATTCAAGAAAAATAATATTAGCTATCAAATTATTAACTCGGCTTTTCTTTTTTAGCGCGAGTGTACTTCAAAAATTTCAGCTCAACTGGCCTAGTAGCTTCATAATCAATAGCAGGCAGACAGACAGACAAAAATTTTATCTGAGCATAAACATTTAAATGCGTATGATATGTGTGTATTGTATGAAATGAGAGAGGAACAATGATGAAAGAGCGACAAGCATGGCGGCAAACATTCGGAAGCAAATAAAAACCAAATATGACGCAGCAATGCCGAGAAGGAAACAAGCGCCATCCATGAAACCAGCCTACAATGCATTGAGCCGCGGCGGAAAGTAACGCGTGCGCGGAATCGTCCAACGTGGCAATCGTTGCATGAAAACCTTAAAAAATTCCGAAAACAGCTAAACAAGGTGATAGTAAACAGGAATGAGTCCAGCTTCCAAAGGCTTCGGGACATAGCAGGACCCGTGGAGCCAGGCGCACAAGGTGATGATGCGAAGATTGCGAGGACATAAGGCGCCACAGCCTTTGGAACCAGCCGTGTTGTCTGAACTCTTCGCACCGCAGCTCTGTGCTAGCTACATGACTATATCCTACCTGAAAACATAGGTGATGATTGATATCTTCCATTGATATCGGAAGAAGTGCTGCTGAAATTGCAGAACATTGCCGACACCGAAACGCCTGGGCTGGATAACATCCCTAACATGGCGATGAAAACTGCCATAAGGGCAGATCCCGTGCGTGTTAGCTTAAATATACACAGCTTGCCTGAACAAAAGAACATTCTCGTTTTTCTGGGAAGTCCAGAGATTAGTATGACTGCTTTATCCATGAAAACAGCCCAATCGACCCTCGGGATACAAACCACTATGCATGCTTGACTCGCTTGGGACAATACTAGGGAGTATCATCGTTAGACGACTGCAAGATACCCTTGAATAACCTTGATAACCCTTGATAACCTGGCGGACTATCTTCCAAGCAGTTTGGTTTTCGACGAGGAAAATTGACTATCGATGCTATCCATGCAGTAATGATAATAGCTCGCGACGCTACAAGTTGCATAGGTGGTAGTGCGACGATAAGCAGTACTGCACAACTCGACATTAAAAATGCTTTTAATTCGGATAGCTGGCTACGAATATTGCAAACGCTAGGCACATTCGGTATTCGGATATCTTCAGAGAATTATCTCCGATTATTTTAGCAATTTACGTGCTTTACGGCACTGACGATGAGGTCAAGCTTTACAAAATCTCCCGAGGTGTCCCACTTCAGGCTCAGTGTTGGAGCCAACCTTGTGGATCGTCATGTATGAAGGTGTTTTTCAGATTGGTCTGCCTGAGAATGCTTCATTGGTTTGCTAAGCGAATGACATCACCCTGATTGAGGTAGCAAAGCACCTTCACATGTTAGAAGCATTATGGCTGCGAAGAGTTGATTTTAAGCTGGCATCGCAAAAAACGAAGGTGGTTTTTCTGAGGTCACGTTAATGGATGGAGTGTTTCACCTTCAAATCAGAAGAGCATATTATAACCTCACAACCAAACTTGCGATACTTTGGTGTTCTAATTGGCACACGCAGCGAAAAGGCATCGAATGTCAATGGTACACTTTCGCGCATCATGGCGAACATCGGTGGACCTAGATCAAGCAGAAGTAAACTCCTAATAAATGATACGAGCTTCATCATGATTTTTGCAGCACTAGTATGGGCGGATGCTACTCAATGGTCATCCTACATATCTGGCATTCAAGCAACTTATCGTCTCAGCGCATTGGGAACATCTAGTGCATTCCGCATAGTTTCAGACGATGTTATTGGTGTAGTAGAAGCTATGTCACTGATCGATATACATCAAATACATATCAAAGACCGGCGAAAGACGGCGCAGAGACGGCTACTTCGCTGGGAGCGCTCTCAAAATGGAAGATGGACCTTTTACCTTATCCTAAAGGTAAAAAAATGGGCTATTCGAAAGCATGGAGAAGTTAACTTATATGAGACACAACTTCTTAGCGGTCTTTGCTGTTTCAAACAGTACCCCTACCGCTAAAACCATGAAGAAGACCCATTTTTCACAAACTGTCCGGGTGAAATTGAAGATGATCCGCATATCCCCTTCAACTGCCCATGCTGAGGAGTCGTCTGCAAGGTTGCCAGCCAAAATTCGTAACAATTCCCACGAAAATTACCTTTTTCCCAAAGTCACATAAATTAAATACCACCAAAATTCCCATGGTAAAGGTAAACAAAAAAAATTCCCACAGCAATTAAAAAATACCAAAAAAAATCCCACGATCATTTAAAATTACCACAAAAATACCACGCGTTTTAAAAATACCACCACAAATCCCATATGCATTTAAAAATCCCACAAAAAATCCCATACGTATTAAAAAATACCACGAAAAATCCCATATGTATATAAGAAATTTTAAAAAGTTTATCTAAACTTTATTTAAACCAGAAATTTTTGCATTTAAATAAGCAGAAATAAATAGACACGTCGATAGTTAAAATTTTTGCATTTATTGTCTTTGTTTCAAAACTATAACAAATAAATAACCCAAGTAGAATTTTGCGACCACAGGTTACTTACAATAATATACATTTTTTTAAATGATGACGTTGCAGAGATACTGATTTGGATAATATTTTATGGAAAAAGTTTGTAAAAATTCCTATTTGTAAAAATTCCTATTCTTAAATAAAGCCTTCAATGTGACTTTCCTTTTTAATACTATTTTACTACTAGGTCACGTAATGTTGTAACGATTTATCAAGTTTTACCTTTAAAAAATGCATCACTCAACTATGGAATAATAACTTAAGAAGTTATAATTTTGTTACGATTAAATAATTGCGACCCAAGTGTAGGCTATTTGTATTTAAAATGGTGTCCGCAAATTATTATTATATTTTCCTAACAATAAACATGAAATTGCTTTTATATTGTATTGTTAAGCTTTTCAACTATGTTTTATTGATTGCTTACATTAAAAACTATTCCTGAAATGTGTGTACAATACTTTCTTCACAAAACTTTTTAAAACATTTTTTATTAATATATGAAATTATTAAAAAATTTCTGAATTTAGATTGCGCTTAAATTTTTAAGAAGTTTTGGCTGTTTTTTACCGAAAATCTTCTTTCCCATTTACATTTAGCTCCAAAAAATATCCAAAACACCTAATGTTATGTTGTACTCTTATATTTTATATAAATTCTAATTATAAAATAATTTATAATAATTATGGCTGTAAACAAAATTGGCAACTCTATAATGCGTTTATACTAAAATGTAATAAGTAACTTCAAATTAATTTTTACTAAAACAATGTCGGCATTGTGTTGCACCACTTTCGAAAAATAGGGATCTCTGTAACGTAACCAATACATAACATCATGTCAATGTTGACACAAAAATAAACGCTACGACGCAACCCAAATACCATCAGTTCTAGTTGGGAACATACAAATTGTTTCACATAAAGTTAATTGTTAGACATATCACATGTTTTCGTCTTATATTTGAGATCGTGAACTTTATTTGTATGTATCCATTTAATAATTTCTAAAACGATAGTATGCTTATAAAAATAAAATAATAAAAAATAAACAAAATAAAATAAAAATATTGTTTTCAAAAATATTTGTGGTTTGTGAGGTGATAAGCAATTCATTTTAACACAACATGACTATTTAAAAATTTAGGTACTTATTTCTAATATCAAATAATAAAAGTGACTTCAGAATAAAAAATAACCATAATAAAATATGTATACAGTTTTCAAAGATATTTGTGCTTTGTGAAGTGATAAACAGTGAATTTAACACAATATGATTTTTCAAAAAATTAGGCACTTATTTCTAATATAAAATAATGTCAGTGACTTCAAAAATAGAAAATAAACAAAATAAATTAAATATTAGTTTTCAAAGATATTTGTGTTTTGTAAAGAGATAAACAGTTAATTTCAACATAATATAATTTTTAAAAAAATGTAGGTACTTATTTCTCATATAAAATAATATACATAAGTGACTTCAGAAACAAAAAATTAACAAAATAAAATAAATATAAATTTTTTTATGGCAACTGTTATTTAATTTTGATTTTAACAGATAATTGCTGAATATTGGATTCGATAAGTAAACTTGCAAATATTGTCTATTATTGTTTTAGTAGTCTTATATATTTCACTTTTTTTGGACTTTTAAAATAATTTTTGTAAGCTTAACGCTTGCATGCAGAAATGTGGAATTTTCAGAAAGGTCAGAATTTTAGGTTTAGAATTTTTTCAGAAAAGAATGCGTTATTCGTTTTTATGCAATTTTGTGATGTCAACTTTTTCTTAAAACAAATATGTAATTTATTCATTTATATTAAGAGTAAGTTCGAAAAAATGTACAGCGTAAACTTATAGCTTTACTCTACTGTATATATACGTCGATCATCTAATACTATGATTAAGATTTTGCTTAATAAAAGTGAAAAAAAAACTTTCTAAGAAAAAATTCCCAAATTCCCATGCAATTAAAAAATACCACGCTGAATTCCCACGCCAATTAAAAAATACCACGCTGAATTAAAAAATACCATGGGAATTCCCAAAAAAAAAAATTCCCAAGACCAATTAAAAATTACCACGAATGGGATTTTTCCCACAATACTGGCAACCTTGGTCGTCTGACTGAGGAGAGTTTTAGCGTTTTGAAGTCGCGCACTGTCTAATGCTTTTACTCGTCGTTAAAAAAAAGAACAAAAACATTCCGTCTTGCTCATACACCTGCAGAAAATTCGACCAACTTTTAAATAGTTCTGAATCAGTTCCAAAAAGTACCTGTACTGCTCCCTTTACAATACCCTTTCGCATGCATTGAACTGACGCTTTTTACGTGTTGGAGTGATAGGTGGTGACCGTAGCCTAGTGGGTAAAGTGCGTGGCCCCTAAGCTAAAGAACCCCGGTAGCTCGGGTTCAATTCCAGCTCAGACAGAAAGTTTTTTCAATTGAATTAATTTTTCTGTTCGGTCGTCACCTCTCTGCAGACAATGGCAAACCTCAGAGAGTAAAAATTGCCATGTAAAACTTCTTGAGAACATAAGCCGTTCGGAGTCGGCATAAAACACGTAGGTCCAGTTCTCGGTCATTTGTGATCAAACATTTAATAACACGCACAACACAATTGGTCAATAGAAGCTAGGTCAAAGTCCTTCCAAGGGCTGAAATGGCCAGTATATATATATGTGATAGGAAAAGACAATTGTAATCAAAAACATTATTTTTTTTCCTATATTTGCACTAGTTCAGTTATGAACATTTCCATACTGGTACTTTTTGCTAAAGTCTTAGAGTAAATCTTAAAGTGTTAAGTGTTACGAAAAGAAAAGCATCACGTAAAAGAAGATGCATTTCTTTTATTTAGCTGTTTTTTTTTAGATTGCATAAACTTACATTTGTTGAGTTCCTTAAATTGATTAAGCAGTTAAACAGTAACGAAATGAAAAAATTGCCACAACATATGTTCAGATTGAATTTATTTTTGTCATGACCGATAGCCTTTGTTGCTCGTGCCGTACAAATATAGTAATATAATTATTTATAATTGTATTTATAACAAATAAATGAAATAAATATTTTTGTCAATAAAAATTTTGACAAGAAAACGAAATAAAAGCAATGTGAACTGTTCTACACTGAAAGTTTTTTGTACTATTTCATAGCAAGTACAAATTGCGCTAGAAATTAAATAGTTGGTTTTTCCAATTAACTCCAAATTAACTGCTGGGACATAAGCGTGAGCGTAATTTAATTTAATTTCTCTTTCGCTTTTTATACCCCCAAGCATACTACGGAAGGGGTTTATTATCTTTGTCATTCCATTTGTAACGCTGATAGGGAGGCGTGGCCAGTATGGAAGAGTATATGTATTGTTAATTAGCATAACCTGAGTCGATGGTACATAAGATACATTAGGGTGGTTTTAAAAAATCGAAGTCGGATTTTTTTGGGGGCACCCCCCAAAAATGTTTCATTTTGTTAGATTTTAAGATTGCCAAAGTTTGAGCACAATTGGAAGATGTTAACCCGTACCATTAGGGCCTCAAAGTTTTGAAAATCTTGTTTTGTTGGCAGTTTGGCGACTTCGGCGTCCCATATCTCTGGAACGGCTAAAGCTATTTGCACGTGTCATACATCAAATTAAAGGCCATACTTTTTTTAACATTTTATATTCTGCACAATAAATACGCAACTAGTACTGAAACCGAACAAATAGAGCCAATGTCCCTAAAAACGTGACTAGGTACCCCTGAGAGCGAAGATGCGTTGTTTGTATTATTATTGCTTATTATGGACAAATACTTGTACTTTGAAATCCCATTTCATTTAAATATGTTTGCTATAGTAAACCGTTAATTTTAGACCCACAACAATGTATTTTTTATGTCAGGTATGCATCTATTTTTTCCTCATACTGTATCACTGGCGACCCCAAGCAGGTAAAAGCAAACTAGTTTAAAAATGTATTGGGTTACCCTACTACCTATTGTTGTATTTTAAGTAGAAGTCCAGGGGTTCAGAGTCTGTGATTAAAAAAAGAAAGGATAGCTAGGTGGTTCTTGCTTTTATGATTTTGTTTCTTGGTCAGTTGAAAAGTATTTGCTGAACAGTGAAAGTCGTATTTTGTTCTACGTTCGTGTGATCAAGTTTAAAAAAACCCACTAAATACTTACTACAAAAGACATTTTTATTTTAATTAGGTCGCTACCAACTAACACGTACTCTTTGTTTTAGTTAGTGTCATTCTGTGTCATTTATTCTTTCTTCTAGTGAACATTTTTATTTCTCGTAAAAGTGATGGCTTCTACATCTGGCATGAGAAGTAGAGGTAGAGACAACATTTTTCTAATTGACTATCCAGCTTAACAGATAACTGAATGTAAGCTGCCCTCCTCCAATCGACAAGTTTTAGCTGCTATGTTCTGCAATTTGCGTACTGTGAAGTTAAATGTGAGAGACTCTGCCACAACTACTGTTGACGAGATTTTAGTTTTTTGGACAAAAACTCGAATTCCTACAAAACAAAAGAAAAATGTCATAATAAAGCTGGAAAAACTGTACGATGATTGGAGAAAAATGCAAAAGTACAAGGATAGAAAAACGGAAAGTGCAAGAAATGCTGTAAAAGAGTTTACCCTAAAGTTGGATGATTTCTTTGATATTGCCCACCAAGATGCCCCGACGATGATGACTTCAGAACAAGACAAGGAGTTTCTGTTGAAACAAAGACAGAAAGAAACAAAGAAAAAAAAATATTTTCCCTGTAGCGAAACTTTATAAGATCTAGATCACTAGCTGAAATTTCCATCAATATTAACTTTATACTTTTTGTCTCATCTCATTGTTCACAGAGACGGTGGAGCTCATGGACGACGAGACAACAGAAGAGTCAGAAGGACGTGAAACGCCGTATGAAGAGCTCGAGATGAGCGTGGAATCTGAAGGACCATCTGCTCCCAAGAGAATCAAGCGTGGCTTCAAAGAGGTCCTAACCATGAATTTGTCATTATTGTCATTATTATTGTCAATAATGACAATTTCATGGTAACGCCTCTTTGCATACATACGCATTGTATACAACGTAACTTAATCAAATCGGTAAATATCTGGAAATCTCAATAAAATTAATATAAAAACTAGGAATTTTGCTTATAAGCTTTGGTTGCAAGAATTCACCAAATCTGTCAAAGTCGGATGAAAAACACGCCTGGCTCCCATACAAAGTGACTTTAGTAAAATTGTAAATCTCTTTAAAAGCCACAAAAACTAATGTAATGACCTTTGCTCATTAGCTTCAAATATTCACAATATAATATTAAGTTTGAAAAGAAAATTAAATCAAATCCAGCAGATTTCAATTCAAAAAAATCGAGTTCATATATTCTAGTTTCGATGTTTTTAAATGACAAAAAGTCCGACAGTATCTTGGTAACTACAAACCTATTTGCTGAATACTTTCAGTTAAATTCTGAATGTGATTCAGACCATTATTACTGCGATGTCATGGCATCAAATTAACTTAATATTGGTTCTCTTTGCTTGGCGTATGAAGATGTTAGTCTCGGTTTTTTTTAATCTAAAAGAATCTGATAAGAATGATTCGGATGGCTTATCTGCAACTTTGCTAAAAAGTGCTTATATTCTACAGTGAACCCACTATTGCTAGTATTTAATAAGTCACTTCAATGCGGTGTTTTTCTCAATGACTTAAATGTGTGTTTTATAACACTGATTTTAAAATCGGGAAATAAGAATAATATTAGTAATTAGCGACCAATCACTAAGCTTTCAGCAGTAATTAAAATTTTTGAAAATGCTGTTAAAAATAAGATTATTTTTTTAATAAAAAGCATGATATCACCGCAACAGCATGGGTTCTTATCTGGTCGCTCCACTGTTACAAACCTTGCTTTATTTTCAATTTTTTTTTTAATACAGCATTTAAAAATTGAAATCAAGTGGATACTATTTATACTGACTTTTCTAAAGCTTTCTCACTCACTCCTTGTTAATAAATAAGCTTTGTAAAGCAGGTTTTCACTCTAGTATCTTGACTTGGTTAAGATCATATCTTAAAGATAGAATGTGTTTTGTAAGGATTAAAAATGTTATATCTTTTTCATTTGTGGCATCTTCTGGTGTGCCACAAGGTAGTATTCTTGGAGCAGTTATTTTTTGTTATTTATAAATGATATAATTTATGTAATTAAGTATTCGGACTGTCTGTTGTTTCCTGATGACTTGAAAATTTTTAAGAGAGTTGTAAATTACTCAGATTCTGATCTACTTTAAGTAGATATAAGCTCAATTTATGAATTCATGAACAGACTTTATTATAAGTCTTGGTAAATGTGCAGTTGCAACATATTCTAAATCGCTGTGGGACAGCAGCCGTGCACGCATGCATTGTGAACCCTGTCTGCCTTTTCCGCTCTCACATGTGTGCGCACTAGCACACAACTGAAAGAACAGCGCAAATGTTTTCTGAACGACACTGCTGTAAATCATAAAATCCTTTATAAACATCTACGCCATTAATAACATTGCGCTTACTCAGGTTAATGAAATAAAAGACTTTGGAGTGATTTTTGATTCAAAATTTTTTTGCCGCACACCTCGATTTCATACTACCTAAAGCTTACGTAATGTTAGCGTTCATACGGAGAAATCGCCGAAATTTTTGGGACCCTTACACAATAAAATCCTTATTTACTTCTTTCGTCAGATTGAAACTGGAATATGCTGCGTTTATTTGATGGCCGTATTATGCATCGCATATAGCACGTTTGGAACTTGTGCAAAAGACCTTTCTAAGATTCGCTCTACGTCATATAAATTTTGATGAGCCTAGGCATTCATATCTTTCTGGGACTCGAGCAATAAATTTTTCAATTCAAGCAGTTTTTTTGGAATTACTGAGTGATTTGATGTTATAATAATGCAAATTTATCGATTAAATGTGAAATCAGTTTTGCTTCAGGATTTTCAGATGGTATCATATATGATACTTTGGGTCACAGAAGGGAAAATAACAGGCTGCTTTAATGTTATCAATATATTTAAATATTAGTTTACAAGAGAAACATTTCCCTCACAGTCCACTTTCCTATTCTACCTCTAATTGCGTACTTTCCGAGAACCCTATTAAGCAAATCTATACCACCCATGTACGAGTTATAGAGTTTAATTGAAACTGGCCTTGCTACGTCAATGTATTTAATTTTTGTTCTTTATTCCAAAGTCTACGGGTATCTTCAGGGTGTACGGAAATTTCTGTAGATGCAATAAAGACTGGTTTATTATTAAACCACTTTACTACCGTCACTTTTCCGTCATCACGCACAACACAATCATAAGAGCCACGTCCAAGTTTTCTTAGCATGTTATCTGATTTCAAATAATCTGCTTTAACTTTCACTAATTTACCTTTCCTCTAATAGTTCTTTTCCTCTTTGGTACTTTATTCTTCATTAAAATGGGAGTTCCGTTACATTTTCTTTGCCTTACGAGATCCAAAAGTGGTATAGAGGTAAAGTAACGATCTATGTGAATTGATGTGCCTACTGGTAAGGTATCCTGCGTCTCCAGTACCATTCTTCCACCTACATGTAACTTTTCAGGTGTCGGATACAAAGCGTACTGAAGAGAGAGATAAATCCAAAGGTAATCCATCAGAATTTGCTGTGACAAATATTTTAATCCCTTCTGGATTTGGTTTTTCTTTCACCACTTGCTTTTTGACACATCTTCCTGTGTAAGGTAAAATATACTCACCGATGGAGACATTTTTGTCGAAGACATTTTCTCGACACGCTTTTTCAATTTTTGAAACCATTGGGCGTATTTTCCAGAAGGAGTCATTTGATTGGGTAAATTCTGTGACGTCAATGTCATTGACTACTTTTAAGCTCGAACGAATCTGGTTGCAACGATTTCTTGTCATTGCACTTGCTGCTAAGTTGCATCTTGTTTCTCAAGCCCAGAACTGGCGTATTTGTGGCATACCCCAAATTCCAATGACCATGCTACATCCATATAACGTTGAATTTCAGCAGCTGTAGTGTTAACTGATTTTTCCGTTCTTCCAAAGGACGTGAAATTCGTATAAGAAGCCATATTTTGAAATAAATCAGCATTCAAATACCGCTCAAAATATTGTATTGGTTTTTTGATATTAGGTCCTGGGGTATCTTCAAAGATGTTTACTGCACCAAGTGATGATTCGACGGATATGGGCCTGAAATCTGTCGAATGTTTCTAAGTTACTGGCCTACCTGCAGAAACATTTATTGTCGAACGACACAGGTTTTGCAGTGGCTCATCATCGGAAGAATGCCACTCGGTATTTAATTCCGATAAAACTTGTTGTTCATTGATTTTATCCATATCCTGGCTCTGAATGTCATCCTCATATACGTCAGAGTTCTTCTCTTCATATTCGGAGGCATTCTAGTCCATTAAATCTTTCCGAATTGCCTCGTCAGATAAACCTTTAACATTGTAAGCAGTTAACATTAATTTCAGTAATACCCAAAGTATCATATATGATACGTTCAATATTTCGTATCATATTCGCTTAAAATTAAGTTTTTGGTTATTTATAATACAAAGAAAAGATTCTATCACATAAATAAGAAGAGTGAGCTGCTCAAAATCTATAACATAATATTCACTTACCTTTAAGTGAAGTTGCCATGGCGAAAACTTTAAAATTGTTAAAAATTTCTAACCTACAAATTAAAACCTAATGCACGTGGCATGACGAAAGCTGTAATTATTTATTAATAGAGATCTATTCTATGCCCTCAACAAGAAAGCTCCACTATTACTCAATAGATAGCGTTGCCACGAAAATTTAATTGCAAGTATCATATATGATACCCAGGGTTCCAGGAGGATATGAAGTAAACTGATATGGAGTGAAAATTCATGAAACTAGACACCTAAAACAAGAAGTCGTAATTTTTTATATTTTTTATGGATATTATTGAAAAGTATACGGGAAAAAAATTGCGGTTTTTTAAGTTTTTCTTTTTCAACGAGTTACAAAGAATTTAGTTTAAGTCCACTTTGTTGAAATATCCTGATTTTTGTAGCAAGAACTCTTAATATACGTTAAATTACATAAATGACTTTTTTTAAAAAATTAATTTAATTAAAATTTTTCTTTTAAATTAATAAATATCCTATAAAAATTTTTTTTAAAAAAATCGATCTGAACGACAAAGAAAATTTTTAAAAAAATATTACATATTTTTACAAATTTGGAAAAAAATATAAAAAAGAAAAATTATGTATTCTTCATAATCAAGTCTGTTATGAAATGTTTTAAATCTGCACAGGTAGTCTTGTGCGAGCCACACAGACCACTGCACAATGGAATGATTGGTACAAACTAGAGGGAATAAATTATTTTGATGAGGTTTTTAGTGCTTTAGGCACAGAAAAGTACAAAAAAGGTTTTTTAAATATTTGAACAAGTGAGCGTGGCACCTCCAATACAAATGGATCTTATTTTTCGCAATATCTAGAGAACCAGTACTACTACAAAACAGGATACATGCCAAATTAAGGCGTGATTGCACAAGTAGGAGTGGCCCCTCCCATACAAATGGATCAAATTTTTAGCAATATCTGAAGAGCCAGTGATGCTACAACAACAAAAACTTTGGAAATAGTCAAGTACGTCATTTGAAGGATATGTGCTAAATAAAGGCGTGATTGGGAGAGTGGACGTGGTACCTCCCATACAAATGGATCACATTTTTCGCAATTTTTCTTGAGAACCAGAAGTCAGTTTCCTATACAAAGTTACTTCAAAAGTAATATAAATTTTATAAATTTCACAAAAATGTGTGCATTAACAGCATATCTTACTCATACTCTTCCACATCGTAAACTAACTTTGCTTTTGAATTTTGGCAAAAGCAGTGTTCTTTTATTTTTACTTTGACTTAGTAAAAGATCATTCCATACAAGTTTTTAAAATTTTTTGAATGTATTTAAAAAAAAATATTTTTTTTATCTATCTATCTATCAAATCTAATTTTTTTAAAAAACCAACTTAATTGGTTGAAAATTATGGGCAGCATAGGGAAAAGGTGCTTTTTGGCACTTTATTTTATGTATATAGATGAGACATAAGACTTTCAGCACTATCACATAACCCAAAAAGAAACGTAAGATTTGACACAAATATAAAAAATTGTGTGAAAAATTGTCCCGTCTTTAAAAAGTTAATAGAGTTAGGTCATAGACTCAGCATCATATTCAGCTCGAATATCATAGAGCACCTTTACCCATGTCCTGTCGTAAGACCAGAATGGAAAGAGGATATTATTTTTTTCTCAGATAAATATTTGCTAATTTGTGGAGCCATATTTTTTCCCAGACATTTTAGAGAATGGTAATAGTATGCTTATGGGAAAAACATCATTTGCAAAGAAGGGATTTTGTTTATAAGCAATTGGAAGAACATTAGCAATTTTGCACATGCTAGGAAAAGAATATGTTATGAAGCAATGATTTATAATGTGTGTAAAAAGTATATTTATGTAAGGCATTATTAGTTTAATGACCTTGATGGGCATACCATATTCTGCAACTGCATTAAGTTTAATCTGCAACACACAGTTCCCAACATCGATTTCGTTAAATGTATCGAACTCAAATGATTGTTGCATGATAAGATTACAAAAAAATTATTGTATTTTAAATTTCTGAATCTTCATTACATTTAAAGCGAATATTATTACATAAGCCAAGTCTTCTAATGTTGTTCAACAACGTTGTGGTTTGCAAAGATGGATTCAGTTTATTAGAAAAGTAACGAGATTTAGCCTGTTCTATTACACTCCTGACACTTCTAGTATTTTAAAATATTTATTTTATTACATATAAAGTAAAAAAAAACCTATATCATCACAAATGCTTCGTATTTTAAAAAGTTTCGCTTCATTCGTAACAATCGTTTGCCAAAGAATTCTCTATTGAATCCTTACAAAGTGCTTGCCGAATCAACATGTGACTTAACAGCAACAACACCAACAAAAACAACAACAGTACTTAATGCACTTAGTATTGCCTCAAGCTTCGCTTGTGTCGAAAAATGAAACGATAAAAATATCATATGATGTCCTTTTTACTTTTGGGTAATGCTTATTTTCGCTTCGCTCTTTTTAAATGCAACTAAATAAAAAATGTTTACGACTAGAAAAAAAGCAACAATAGACTTGTAAAAGTCGTAAAAATAGTAGTAGTAGTGGGAAGCATGCACAAAAATAAACACAATAAATGGAACTCTAATCTAAGCGCATCCCATCGCACATCGTTATGAAACAATTTTACACCAAAAAAACGCTGAACGAGTGTCTTTTGTCGGAAGCTGTTGTTACTGAAGCAAGTTGTTAGAATTTTCTTTTTTTTTATCTTTTTAGTTGTTCTTGCTGTAAAATGCATTTTAACGATGCTCTAGCGAAAGCGTTTCCAACGACTTTAGGGTCAGTGGGAAAGACGATAAAATTTGTGGCATCGTAAAAACTAGAACAACACTTGTTCTACAGTTTCAATTTTAGAACAGCACAAACAAAAAGACTCAATTCTATTTAAAAGTAAATTGAATTTTGTCGGGTGCTGAGTTCCTGCTTTGAATTTTTGTTACTTTTCTACAGCTTTATCTTCGCTCTATTCACTTTTGTTTTGTAGGCTCGCTTTTATCCCTTTTTTAAGCTAATTTAAATTCAGTGAATCTCAAGCATATTAATTTCCCTAAAAAAAGACCCTTATGCAGATCCAATGTATATACGCATATATCTCGCTTTTCATATGACTTAGTTACGATTGTTTATAAGCTGTTTAAAATTCACTCTTCCATTTCATTAATCATACTAGTTGTTATTGTCGCTTTATTTTTGTTGCTGCTGCTGCTATTGTGCTTGTTGTTTTTGGTTTTGGCAACGTTAAAGCGGTTTGCAATAAAGTCATAAAGTGGACCTGGTCTTGATTTTGAACGTGTTCGGAATGGCTTAAAACTGAGTATAGCATTACATTAAAAAAAAAATAGTAGAAATAAAAAAAAGCAAATTTAGAATTTTACTGCTGATTTTTAAGGATAAATACAAAGCTCTTATCGGATTGCCTTAGATAAAAAGAGGTCCATTAGGTAATAAATTTAATTTAATATTTTATGGAAATGGAATGGAAAATATCAACAGCTCCTTTAAAAAAGTTTAAAGTTCAGAAGTTTAAAGTTCAGAAAAATCCGGTGGTGTGGAAATAATTATATTACATGTTGAAGTTTTTATTAATTTTAAACATTTACTCTCATCCGTAACAGTTACTCACTATGAAAAAGTCTTAGAATCTGTTTTGCAAAATGTTTTGACGTGGAACTACGTCCTTAAACGTGGTTTGTTTAGGGGTCATTTTCACAAATTTTCCCACTTACATGTGCCTTTTTTATTTACACTTTGGAGTCTTTCGGCATTTAATATTCATCGTAAAAAACCCATGGCATTGATCGCCAAAAAATCAGTTATGTTTCAAATGAAGCGAATATCTTTCTTTAGATGTTCTTATTTACTAAAGTAACAACATAGCAAAATTTATCAAGATAAAAAAATCACATTTTTATATGAAAAAAAAGCATACATAAAATTCTTCAGTAGCTGGATATGTTGCTGTTACGCTTGTTGGTTAAGTTTGAAATCACGAACGCAACATTGTGTCGTTTGTTGTTGTGCTGCTTGTGTACTTACTAGTGTCCTACCGAATATTCGGCATAGCTATTCGGCCAATTTTTTATTCTTCGGCTTCGGTTTTGGTTCAAAATAGCCAGATATTTGCCGAAAGCAAATCTTTGCAATCTGGCCCTTCATCGAGCGTGGTCAGTATGGTGCATCGTTTTTTGTTTTTTTTAATTCACTTCTAATAGCATTTTTCGGGTGCTTTAAATCATAAATAAAAAACTTGTACAAGGAGCAGGTCCACAATTGATTTCTTTAGGTGGCGCCATGCCCTAGAGAATCCACATATCGTAAAAATTCTACTTTTTCATAGTTGTTTGATAAATATTGATCTCTATAAAAGCGTATGCACTAAAGATCAGTGAAACATTTTTTTTTTTACTGAAGTATATGTAGACCAAAAAATCGGTTTTTTAACGGTTAATTAAAAGTAAAAGTACATGTCCACTATAGCACCGTGTATTCAGTTATCATAATAATCTAAATACTATAAAAGTGAAATTAAAAAATACTTTTTCAGAAATATTGCTTTAAAATCTACAAAATATGTAAAATCGTAAAGTCTACGCACTTAACTCTGGATCTGAAATATCCAAAGATGAAAAATTAGCGTTCGCTGATCTGAGAACTCTACAATAACAAAATCTTAAAAATATTATAACTTTGATTCCAGAGCACTTAGAGACTTCTAAAAACTCTTCAATTGAAGGTGTTAAATAGTACTACTATAACTTTTACTAAATACATTTTTTAGTTGGCGCACTTTTTCATAAAGTGCGATATTCTCACGAATTTGAAAATTTTATTCCTAAAATCTGTTCAAAGTATCGTCCTGAAAAATGGAATTGAATTTATATTTATGATTTTGGTTTTTTCAAATAGTCTACATATACTTCAGTAAAAAAAATTGTTTACTGATCTTCAGTGCATACGCTTTTATAGAGATGAACAACCTCTAGAGCAACTATGAAAAAGTCGAATTTTTACGATATGCGGACACTCTAGGGCGCCACCTGAAGAAATCAATTGTGGACCTTCTCCTTGCACAAGTTTTTTATTTATGAATTAAAGCAGCAGAAAATGTTATTAGAAGTGAATTTAAAAAAAAAGAGATGCTCCCTAGTGGTCAGTGAACAACTTTTTTACGTTGCTGAGCAGATATACATCTGCAAAAGATATTCAGCCCTATCAGGAATACGAGTTCACATGAATTTTGTTCCCTATTCCCCAAACACCGATCATGAATACAAATTCCTCTAAAAATTGTTCCCTTTTTATTTTCGAACATGGGAACACAAGTAGGTGGAAAAAATTTCTCAATTTTGAAAAATAAATTCAAGGTAACGGGAATAATGTAAGTATTGCCGTTACAATTTTACAAAAAATTAAAAAAATTTTAATTCAATGGCCGAAAAGTCTAAATAGACAAAAATTGGACATGCTCCTCGAGTTAATGGAAGCGAATCAAGACATTGCGCGTAGCTTCGTGAAACGGCCAAAACAAGAAGTGGAATCAAATTTATTAATATACGAAGATATTAACCTTCCCAATACTGCACTATGCATATTGGTAGGAGCTAGAGGGTTAAAGTGTTCCAAAATATTTCATGCCATGACAGTGAAAACGATATGGACACTATATAAAAATAACATTAAAAATAACAAAACATAAAAAAAAATTGGTTTTTTCATTTCATTTTTTATGTGAAACCTATAACTCGTAGAGGTTACAAGTCTTGGGTGACCCCTAATGAAATTTTCTTGAAAATATTTTTATGGAAGGTTTTAACCCTTGACCTCCCTCCAAAGTTGAATTTTAGGACCTTTTCCAAAAAAAGGGTCAAAATGGCCCATATTGGTAGGAGCTAGAGGGTTAAAGTGTTCCAAAAAAATATTCCCCGTGAAATTTTAGTTTAGGCTTCTGAAGATAAGAAGCACCCTGAATTAAGTTTTACATATAATTTTTACTATTTTTTATTTTCATTTTTGACCGAAAATTTAAAATTTGAAACCACTGTAAAAAAAAATTGTGACGTAGTGGAGCAAAAACGGATTTGGACTTTTGTTATTGATGTCAAATACTATCGTTTGAGTTTGGTTTGGTTCACGCCCGAAAATATGTGTTGCACTGTGTAATATTCCTGTTCTTCATTAATAATGCTTGTTATGTTGAATCGTAGACTCTTATACAATACATTTGTGTGTTGTTAAAATGTGTTTTTTCAAATTTTTGTGAAAGAGTTTGAGCTTAGACCAACAGTCGGCTTTGTCTTTATTTTAAAATTTTGTTTAAAGTCATTAAATGTATTTATTCCAAGGTTTGGTGCGATCAAAAAAAGTATGTTCGGAAGAAGGCCCAATTTAATATGACAGCAAAGACGGGAAACGGAGGTGGGCCGAACAAAGAAAACAAACTTTATGAGTATGAGAGAAAAATATACCACCTCATTTTCATGAAAGAAGCAGTGGAAGGTGTTTCGGAAGCTTCAAAGTTCGGGTATAAAACAAACACAGAAGATAAAGCTGGAACTTCACAACAAAAAACAAATTCAGATGAATTCCCTAATTTGTCGAATGATAGCGCAGACTTGTCAATTTTTTAAGACGACTTTGAACCTGAAATGGGAATAACTGAAGCCACAATAACACTAGACGATGCACAAAGATCGGAAAGAAGCCCGGAAATAACAGCAGATACATTGCCAAAGGCTAAACCGCAGAGAAAGCCAAAAAAAATTTAGACGATGAGTTACAAATCCAAAAAAAAAAATTTGAAATACAACAAAAAAATTTAGAAAAACAAGAAAAAATGTTTGGAATTGCAGCAAAAATCTCTAGAAATAAATAGTGAAATTGCTGGCAGCACAAAAAGAGTCTATCGGGCACTTGAAAGCATAATCAGTGTAAAGAAGAGAAAACTAACTGAAATGGCCCGGCATAACCACGAAATGGAAAAGTTTTGTAAGAACGAAATTGAGTACAAAATGGAGAAAAATAATCGTCAAATGGAGTTAAATAATTTACAGCGATGCTTTAAAAAATAGCATTGACTAAAACTGAACCTTCTTCTTGGATATTTTTTAATGAAAATTTTGTTTAATATACTTTCTCTTTATGTTCTCTATTTTATGGCGTACTAATAAATAACTAACGAATTTAAACTTTTTAGTTAAAAGATTTATTTGAATTTTCCTTTTTTATTTGAAGCTCTCAAATTTGTTTCCTTTATGTTCCCGAATACGCTTTGCTGCATCCAAATAGTTGGAACTGTCTGATTGTGTGATTTGTTCAACTGCACTCACAGATTCTTCTCTATAATCTGCTGTAAAATCATCACTTGTGCTGTAGGCTTTGTATTTCAAACAAATGTTATGTAACGCGCAACACACATTTACAATTTTTACAGCTTTTTGTGGACTATAGTGTAACTCCCTCGCACCAAGGAGACATCTCCACTTATTTTTTAGAACGCCGTTTGTCCTTTAAATAATTTTGCGGCAGCGTGCGTGAATATCGTTGAACCTGCTTTCACTTGATCCTGCAGATGGAACTCTATGGGGTGTTAAAAGCCATGGCTCCAGCGAATATCTGGCTATTAAAACTGTGAATTTTAAAATGACAAAAGCAAACAGATTTTAGACTTTTACTTTGAAGCCAAAAAGCAGCTTCTGCTTGTAAGTATTCCTGTTCCATCCTTGCTCTTACTTCGCTTACATTCCAAATGAAGGAGTCGTGGCATGTCCCGGGATATGTTGCAATTATGTAACGAATACGTAGTGTTGGCTACAATTTAGAAAATAAATTTGTAATTTTTATTTTTTTCGAGTGGTTATTGAGTTACGGGTACTCAAAAATTGAAAAAATTCGGTTTTTTCTCTTGAGGACTGATTTTCTTTTGATCATAACTTCGGTGAAGTTTGGAATAGAGCAACGATTTTAGATTCATATTAAAGATATTTTCAAAAGGCTTATTTTGTATAATAAAACTTTAAAATTTCTCAAATATTTACATTATTTTTTTTTTTGCATAAAAATTTTAAAAAAAATATTTTGTGAAAGTCATTTTTAAAAATTTTGAAAAAAAAATATATATTAATTAATGATAATTTATCTATGTTCTCTCAAAATTTCAGAGTGGGACGACAATGGGAACACTATTAAAATAATTTTTGAAGTAAATTTACTTTAAAATTTATGCTCAACACAGCAGCTTTCGAGAAAGCAAGAAGAACTGAACACACTAAAGAATACCATATGTGTGTGTATGTGCACAGTGCAAGATCGGTGCTTCGGTGTAAATAATATTTACTAAATAATATTTATTTATTTATTTATTTATAGTACGATAAGAACTTAGTTCTTTTAATGTACAAGCTGGAATAATATTTTTAGGATTATACAAATTAAAGATTTTCTTAAACCTAATTTAAACAATTAAACTTATTAAACTTAAAATTAATCTTAATGTTAAGTAGAAATAGAGGAATCCAGATAGAGTATACAATTGAAGTAATTAAGTGAGAAAAACAAAAAGTGACAAGAAGAAGGTATAGATTTAAAGAAAACTAGCGAATTTATTAATCGTTAATTAGAAGCAAAATGTTGAAATACGGCAAGTCTAAATCTTGTTATTTCCCTTAAAGTTCTTACATGGCTCGGTAAGGAATTCCAAAGACGAGTGGCATTAATAAAAAATAATCTTGTGGAGTTGAGGTAGTTGAAACTCGGTAGGGTCAGCATGAAACTTCTTGTTGAGTGACCAAATCGAATTTTTTCAAACAAATAAGGAGGCGTTTTAAACACTATTATTTTATGCAGAAAGATACAATTTCTAGCATTGAGATAGTTAATAATATCACTTCCAAGAATAGATTTTTTAAACTGAGATATATGATCAAATTTTCGCAGCCCATAAACATATCGTGTAACCTGGTTAAATGCTAAGTTTAATTTTAATTGAGATCGGGAGTCCAAATTGCTATAAACACATTCTGCATAAGTAATTATACACGCAGAGAAAAAACATAGTTGCAACAACCATGTTTTAAGAGGATTATAGTATGATTCGGATTATGATTGTTGCTAACATGTTCTTAAACATATAATATTTTCTTTGATCATGATAAAATGATTACAACAACCATATTTAGAAAAGGAACTTTTTGTAGGAACCAAAATATTATTGAAACAATCATTATTCTCTTATTGGGTCAAAAACAAAATGATTGCAACAACTATATTATGAATTTATTTTTAGGATCCAGAATATTATTGAATATTATTTATTTTCATGCACTCCAATTTCCACAGCTATTAAGTTAAGATATCTCCAAAGGTTAGCCATTAACTAGGCTGAACAGAAATATTAGTTCAATTAAAAAATTTTTTTGATAAAATTTTCTGTCCGAGCGGGGGTTTGAACCGCGGCTTTTTCGCTTACGAGCCACGCATACTACCAGTAAGCCACAGCCGCTACTACCGCTCGCCTGACTTATACCATTCATAAACATGGTACATTAAGTGCATTGTCACAAAAATAGCAATATTTGTGATAAACAAAATATGGTCAGAATTGCGAAATATGTTTACGGTAAAAAAGAGACATGTTTGCTACGATTAAAGTCGAAAATGTCACTTTTCTGCGTGCTGTTTTTAGGATCAGGCGATTTAAAACAAAACACAATAATTAAACTGTTGACAAACGAGACAGCACATAGCCAGGAATCGATAAAACTTATTGTGTCTGAATAAAGTGAAAGTTTTTCCTGCAAACTGTTCAGACACATTAAATTCTTTCGATTTTTGGTTATGTTTTGCTTCGTTTGCCAACATAGTGCAAAGAATAGTTCAGACAAACATTCAAAATTCTAATATGTTTGTCTCTGTAATAATATTCACATTTATCATGATTGACAGAACTACAACATTTTTGTTGCAACTAATAGTTGAGGCAATCACAGTATGTTGACGATTTCAATGATGTTATGATTTCAACTATAATGTTATTTTTGGTACCATCATTAGTAAATAACGACTTTATTGAGGCAAAAATTTGTGTTTGCAGAAATAATACAATAATTTTAGTAAAAAAATTATTATTGCAGTAATCATGTCTTAACCATGTCTTTTCTCTGCGTGTAGGTAGTATAAGTTGAAGAACAAACTTATGTTTCAATTCAACTGGCGTATAATCAGCTGAAACTCTTAGATTACGCAGAATATAATATACTTTTTGAACTACACTGTTGATGTGGTCACTGCAGGTAAGTGTAGAATTAATATGAAAACCTAGATTTTTGATTTTGCTGACGAATCTTAGCTTTTGGTCTTTTAAAATAAGGTCCGGTATATCTTCAAAGAAGACATTATCTTTGCTGATGGGTAATACAAATGATTTCGCAGCATTAAGTTGAAGCCCATTGCTAACAGCCCACTGACTTATACTTTCTAGATCCTCATTAAGCCTGAATACCAGGTCTTCCATGAGACCAGTTCTACGTGAGAGATATATCTGAATATCATCAGCATAAGCATGCATGGACGAATGCCCGCAAACACTAAAAATATCATTTGTAAAAATGGAGAATAAAAGAGGACCTAGTACCGATCCTTGGGGAGCCCCACTGCAAACAGACGAAAGACTTGAAAAATTTTCACCGACCTTAACTTTCTGTACTCGATAGGAAAGATAGTTGTTCAGGAGTAACACAGCGCTGTCAATAAAACCATATTTATATTTAAGCTTATAACATAGTAAATGGTGATTAACTGTGTCAAACGCTTTTGAAAAATCGAGTAAGCATAGCAGAGTTACTGATCCATTGTCATACGAGTTTCTTATATCGTCCAAAATCTTTATCATAGCAGTAGAACAACTATGTCCAATGCGGAAACCTGACTGCTGTAGAGATAACAGCTTATTTTGCAATAGGTAGCTTGATATTTGATAAGCCATTAGAGATTCACAAATTTTTGATAATGACGACAAAATGCTAATTGGCCTAAAATCATTGGGCTCATTCGCTGCGGTTTTTTTGAGAACAGGAAGAACAATTGCAGTTTTCCAAGAACTTTGAAAGCAAGATGTTGTGAAACAGTGGTTAATAATATGTGTCAGTGGACTGAGAGTAAATGGTAAGATTACTTTTATGAATTTAATATGAATTCCATCTGCTCCGACTGTATTTGATTTAATTTTTTGAACGCATTTTCCTACATCGCTTTCACTTACTGCAGAAAACTTAAACGTTTGTTCAACATATTGTGTTGGATTTGAAAAAATTATATAAACGGAGTTCTGCGTGCCAGACAAGAAAAAATTATTTAGAAGATCAGGGTTACGACATTCAGATTTTGTTTTGCTACAAATACCAAGGTTTTTGACATTGTTCCACAAATCTTTTGAAGAAAGAGATGTTTTAAGTTTGGAAAAGAAATACAATTTTTTTTTAGTGTCTTAAGATACGTGTTGATTCGTTTCTAGCTAATCGGTAGTTTTCCCAATTTTCAACTGTGGGGTATTTTTTCCACAAACTGTGTAGTTTATTTCGCTTGTTTATAGCGTTTTGAACTCGGTTATTGAACACTACGGTTAAAAGGGCAGGAGGCATTTTTTATGGTGACACTACGAGAGGGGACATGATTGGAAAATAACCTATTAATAATAAACGAGAAAAAAGTAACTTTTCATCAACAGTTTCACTGTTCCAAACTTCATTCCATTGAACTGTAAGTAGATCTTGTAAAAGAGCAAAACGATTTATATTTTTAAAGTCATGATACAAGTACGTGTTTTTTTTTTTTTTTGGATTCGCCCGGAGGTATGAAATTTTCCAAAGATACGTATACCCGTCCTATACGCATGCACGATTCACATTCTAAAATCTGCCCGAATCAGCCGGGACAGACAAAATGCACCTACGTACTAAAACATACCCCCTATTGGCAATTAGGATTTTCCACTAAGCACATTAATTGGCTTTTCAGCGGAATTTAAAAATTGAATATATATAAACGCGTATTTAAGTATACTTGATTCTATATAAATAAGCAACATCGAATTAAATAATAGTATTTATCAATTTAAGGTACCCGAAAAACAATCAAAAACACTAAACTCATTTTAACTGGTTTGCGGCCATTGTCCAACCCAATGACCTACGTGGAAATGAGATAAATCTCATATCCGTCAAATCAAAGTCCCAATTAGTTGGATATGCATTTGGGCCAACGCAGGCATAAAATTGTATGGAAAAGAGATATACTCTGGCACACCAATCCAGGTGATAGTGTGAGTTCAGTCTAATTTCAAATCAGGAAACCACGTGAGCACGTAAATCCCAATTCGATTAAAAATTAAAATATTGAATAATTAAAAAGTAAGTTTTAAAAACGATTCATATTTGATGGTGCTTACTTTATAAAACATAATATCGAGACAAAAAAGAGAAACAGAACAATCTCAATTGCCAATATTACATTGTTATAAAATTGCGTTAGGTATAATAGGATGAAGTTAAATTGATTTAATTATTTAAATGTAATATAATTTTCCGTTTTAAGACGTCTACCGAATCAGAAAAATTAATCATATTGAAGTTATCATTGCCTGCATTCAGCGGAAAGAATTGTTCCACAACTTTCGGGCTGAATGGTATGCTCTCACAGAACATGTTCCTTGAGATGTCACAATTTATATAGCGAAAATATTTTATGCTACTTCGCTACTTGAGCACTTTTTCGGCTAGAATGCGGCCATTGAAATCACTGCACATACATCGTAAAGGTTCATGAAGAGCGTAATTAGAACTGCACTGACTCAACTTGAAAAACAGAAAATGTCTAATTCCTCTCCTTGGGATGTTAAAATTTAGAGCTGAGATGAGATATTCCTAATTAATCTCGCCACGAAGTAATTTATACAGAAACATGACATTAAGCATCAATCTTCTGCTTCTTAGGGAAGGTAGTAAAATAATTTTTAGGCGTATTTCATACAATGGAAGCAAAATATTGGGGTACCAACGACTATGACGTAAAGCAAAAAGTAAAAACTGTTTTTGAACGGATTCTATGGCGTCGATGTAGACATTATATTGTGGGTTCCATATAACTGATGCATATTCAAGAATTGGCCTTACGAGAGAGGTAAATAATAATTTAGTAGTAAAGGGATCACTGAATTCTTTAGCCCATCTTTTAATGAAACCAAGGACTCCTCTTGCCTTATTTATCACCATATTAACGTGGAGATTGAAGCGAAGTTTTGAATCCATAATAACACCAAGATCGAGAAAACTGGAAACTATTTCTAAGTTAGTGTTATTTATAGTGTAATTTATGTTACTAGCAGATCTTCGCGAGAATGTCATTTGCTTACATTTTTTCAAGTTGAGATTTAATATATTTAAGCTACACCAGTCCACAAGTCTATTTAGATCAGATTGTAAAAGATGTCGTTCTTCGGGTGATTTGTAACAAAGAAAAAGTTTCACGTCATCAGCGTACATTAAGACGTTACAGTGTTTTATTACCGAAGGAAGAACATTAATGAATAGTAAAAACAAAACCGGTCCAAGATGACTGCACTGAGGAACGCCAGAAGTGACCGAAATACTTTTTGAAAGAGAATTCTTATATAAAACCTTTTGAGTACGTCTAGATAAATAAGAATTTATCCAATTTAATAATGTGACAGGAAATCCAATGAGGTGGAGTTTTTTCAAAAGAAGATTATGATTAACACTGTCGAAAGCTTTGCTAAAGTCCGTATAAATAACATCAGTCTGCAGTCCCAAAGTAAAACAATTTATAACACGCGTAGTAAGCTCTAAGAGGTTTGTTGTAGTGGACTTACCCTTCAGAAAACCATGTTGAAAGACAGAAATGTTGGAAGACACAGAGTGGGTTAATTGATCAGTTATGATTTTCTCAAATAACTTAGGGATTGCACTTAATTTTGCAATTCCTCGATAGTTAGAAACATCTATCTTGGAGCCAGATTTATAAAGGGGTATAATATAAGTGTCTATAACTTTGGAGACACAATGCGCACAAAATTAACATTTAAAGTACAAAAAATTAAATCGTGATCTGTTGATAAAATTCTTCGAAAAAAACTCATCTAATAGCAATTTTTGAAATTTTTTTCTACATTTGTCACATATCTTATGTTCAAGTGCTATGAAGGGAACTTTTTCTACCATCCATTGAGAAAGCGATCGTAAATTTCGCCTTTGAAATTTGTGATCTTTTCATTAAAAGGATTGAAACACAAAACTTTGAAATTACACATTTTATGTAAATTGAAATTGAAGAAACACTGACGTCAAAGGTTAATATTGAAGCACTTCACTTGCACTCACAGAGCTGGCGATTACTGGGATTTAAGGACGTTCGGTAATTTTTGTTAGGATTTTTATTTGTGAAGGTTTTTTCCTAAACGTGCTGCATGAATGTGTTGTGTGAAATTTAAATTTAATTGTTATAAGAAGAGTTTATTTCGAAGAAGGTTATCAACTCTGCTTAGCTTAGACCGAAGCACCGATGACGCACTGTGCACATACACACACACATATGGTATACTTTAGTGTGTTCAGTTCCTGTTTCTTTTTCGTAAGCTGCTGTGTTGAGCATAAATTTTAAAGTAAGTTTACTTCGAAAATTATTTTAAAAGTGTTCCCATTGTCGTACCAGGCTGAAATTTTGAGAGAACTTAGATAAATTATCATTAATTTATATATATTTTTTTCAAAATTTTAAAAAATGATTTTCACAAAAATATTTTTTTTAAACTTTTATGCAAAAAAATAACTTTAATATTTGAGAAATTTTGAAGTTTTATTAAACAAAATAAGCCTTTTGAAAATATCTTAAATATGAATCTAAAATCGTGGCTCTATCTCAAACTTCACCGAAGTTATGATCAAATGAAAATCAGTCCTCAAGAAAAAAAACCAAATTTTTTCAATTTTTGTGTAACCGTAACTCAGTAACCATTCGAAAAAAATAAAAATTACAAATTTATTTTCTAAATTGTAGCCAACACTACGTGTATACAAAGTTTAAACCAAATCGGAAAGGGTCAGTTTGAGAATTTAATTTTTTTTGTCCAAAAGCAATGGAATCACTCCTTTCATAAAAAAATAAATAAAATAGTGATAATATGTGAGTAACAGTAAGTTTTTCTCTCTGAAAGTTGGAAATATAAATAAAATATTCAATGCTCTGAAGACTCAAGTTTATAAAAATGTTATTAAAAAGTGTTAACTTTTATGTTAACATATCCTAAACTTTAAAATCCATTTAAAACAACCTCTTTAAATTATGCAAAACCAATGTTTATTTTCACCAACAGTGAAACTTCAATCATATTTTCAACAAAACGACTTCCATCACTTCCACAGCCGAAAACTATAAATTTACTGACATAAAAAAAAACAATTCTTGATATCCCGACATTAAGAATATTTGTTGTAAAAATATTTCGTTATTTCTATCAAACGAAAGATTAAATTTTGTCTAGCTAGCTTGTTCTAGACACAATACGCGTCTTTGTTGAACGTAGCAAGATTTGTACACTCAGAAAAAAAATCAACAGTGAAACTGTTAAATCCCATCCAACAGATGAGTTTTTGAAATTAACAGTCTGGACTGTTGATAAAATAACTGTTTTACTCAATTCTCATTTCAATTTCTAATTGTCCTGCATTAGGATGGCTGATATCAATATATATTCACAAAAAAGAAAAAAAAATTTAGTTAGGAATTGAAAGAACTAATTTGAAAGAACTCATCTGTTGGATGAGATTTAACAGTTTTCACTGTTAGTCTCTATGTTTTTTCTCTGAGTGCAGGAAACATTTTTTGTTAAATCGGTCAACAAAAAGATTGACCACCGCAAATCATTGAAATCTATTTATCTGACTTAAATGCGGCTTTGATCACTTTGCCTTTCAGCTAGCTCTTCATTTGTAGGTGTTTTAGGTTCTTAGTTACCTTTATAAACAATTTATTTAACATTTTAAGATAAGGAATTAAATTGGGAACTTTAGATCAAGTAAGTTTTTAACAAGGCAACAACAACAACAACAACTGTGTATAGAGTCAATCACTAAGCTGACTGACAGTCTGTTTCGGAAATCGCTACATTTCCTCTTCAGTAGTCTTTGAGTGATCAAACTGTGATCAACTCACTGTTTAAAGTCGTATATGATTTCACACATTTTGGAACTCATTCATCTGAAGTATATTGAACAAAGTGAACGTTAAAGTTGGCCACTTAGTCATATGACATTTTAAAGCAGTAGGCTATTTATAGATCACCTCCATCAACTCTACCAATGTTTCCATTTGTTCTAGTTGCTTCTTATTTAATGCAATATTCATTGGTGTTTGACAGTTTGTCGAAATGCACCATAGAAATGAAACGAGCTTCGCTAGAAACTGGTGTTTTAACTGAAATGTGGCAATTTTCACAACCAAATGTTCAATTACTCATGACTTTGACCGAAATCGAAATAATTTGACATTAATTAAACTTATTTGTCCGTGCTCTGCCATAGTTTATTATGCTTTTGCTCATTGTCCTGGTAGAGTAGAAAATTATCTGAGTTGTAACAACTCAAAAAAAAAGAATGAAAGTCTTTGAGAAAAATTTCAAGAACTTATCTTTATACTGTTTTCGCCATGCGTTTTCAAAATCTGCAGTCGGTTTGAGAAAGAGGTCAAATTTATGAATCTTTATTTATAGATCGAGTGTTAGTGTTTATATATTTATGCTTATCTTAATATAAGAGCGATTTTAAACTTTTGTAAAGAAGATGATTTCAGCAATATTAGCACTATCTACAAGAAGATGCTCAGACATTATTTTTAAATTTCAATATTCAAAATAGAATAAAAGAATTAAAAAAAGTCATCTTAAAAAAAAGCAACGCAGTAAAACTAGTACAAACATTTAGCAAACCGACAATTTAATGTAAAAATTTTTAACTTGCTGTCACCTATTGAACTTAATTAGCGTGAATGTGTCAAAAAGTAAATTAAATAGTAAACAGTCAGTCTGTTGCTTTAATTTTGGTTAAATTTAATGTTTGCTCTGCTTTCACCTGTGAGGAAAAGTTTTTAATAACTATTTGTAACCCTTGCAAATCAACACAACTCTACCAAATCTGTTCTAACAACAGCTAATAGCATTTTTAGACTACCTTTTAAGCTCCTAAGATAACATAAATAAATACTCTTTGAAGCCGTTAAATATTTAAATAGTCGAGATATCTTTAATCATTTTATGGATGAATTAAATTCCTACTCGCTCCACTTTTTGCCGCATCATTAGAAAAACGCTTGTGCAAAATTACAAAACAAAAATTAAATAACTTTGCATGTCCTTGCTGAAAACTTCCAAGCAAATGAATTTTTTATCCCTTTTGAAGAAATTATTTTTATTTTGTTTTTTTTATTATATTTTTCTTGCCTAAATAAAGCTAGAAACAGGATACGCTAATTAAATCCCTTTTGACCGAACCTTTTTTTTTATGCAAATACAACAACATTTCTACAAATTATTTGCTGTGCTGAATATTTGCGAAGTCAAGTACAAAGCAATGTTGGCAGAATAGAAGAAAATATGCTAATACGTTGAAAAGGAAAAAAATTAACACAACAACAAAAATTTGTCCTTACTTATTGCGCTGCTAATGAATCCCATAAGAATAACCAACCAAGGCCTGCAAATCTGATTCATGATTGTTTTTTTTTGCATTTTTTTTTCGGGCTGTCGCTCAAAGTCACTTATATTTTGCTGCCTTTTATTATTATTCATCATTAAGGACTTAGAATTGCCCGATGATTCTTTACGCTTTTGTCTGCTCATTACAACGTCCCAAAAGATTTGCTTTGTTATCCTTTTTTAATATATCAGAAATGTGGTTCAATCCAATAAAACTTGAGTCTCAAGTGTCTATTGAAGAAGGTCAAATAACATTGAAATATTCCAAAATAAAGCTCAGATGAAAGAATGTTCAGTTAGATATTTTGATAAACGAGTTGCATGTTTTTTGGGGGAAAACAAACACAAACTTTTTGCTAAGAACCCTTTTAAGTATAAGGAAAGCTCAAAAGTCAAGAGACCATTAGATGTTGTTAATGAACATTGTTCTTGTTTAACAAGAAAATTCTGAGGAAGAGACAGTGTACCTGTCATTGCACTATGGTTCAGGAATCCTAAATTGAGGAAATTCAGGAAAATCTTGCGCGCTTATTTCTATTGACGATCTTTTAATTAGATATATGTATATTAGGATGTCTCATCAAAAAAAGTTCTCTTTGCCACCGACTTAAAATAAACCTTGGTATATCCTAAGATAAATGCCAAATATTTTTTTGGTGTAACGATAGCCGCCAGTGAGCTTAACCATTTTAAAAAATCTCCAAAAACCATGTTTTTCGTGAAAAAATTAGCTGGTGTAGTAGTTGAAAATAAAGAAGTGGTCGGAAATAGTAGTACTGAAGAAGATCTTCCAAAAAATTTTAAATCTTTGCCGCCTGACCTGATATTGAGAATTTTAATGAAAAATTTTGACTTTTTTATTGAATTTTAACTAAAATTCGAATAACTTTATTATTTTTTATTCGATATTAGTTTTCAATATATCATTGAAAAGATATTGACAGATATTGAGAGAATATATACAAAAAAAAATCACATATATAAAACATGCAATTTAAGAAATTTTTAGGTGGGTTTTTTTTGGAATGGATGCTTTTTTAAATTTTGACGACGGACTTGGAATCAGCGACCAATTTTTAGCTAGTGCTATTTTTTCCCTAAATTTCCACTAATATAAAATGTTTTTAGTTGGCAAATAATAAGAAAGAAATTTGAATTTTAGTTAAAATCAAATAAAAAATAGTCAAAAATTTTCATTTAAATTCGCAATATCTTCGGTCAGGCGGCAATGATTTAAAACGTTTTTGATCAGATTGGAACATCTTCTTCAGTGTTACTATTTCCGACCATTTGTTTATTTGTAACAACTACACGAGCTAATATTTTTACGAAAAACATGGTTTTTGGAATTGTTTTCGAAATAGTTTAGCTCACTGGCGCCTATCGTTACAGCCAAAAAATGTTGTGCATTCGTCTTAGAATCGGTCAAGGTTCATTTTAAGTCGGTGGCATTGACAACTTTTTTCCCCCCATAGAGGTCGAGGCACCCTAATGTATATTAAAATTGACAAAATTTAACACCTGACACGCCCATATACCAAAGCAACATTTTGATCAATAGCAACAAAGACAATCAACAAACGAGATTTTTGCAGGAAAATCATTTATATTTTATAAAAATCTCAATTTTTATAAAAAAATGATAATAAACATTCAAAATGAAAAAAAAAAAACAAAAACACACAAAACATCTATTGGTTTTCACTTAGCTATATTCTACACAAGTAAAAATTGATGGTCGTCTACGTGAGAATCAATTCGACAAAGTTTTTGTGGGACCGATGAGAGTTAAAGAATTCCATTTGACATGAAAGTGTAATTTAACAAAAATTTTAAAAACAAATGTGTGCTTTAAACCCGAGAAACAATTTCATATTTTGTGTCAATACAGTAGCTGATATATGAATGTCCGGTTCCTATGTCGGTAAATGTCCAATCTCCACACCGAAAGAAATGCTAGTTCTGAAACACCCTGGCACTCGTCAGTTTATTGTGTCCGATTAAAGTCGCTCGTTTTTCAATACTTTATTAACATTATACGGACTTTTAAAAGTTGTTATAAAAAGTGATAATTTTATAAAAAGTGAAAACAGGCAGCAAGGTAGTATAAATATGTGTATACCACCTTGAAATACACACTCTTGTCTTTATTTTAACATATATACATATTTTAGTCAGACCTGGTAAGATTTTTAAGTATTACTTTACTCTATAAACCGAAAAAAAAAAATCCACAAAGAGCAAAACATCTTTAAAACTCAGCAGAAACTAAAATTGGAAGTAATTGAAACAAAATGGTTATGTTGTATATCTGTCAAAGTGTGTTTGATACTTTTTGCCGCTGGCTTGGCTTCTTGAACCATAGTGTATTATGAGAGACAACTGACGGTAGCGACAGCTAAAAGCTTAAATGATGCAAACTTGAAGAAAGGGTTTTAAGAGATTTCAAGGACATCGGTGTACAGGAGCATGAAGAGTGCATAGAGTAAATAATTTTCTCAGAAATTTAAACTTAGATATGAAAGGTGATTACAGATGTATTAGATATCAAAAGAAATATGAATCTTTTAAATAAATAAAAATCTTTTGAATAAATATGATACGAAGAGAAAAGAAAAATAAATAAATATAATATTTTGATATTAAAGTAGTATTTGACATATTAACCCACCGGGAAAAAAGAATAAATTGTGTATGAAAAAGGAATCAATTCACTTTTCCAATTATTGATTCTAGAATTGATTATTTTTAACATTGTGATGTCCTACAAAAAGGAGTACATTCTTTTCTGCCTTCCACTTGAATCACTGCTGAAATCGATTCTTTTATTTGCTTATAAAATGGATTCTTTTAAATGAAAAAAGTATGAATTTTTTGAATATGAGAAAAGTATAAATCGCTAAGAAGCCCTTTTGGAATAGATATTCATGAATGAATTCCATAATGCATAGGTTTGTATTGAAAATCTTTATATTGAGAATTGAAAATCTTTTATTCTTTTTTAAATAATTAATAGAAAATTATATTATAATAATTCAAATTAAAAGAGAAAATTATTAGGTAATTTGAAAGAATAAATAATATTAAGACAGACGAGATTAAGATTATAATAATACCACATTTATTGCAAAAATATTGATGTTTATGATGTAGGTTGTTCCTTCCGTTTTGCTTTGAATGTATCCTTATAGTATTTACATTTTGACGTATCCTTCCTTGCAAATGCACTCTGCATATAAAAAAAATATTAAGATATGATTTAAACAAGTAAAGAGCAATGGTTTTTCATAACTTACCAAACAATACATTATTAAAATTTTCGAGCCTTCTGATGCAGTTTATTCCTTCAACGCTGAGAAATCAAACAGAAAGTAAAATTTTTAAGAAACGCGTGAAAGGAAAACAACATAACAATCGTTTTTCAAAAATATCTGACAAAAACAAAAACATCAACAACAAACAGAAAATACAAATAATAACAGATTGATTCTTTTTTCGCTTATAGCAGAATTTGTTTCAGAATCAATTCGTTTTTCACCTACCATAAAAGCAAGCAAGGAATCTAACAACATTTACTTTATTATAAATTGTTATATACTTCATAATCGATTCCTGCAGCAATAAAAACGAATCATAATTTTTTTGTTTATTGGTTCCAATTCATAGGTTTTGCTTTAAGTTTATGTATTCTTTGGAATGCATTCTAAAATGCATCACAAGAATCCATTCAATTCCTGATTTTTTTACGAATTAATTTTCATTTTCCCGGTGGGAATTGTTACATTAAAAAAATACAAAACGTAGCAAAAAAAAACATGCCGTCTGTGTTGTGAATCATGATATAAAACTACCATCTCCGTCTGTACAAGCAATAAATATACTAAACATATATCCAACTGCTTCCAAAGAAGCGAAGAATAAAAAGCGGTGCGACAATCCAGTGTCAAAGTGGAATCGCCGTATTAACGATAAGTTTTAAAAACAGCCCTATGACGAAACCTTTAATACGTATAAGGTGTTGCATAAAAAGTTAGGTAAATACATTTCAATGTGTTATGTATTTTCATTAATATTTTTCAATAACTCTGCACTACAACTTTAGGAATGTTTTATGGTCCAAAAATTCCTTCAGCTTATCGTCAAATCTACAAATACGTGCGAAAGTCTACAAAATATTCCTGGTCTTACAACTACAATAGAAGAAATGAGAAAACTTTTATTGGCATATTCTATATTACCGCATACCAAACGATGCCTAATATAGAGTCACACTGGTCAAATCGTAAGTCTTAGTGTTGCTCTTATATTAAAAACAATGACCAGAAATAGATTTTGGTTGATCAAAAATTATTTGCATGTTTGCGACAACAAGAAGTTGATTAGAAATTGTAAGTTTTCAAAATTGTCACCTTTTAATGAGTAGCTTTGCGACTGAAACTGTTAGTGAGAATCGGACTAATTATGCTTCTTTACCTACCCTGTTTGTTCGTTTTTACTTGTAAAATGTGCATAAATAGTGAACGCTTTTTGCTGAGCCGAGCTGAATTGAAACACAAAAAAGCATTTGGGCAACAGAGATGCATGACTTGCGTTCTCTATAGCTCCAATGTATTTTCGCCTCGGCCCAACAAAAAGAACGTTCACTATGAACGTGGCCTTTGGTTGCGGCCAGAGTAAACAATGATGCGGGCAGGCTGAGTGAATGCGAGCAGTTAAGAACAGACTAGTGTGGGAATAAGTTTTACATTTTTTTTTTTTTATATATCTTGTCTATTCTTTATGCTTTGCTAATTCTTTTGAATAATATTGAATGTCAAAACAAAAACAAATAAATGCAAAAACGACTAATTGCTAACAACAACACAAATCTTTGTCGACGTCGATCGAAAACATAAACATGTGCGTGAACGGTTTTGTTGCATTTTCCATAGATTTGTTGTTGTTGTTGTTTGTTCTGCTAGCTTTGTTATGCTGTTTTTCAAAATATAATAAAAACCAACAACAATACAAAGCACTCGAAGTTAACAAAATATTCAAATACACTTGTTCATGCGCAACAAATGCAACTATTACTCTAACAGTAACATGTGCGTGGTCGCTGCCCACCCAGCATTCGAAATTTTGTAACATAAAAAAGTCGTTTTTGACTCTCCTCCGTAATGGTGACGGTCGAAAGTGTGCTCATTTTCTGATCACAAAACTCTTTGTTTGAGAGAAAATGGTACTTTAAATTAAAAGCGCGACACTTTGAAGAGTCATTTTTTGATCTTGAAAATATCAAAAAATCATTAAAATACGACTTAATTTTGAGTTTTTGTTTTTAGTTTAGTTTTATTTGAATTTTCTGCACTCACTTTTTTAAAATGTCAACTTCACACCACGATTGCACTGCAACAACTAAAGATGCTTCTGCATACGACATATATTTTGTTTTTGTAGATCACCAACGGACGCCAAAACAAACTCGTTGTCTACAAAACAATCTTCCAAATGCTGGATGGGTGCTGTTATTTTCATGTTTGTTTCACATTTTGTTGTTGTTGTTGTTGCTGCATTTTTGTTGTAATCGTCAATGTATTACGATAATTGTAAGACAATAAAAAATGTCCGTTTCAGTTTGACACAAAAAAAAAACAAAATCAACTGCGCGAAACCAGCGCCAGCCTGATTTGTCGCAAAAGTGCCTAATCTGATCTGCCTGTTGTAACTCTGCACACTTCAAGCAGGCTTATATGAAATTGTATGAATCAAGTTTTGTCGCACTGGTACCAGTGGCGGATTTAGGCACTCAGCCACCCTAGTCGTCCCGAAGTTAGTGCCGCCTCTAACATATTAAATATTAAATTTTTTTCTTACAATAGAACAAAATTATAAAAATAGTATTTTTTATAAAATAATTATGTGCTCGTGCAAAATCATTTATTACGTCCTCATGACTTGATTTTGTACTAGATCTGCTTCAATATTTAATGAGGCTAGTGCAAGTAATTGCTCCTCATTCATAGTTGCCCGTAAATAGTTTTTAATTATTTTTAATGTAGAAAATAAGCGTTTTTCTGAACAGTTTCTTTTTCTCTTCCTCTCAATCTTCATACTTGGGTATCAATAACTTGGATATTTTTTGAATAAATATGAATAACAAATGTCATCCGCAAACGAATGGATTGGGCTATGTGTCAACGAAAGAAGGTTGTTTATAAAAAACAGAAACAAGGTTAGCAGTACAACCGAACCCTGCGGTACTCCTGCGTTGATGGCCTGCTCCTTGAACAAAATACCTATACGAATCGCTCTGTCCTTGATGAAACACGTGATCTATTGAGCAGAGTTAACACCAACACCATATGAAATTAGTTTTGACACGAGCGTTTTATGCCACACTCGGTCAAACGCATTTAAAATATCCAGAGAAACAACCTTGTTTTCTCCGAAAAAGTAAACGAAAAGTAAACAACGAGTATATATCTATAAGAGATTTCACTCGTCGCTCGTTATTTTTTACTCGCCGATATTAGCCATCCATCGACAGGATAGGGTATTTTGATGGGACATTTATTTTATACCCCTTCAAAAGTGCGAGTTTGTTTACATTTTGTTTTCTATATATTGATCATTTTGGCTGCGTGCACAAGAGAGCAAAAAGATTGGTATTTTTTAATGTGCTTGCCTGTTTCTTCTTATTTGAATATCTGAAGAAATATTGCAAATTTTATGAATGAAAATAATATTTTACAGCTTCTTATTTGCATGTGCATGGTTGCCGAGTTTATTTTGTTTCCAGCTGGACATTTTTGTTGTGATTATATTTTGCTATATTTTGTTTGCTGCTGCAGACAAGGATTTTTAGATATTTCATTAGTTGAATAGAAAGACAGAATTCTGATTCGGCTAGTGAAATAATTATTGGATAATAAAAAAATTTAGCAATAAAATAGAATTGGTCTAGCAGTATTTAATAAATTTAAAATAAAACAAAGAAATATTATAGATTTAATTAATGAGAATAAAAGTTATATTTGATACAAATTTTACAGGTTATTATATATATGTATGTGTTTTTTTTTCTTCCTTCTTCTTTAGTTTGTTTCTAGCTGGACATTTTCCTTGTAGCAATATTTTGCTTGCTACTTTGGATACACAATCATAATTTTTAAATACTTCATTACACCAATAAAAAGACGAAATTCTGATGATTCGGCTGATGAAATAATTATCAGTTAGGACTTGAAAAAAAATTTTTAACAAAAATGCTTTTAATAAATAAAATTAACTTGAATTAACAAAATACAAACACCAAATTTCTTCAAAATCAAAGAAGAATTAATTGTATAAAGATATGTTCCGGCAGACGTTTCTATATATTCCTGCCACCGCCTTACTGCCATATATGAATTTTCATGCTAATCGGAAAAAAAAATTTTGTTTTCACCATTTTGAGTATAGTTGCCGAGCGTATCTATATAAACTAAATTAAAAAATTTTAGTCTAATACAACTAAAACCGTCCAAAATATAGCATTTTTGTTGATTTGTAGACGGTAAAAGAGGGTGTGGCAAAATATTATCTCTTAAACCATCTAGAACTCAAAACAAATCGAGTGCCAAAATTTGAGCTTAATTTACTTTATACCTATCGTTTTAATATTTTAACTGTATTAAAATGTAGAACAATATATATTTACGAATTTCGTAATCATTTTTTTTACTAACACTTTTTACAAATTTTACAAAATTAAATAGTTTTTAATGCTTGTATTAAAATGTATTCCAAGATTTCTGACCATGAAGGTAGTATATTATTTTAAAAAAATTAAGAAAAATAAAAATTAATACAATATATGTATATTAGACCGTCCCAATTTTTCAACGTTTTTCGAAAAGATTCCGGGACACGTTGATTTCTGATTCTACTCTTAAAAACATGAATTTTGGTATATAACACTTTAATATTAAGTAACGGTCGCGCAATCGGCTTAAAGGCATTTTGGCTAAAAATTATATTTTCGAAAAAACAAGAAATTTCTTCTTCAGTATTTTTCATATCACTATGAAACTAATGAAACAATTTTTATCAATTTATACTTATTTAAAAGCTTAAAAAATTTTCCATCTTACGCTATAAGAAACATTGCATTTTGTTCTGTACATTTTTTTAAAAAACTCTGCAAAGTGAAATTTTGATTAAATTTTTTTCGAAAATTTGATAACTTCAACTCACATTACCCCGCTTTACAAGAGCATAAGGAAGAAATTTTTGTTTATGTAAATTTCGTATTTTGAGGAATTTTACTGCAAAAATTTTGATGTATAATTTGAAGATTTATGATACGGTATTTTTTCGAAAAAGCAACACAACTGCACAGTGAGTTTTTTTTAAAAAAATTCAATTTTATTTTTATTAAACGTAGCTATAAGAATTTATGTAAATAACCATAATAAACAAAATTATACGACATTAGTTTAAGTTGCGAAGTATTGTACGTTTTCTGTTGTCAGGATGATTTTTATTGTAATGTCCAATTACTTGGATGACACAATTTTGCTGTCCATTGTCCACGTATTATTTACCATATTTAGAAGTCATATGATTCTTTCTGCTGGATCATTTAAAATTGTTACATTCTTAAAATTTTATTTATTTCTAATAAATTTTCATTCGTACTCCAGGATGCATCTTAATAAGTTCCTTACAAGAAAAAAATCTTGAAAAACTGTATAGTATAGTTAAGCCAGCGAAGGTGTCAAAGGCCAACTCATAGCAGAAAAGCTGCATAACAACAAACAAATAACATTAGAATGCAAAACAGTGCATCGTAATACTGATAACATACTAGGGCTATTCACAATCCAGTGCAAATGGTCTTGCACCATATCATTTGCAAAATGGTAAAATATATATTTACTCTACATTAAGAAAATAAAAAGAAATGCATTTACTACGCTATTGCATATATACAACACTAAAATCCATAGCTAAAATTTACTATACATTGCAATACTAAATTGCAAACTGACTGCTGATTATAAAAAAAAGTAAAGGCGAAATAAACTGATATGGAAGATAAGCGAATAAAAAACCAAATAATTGTGCTTAAAGAATTTTTTTCTACATGAAATTGAGTTAAGCGAAATTTCCAAATTAAAATAATTTTGCTTTTCATCAATTGGCTGTGAATTTCACGTTTTACAACAACTGTAGCAAATTATATCAAAAAGGCCGTTCACAATTGATAGAAAATTTTTAAAATTTTTTATAAAAGCACAAATATCCAAAATACCCGAAATTGTGAATTGCCCTACTAAAAATACAAGCGCATTAAGATCCGTGCTTTTGTTAGATTGTTGTTGTTTCGGAGAATGATCAATATCAGATTAATAGCATAAAATCCGTAGTCACAAGGAAGAATGACTAAACTGAAGCTATCGTAAAAAAACGATACGCCATTTTCTTTATTGCCATTCCTTGGAAGGATGAAGGAAAAAGCTTTTTAACCATAATAGAGTATCACTTATGTCTGCACATATTTCGTTTGTAACGGTTCATATATTTTAATTCAAATATTCATTAAATTCATAATATTCATTTTATTGACTATGAGTTTAGTCATTATTCCTCGTGACCACATAAATAGTCATTTAAATAATTGCATATTACAAAAATTAAGTTGAATGTCTTGCAATTAAAGCTAATACCATATATATATATCTTTTACATACCTACTTATGTAGCTACGTTTAATAAAAATAAAATTAAATTTTTTTTAGAAAAAATTTACTGTACAGTTGTGTTGCTTTTTTGAAAAAATTCCATATTATATATCTTTGAATAATACATCAAAATTTTTGCAGTAAAATTCCTCAAAATACGAAATTTACATAATCAAAAACTTCTTCCTTATGCTCTTGTAAAGCGGGGTAATGTGAGTTGAAGTTATCAAATTTTCGAAAAAAATTTAATCAAAATTTCACTTTGCAGAGTTTTTTAAAAAAATGTACAGAACAAAATGCAATGCTTCTTATAGCATAAGATGGAAAATTTAAGCTTTTAAATAAGTATAAATTGATAAAGATTGTTTCATTAGTTTCATAGTGATATGAAAAATACTGAAGAAGAAATTTCTTGTTTTTTCGAAAATATAATTTTTAGCCAAAATGCCTTTAAGCCGATTGCGCGACCGTTACTTAATATTAAAGTATATACCAAAATTCATGTTTTTAAGAGTAGAATCAGAAATCAACGTGTCCCGGAAACTTTTCAAAACGTTGAAAAAGTGGGACGGTCTAATATACATATATTGTATTAATTTTTATTTTTCTTAATTTTTTTAAAATAATATACTACCTTCATGGTCAGAAATCTTGGAATACATTTTAATACAAGCATTAAAAACTATTTAATTTTGTAAAATTTGTAAAAAGTGTTAGTAAAAAAAATGATTACGAAATTCGTAAATATATATTGTTCTACATTTTAATACAGTTAAAATATTAAAACGATAGGTATAAAGTAAATTAAGCTCAAATTTTGGCACTCGATTTGTTTTGAGTTCTAGATGGTTTAAGAGATAATATTTTGCCACACCCTCTTTTACCGTCTACAAATCAACAAAAATGCTATATTTTGGACGGTTTTAGTTGTATTAGACTAAAATTTTTTAATTTAGTTTATATAGATACGCTCGGCAACTATACTCAAAATGGTGAAAACAAAATTTTTTTTTCCGATTAGCATGAAAATTCATATATGGCAGTAAGGCGGTGGCAGGAATATATAGAAACGTCTGCCGGAACATATCTTTATACAATTAATTCTTCTTTGATTTTGAAGAAATTTGGTGTTTGTATTTTGTTAATTCAAGTTAATTTTATTTATTAAAAGCATTTTTGTTAAAAATTTTTTTTCAAGTCCTAACTGATAATTATTTCATCAGCCGAATCATCAGAATTTCGTCTTTTTATTGGTGTAATGAAGTATTTAAAAATTATGATTGTGTATCCAAAGTAGCAAGCAAAATATTGCTACAAGGAAAATGTCCAGCTAGAAACAAACTAAAGAAGAAGGAAGAAAAAAAAACACATACATATATATAATAACCTGTAAAATTTGTATCAAATATAACTTTTATTCTCATTAATTAAATCTATAATATTTCTTTGTTTTATTTTAAATTTATTAAATACTGCTAGACCAATTCTATTTTATTGCTAAATTTTTTTATTATCCAATAATTATTTCACTAGCCGAATCAGAATTCTGTCTTTCTATTCAACTAATGAAATATCTAAAAATCCTTGTCTGCAGCAGCAAACAAAATATAGCTACAACAAAATCACAACAAAAATGTCCAGCTGGAAACAAAATAAACTCGGCAACCATGCACATGCAAATAAGAAGCTGTAAAATATTATTTTCATTCATAAAATTTGCAATATTTCTTCAGATATTCAAATAAGAAGAAACAGGCAAGCACATTAAAAAATACCAATCTTTTTGCTCCCTTGTGCACGCAGCCAAAATGATCAATATATAGAAAACAAAATGTAAACAAACTCGCACTTTTGAAGGGGTATAAAATAAATGTCCCATCAAAATACCCTATCCTGTCGATGGATGGCTAATATCGGCGAGAAAACAATAACGAGCGACGAGTGAAATCTCTTATAGATATATACTCGTTGAAGTAAACCATTTTTCAGTTAAGAACGTCATAAGTTCACCAGTAGGCCCTACGGAAACCATATTGACGATCGCTGAGCAGTTGGTTGTGCTTTGAAAAGCGTAGAGCACAACGCAATGGGTCGGCAGCTTGCAGGATTCGTGGCACCTTCATTTTTAGGTACTGGCTGGACATTTGCGACCTTCTTTTCCAACCAGATGGAAATACTTCTGTTCTGTAGGAGATGTTGAAAAGGTTGGGCTAAGGTCGAGCCATCAAAGAAGTACACATTTCAAGCACAATTTACGGTATTGCATCAGGTCCAGAAGCTTTGTTTATGTTAAGATTTTTACTGAGCCTTCTAACAGTTCTCTTTCGAAAGTAAATTTCTTGAATTGCAAAAGAAATGCCCTCAGCAAAGGGTTGTGACAGATTGCTATCAAGAGTGTGGAATTTTGTGCAAGCGATCCAGCCAATAGGTTCACTTTATCAGCCGAGTCTTTAACATCTTTAAAAGAGTTAGAATCGACTACAGTGTCCGATTCTTTACCAAATGTCCAACAATTTTCGATCGCTTTGAGGCTTATAATAAACTTTTTTCAAATGCAAGCTTCGTGCAGAAATTTTTAATCCTTTAAAATTGCATTACAGCAATTCCTTTCCTCAATGCGAAGACTTTTGTTACCAGCATTCTTATTGGAAACCCAATTCTGAAATGCTTTCTCTGTAGACATGACTGCAAGTCTCATTTAACCATTAAACCTTCTCGAAGGTTCTATCAGGAATACTTTAATAAATTCACAATAATATTTATGCATTTGGATCACATCGCAAAGATCACGTAAATGCAAAAAATTATTTATTTTTGATGCAGAACTTACACTTTGTTTTTCTGTTTGCAATAATATTAGAAGAAAACTTTTTCAATTAACAAAAAACTTTAGAACACGAAACAACAAGTTACTTTTTAAATAAGCCTAGATATTGTTCTGTCGTCCTTAAGATTTTTCAGCCATCAAAATGATTCCGCCCGCTAAATACACTCAACAAAACATTTTAAAAAATTTGCAATTCATTACCCCAATTTTTTATTCAATAATACCTTATATTAATTAGGAAAGACCAAAAATTGCATTTCGTTATTCATTGATTATTTTTTAAATTACCGCCAATGACATGTCCATGTTAAAGTAATACTTTCTGTAACCAAAAAAGTAATCGATTGCACGAGTTTTCTGCAATATTTTATTCATTGCCTGTAAGCCAAGTTTTTGCTGGTAACTTTTTCTTAGACTTTTGTCGCTCAACATTTGGCCGTCCAAAAATGTACAGTACTCGTCAAATAGTTTATTGATTAATGTTGAGTTTGTTTATAAATTAGCTGCGAAAATATTTTGCCGCAACCAAATCGACTCTTTTCCTAACTTTTTGTTTTCCTCAAAATTTTTCAGCCCTAAAAACTTTTGCCGCCTCTTAAATCTTGCCTAAATCCAGTACTGACTGATACAAGAAAGCAAACCTAATCGCTAACCTACCCGCATCATGGTTCACTCTAGCCGCAACTTTACTGGATATAAATGTTATGTACAGTTGCGTTCAAAATAATAGCAGCGTTATTACACGGAATGAAAAAATCAAGCATTCTGTGCTTGAATCGAGCAAATAGGCTAGCAATTTACACTCAAGCGAAAATTTCTCAATTCAAGCCTTATTTTGCTAGAATTTAGCAAATTTAGAACACATGTTATTAAGAAAAAAAATACTCAATACAAGCAACATTTGCTTAAAACTCAAGAATATTTTTTCTACATTCGAGTCTAATATTTACTTGATATGAGAAAAATTTTCTTGATTCAAGTAAACAATTGGCTGAAAACTAGAATAATGTGCTAGATTTGAGAAATTTATTCTCTTGAATTGAGACAATTTGCTTGATTCAAGTAAATAATTTACTGAAAACTAAAATAATTTGCTCGATTTGCACAAAGAAACAACATTTTCGCATGCTTTGTTGGCACACATTGTCGACAGTGATCTTGAACGCAGATTTTGTTGTCTAGCGACTCTTTTACGACAACTTCAAGATTTTCATGATTGTTGTAATTCGCTGAATTGTTCAATCTTTGCGTTTGCTTAAATTAAGAAAATATTTTCTTGATTCAAATCTTGTTCGAGGATCTAGAATCAAGTATTCTATGCTTGTTTCAAGCTGTTGTCTATTTGCTCAAGCAAAATATTTGCTTGAAATAATAATATTATTTCCCTCCGTGTATATTCAGACATGTTTGGATTAATAATACTAGTCTACAAATTTTGGATCCGGTAAACCCATTATAATTCCTTTATATACTTTCAACACTGTAATTCAATATTAATTGTAATTTTAATATTCTAAAATTTTCAAGATACAGGGTGTTTTACGTTTTTGGCACGTGTTAAGTATTATTGATCAAGATTACCACTAAACATGAAATAAAAAATAATATTTTCTTTTTTAGAAAAGTTATCAACTTTTCCATCAATAAATCAACCACTTTCGTGTCATGTGTTGTAGCGCAGCTAAAATTTTCAGATTATCCAACGAAATATCTACAAATTTTGTATCTTTTATTTAAGCGGTGCTGTTATCATCCGAATTTAGAATTAAGAAAAAAACTGTTGATTAAATGTATTTTTACATGAAAACCAGACATTTTAAATTTGGACGATTACAGCTCCACTTAAACAAAAGATACAAAATTTTTTGATATATTGTTGGATGATCTCAAAATTTTAGTTCTTCTACAGCTCGTTTGTGATATATTGATGGAAAAGTTTATAATTTTTCTAAAATACTAAATATTGTTTTTTTTATGGTAAGTAGTTTAGATTATAGTATTCTGAAAACGATCAAGTTATTGTCAGGCACATAGACGGCTAAGAACACTTTGTACAGAAAATGGAAAAAGGTGCTCGTTGTCGGTAAAACGGTGGAAATACTTTTTATGGTTTTAGAAAATCACTATCGACGGTTGGGTATTTTTATAACCAAGGACGGAGATTCTCTCTAGAAACTATCAGAAATATGAAATCCTGAATTACGAATTTCCTTTCAATAGCAGGTATAGTTGGTTTATTGGCCTTGCGAGCTTTATATTTTTCACATGAAATAAATGATAATAGCGCAAATTTTCTGATTTTATAATTTCATCATTTTTGACCTTTAAAGTGATAGCGTCAAAACATCTTGACACCTTTAAAAAAAATTAGCTCTATGTTTTTTAAATTAACTCCAAACCATAGTAAAATTTGAGAAGGTAGAAGCATTTCGAAGAGACAGACTACCGAAACTCTCAAAACGAAGTTGGCAGCTTATAGAAAATCTGAAACCGAAGAGAGAGCGAAAATTGGCCGCATTCAGCAAAGTCAACTGTTGTGCACTGTTATGGTAGCGATACCGTAGAAAAGTTGACAATTATTTAATATTATTATTATAATTAATTTAATTATGTAAATAATTTAATTGCAAAGGTTTCTCACTCAAATTTTCAGAGTTTTCAGAGTTTTCAGTGTTTCAGCGAATTTTAACACAACAGTCAGTTACCAACTGTTGACTCCGCTAAATGTGGTGCTGATTTCCTTTTGTTCTCATTCGCAAAAAGCAGACTTTGACATTTTTGGGTATTAGAAAGAGCACGCAGTCTGTAATGCATCTACCTTCTCTAGTTCTGCCATGCTCCAAACCCTAGGTACGAGAATGTTTAACCATCGTTAATGGGTTCAAAATAAAAGTAGTGATTTCATTGTTGTTAATCAGTACATATACTTTAAGCTATTCTGCTATTTTAGGCCCATAAATGCACCTTTTTCTTCTTAGAAATATGCCTGCTGAACAATTCAAGCTCTCCTGTGAAAAGAACGACCTTTTTTTAGGTCAGCCACGTGACGATGATCAGCTATACGTAGCTTCGTTTCATTCTCGTTTTAGTTGCACCGGCATAGTCTTAAACGGCCTTCAATCGAAGTAAAAATTGTTCCTCCTGTTACGATTAATATTTTCAAATCAGATTAAAAACCATCATTGAAAATGGAAACAACAAATTAATTGGTTCGATGGTTAAATTGCCAGCGTCTAGACACTTTAAAAACTTGTGTACAAAAAATCTCTCATGCAATTAATTGCCTATTAGCGTATTCCTGGGTATTTAAAGGATAGCTTCCCTTATCGTATTGTCATTATTTACAATGTCGTCGACAAACCCCGGACAATAACTTAGGTATGTTCCCTCAGGTAACGTACCTTTCTGACCAATGAAGAGTTACTCTTTAAGAGGTTGTATCTTAAAAACTATTTAAGAAACATACTATAAAACTATTATACATAAACCAGTGGAAAATAATAAAAAAATTAATGTTTTAAAAATGCACACTAGTGGTGTGAAACATTTTTTAAGCAGCTGGCATTTTATTTAAACGTGTGTATGTGTGTGGGGTTTTTTTTTAATATATATTAAATTTTTTAATAAATCACATGCCACCATGTGAAGAAACACAAATAAGTTATAATATTAATTTGATTTAGACGCCATACATTCATATATAAAACAATTACTTGCGAAATAACATGAAACACACGAATGCTTACATGCTTGTAAACAATTTCATACATAAACACACTCCCATTACACATATGCAAGCAGGGACATTCAAACACACATAACTTTCGTGTTACTCCAAAACTTGTACTAAAAACAAATTGCATATACCAACATATTTTTGTTATTATTTTTAACGCTGTGTGAGTGTGTGACTTTTACTTGTTTCCTCATCCATTTTCTGTTCGCTAGGGACCCACAAATGATGGCGCATGTAACTTTTCTAATCAGATTTCGTTTATATAATTTTGATTATAAGGTGCGCGTTGAAACTATTGGCCTCTTGCACAGAATAAAAACTGCCTTTGTACTTTTAAAGCTTTCAACCTGAACATATGTTATTTGTAGATTGGGGTTTATTGTTTTTAACGCTGTTTCAAGACTTAAAATTTGGGTAACAGAGGCCTTTTATTTCATTACTTCACCAATTGTTTGCTTAATTTTTTTTTTTGTTTTTCAAAGAAGGAGCAAATCAAAATAAATGTCCAAATTTAATGGTATAGAAAAACAAAGTAATATTGTTCACCTTAAAATTCTTCATTATTTTATGAGTTATTTGTCATTAAGCTCAGAAAATATTAATGTATTCTGTTCAAAAATCTACTTTTAGTTACTTTTTGTGATTCTATATCTATATATAAATAGGCGTAGGCGAAACAGTTAATTATTATTTTTTAACCCTCATCGGTTCCTCGAGAAATACATCTAATCGGTCCCATTGTATGCGCGCGCATACACATATATTTTTAATTGTAAAAAAGCTAACAAAAATTAACAACCATTTATTTTTTGTGATTTTTCATCTTTAATAACATTATTTACTATCATTTTAATACATTTGAACTTCATAAAGGTAGATTTAAAAAGAAATTAATTAGGATTATAATATAATATACATTAGAAAAAAAATTTAATTTTTAACTTTTGTCAATTATTTGTACATTTTTCGCATAAAATGAAATTATATTCAGCACAAATGAAATTTCTACACTTTTCACAGCGTGTAGCAAAAAGATTTTTGTTATTTTTATATGTGCAGATGTAGCATCGGCCTCGTTTTGATGTACTTGGTCAATGGCGAATCTCCCGAATTCTTTGAATAACACTGGAAGCATAATTACCTTGAGGTTGTTTTTTACGTTAAGTGATCTGTTTTTTTAACGAGATTCAATCCAAGCTCCTCGATAAAAAGGCGACGACGAATATTATGGTTCGTTTTAGAATTGTTTTAATTCGGGAACAATGCAATGAACGTCACGAATGCATTCAACGCACTAACATCAAGCATGTTACAAAATACTGCCATTGGCTACCGATTGACTTTTCGTTTGCATGTGTACGTAGCCACCATTTGATCCATAGTATCAACTCCACTCTTAGTTTTGTTGTAGTCTTTAATGATGTTGGGTTTCTTCTTTTCACTATTCTCATTTATGCTGAAAACATTGTGGTCACAATGAGTTGTAGTGTGACAACTGAGCAATGTCACAAATCGGTACCGGCGAGGAACATATGACTACATAACTGCTCATATACAACTTCTGTATGATAAATTGGCTTTTGACGCATGTCGAGTAGAACTGAAGGAATTTCAGTCCTATTTTTCCTTATTGTTCCCAAAATAGTCATGCGATTCTTATGTAAATCTTCTGCCAATTCATACGAAGTGAAAAACTTGTCACACATTACATTTCTGTCAGAAAGTCCTTCCACCAAATCCAAAACATCACGCCATCCGAGATTACTTTCAGGAGTGGCATTACGATTCCGACCAACATAAATTTGTGTGTTGTATGCATACCAGCTTTATGAGTCGCATAGCACCCAAATTTTGATGCCATATTTCGCCGGTTTGGATGGAATATACTGACGAAATGGACATCGCCTACGTCTACGGATACGCTTGAACATTTTCAAAGACATTGTTGCTCTAAATATTGGCCGAACAGTTTCGTCATTCCACAGTTTAGTGCCACATTCACCGTTTGACCGATACATACCAGAACGCAGCAACACTCCAAAGTATGCGTGCAGAGTGTCCAAATCAATGTTTTCTCAATCGTCTTTGTACTTTCGCACACCATATAAATTCATCATGTTCAAAATAATATTCTCAACCGATTCAAGGAACATCAACTATAGTAGCAGCTGCTAATGCTTTTGGACCTGAATTATAACAAAAATGAAACATATAATGAACATGAACCCATAACAATGAGGGTAGGTTTTTACCTGAAGTGAAATTTTCTGCACGTCGAAATGAATTTCTTCGATTTATTTCAAATGGTTGCGATGAATATTCAATTTTCTTTTTTTTTGAAAAATATTTATTTTCAGGATTTGCTGCATTTTCTTCTGCTAAATTTTGCTCAAGTGGCTCAATGTCGTCTTCATCCGAATGCACGCTAACTTCACTTTCATCATTCTCCTCGTCTGAAAATGCAAAATCATCGTCACTATTGCACGGAGATTCGCCCGCTTATCTTTCCAAATCAAAATCCATTTCTCTTCCTTCTTTTACGTAAAACTCTATCCATTTTTTTTCAAATACTTCGAAACACAACCAAAATTCAAATAAATGCGCAAACAAACTTCACTTATATGTGTTCCAGAACAAACTGAATTTCATAAAACGAAAAATTAAGAGCGTGCTATAAGTCCACACACAAAAATAAGCGGCAATTCCAGGTACCTGTTTATGTGTATGCGCCACATACACAGGGACCAATTCGTAACTATAACTTCACAGGCAAATACAGTAAGGGTACAAATTCAAAAACGGCTTTTTTGGTTGTTGAGGCAAAATAATTCTACTTTGCAAAATACAAGGTCATTCCGCTGAACCGTTTTTATTTTATTCAAGGTTAAAGATCAAAATTGTATGCGTGCGCATATAGGGGACCGATGAGGGTTAAAGGAATTAGAGTAGGAAGAAGGAGTGCACCACATATTTTTAAAAAAAGTTCACCTGCTTTAAACATGTTAAATTATGTATTTCATGCACTGTGAATTCATACACGTAGAAGATCCGCACAAAAAGAAGAAAAAAACGTTCGGTATTGTTTCGTTAGGGTTTTTTTTTTTCTTTACTCTGTGATATGAGTTCAGTTACGTTCTCAGATGAGCACAGAAAAAAGGAAAAACAACTCTCTATTTTCAGTTTGCCACTCAATTTGCGCTTTCTTCTTAGTGATAGAACTAGTGGCTAATTAAAAGGAAAGTTAAAAATTAAAAACTTATGTTTTGGACATTAGTTTTTTTTACATCAACAGAGAATGTATGCGAAAAGGTCAAATTTCCACTGGAGCAATAAATTTTTCTTACTTTGACCTAAAACTTTGACGATTTTAAACTATCAAACAATTAGAATTTCTATTTAAAATCAAGTATGATTTAAACTATCAAATATTTAGAATTTGTATTAAAATCATATAAAATCAACGTAATAAATAACAAGGTCATTTAGAAAAAACTTTAATAATGATAATTTATTTATGAAAACATTATTTAAAAAAAAAATTAGATATAAAATTATTCAGAGCATTGGAAGAAACAGTCTTTAGCTAATTTTTAAGTTAATCTTTCAATTCAACAAATGGATTAATAACAAATTTATGTGATAAGCTTAGATAAAAAGTAAAGCAGTGAAGGTACTGCCGTACCGAAGCCAAAGCCTAAATAAAAAATACTAGTATACACGGAAAGGCTTTGTCCTGCCACGAATAACCTTACTGCCAGATACGAATTTTCGTGCTAATAAAAAAATTTTATATTTTCACCCTTCCTCTTTGATTATTTCTTTCACAGCTTGCGGGTAGTGCGATTTGGTAAGAAAAATGACGTTTTCGTGTGAATGCAGATTTACAGACGAATAAAATTCTATCCCGAATAATATTGGCAATAGGTTACTGAAATTTAATACTGGGAACAGTGTTCGATATTTTGTATTTACGGTCACATAAGTCTGTAACTATGTAACGAAAACAAATTTAATGCACATATAATTAACAAAAAACAAACACTAGTTAACTAGTAATACTCTGACTTATTGGTAATACTGGATGTAAATATTTCACCTCTGACTTATAAGTAATGCTGGATGTAAGCACCACATATTACCGCCTATGACAAGCCTATGTTAAAATAATGCCTTATTTTTGTGTGTTATAATCCAGCAGAGAACGACCTCCCATTACCAAGTAATCATTTTATAGTTAGTTCAGTAATGATTACTTCCCCTACTGGGTAGTTAGTTTGTTCAAAATATAATTTTTCCATTTCAGTTAAGTATAAAAAACTTTTCTTCCTTAAATTTTAATATATACCTTAATAATTTAAAAACATACCACATTATCATTAAAATTTGGTGTGTGCCTACGATGGCTAAGCTTAGTTTCTCCACGAGCTAATTTTTCAAAGTATTTTTTTGCTAAAAAACAGAACATCATATATTTTTAAATATCACATCTAATAACTTACTGCATTATTCTGTATCACGAATCAGTACACCAACGACAAGCAAGACACGAGAAGCAATACTATTTTCTATACGAAACTCTATTGCTTCTCTTGACTTGCTTGTCGTTGGTTTGCATTTTCGTTATACAGAATAAAGCAGTTAATCTTAACAACAACGTACAGCCTATAGAATCGCAACAAATTAAAGCTAATTCCAAAAAACAAAAAACCCATTCATTATTTTCCGAAATGTCGCAATAAACTAAACTGAGATTAAAAAAAGACATTACCATAATCCAAGTGCACGCCATTAAAGTTCAATAAACTGCAACTACGTCTAATTTTTTCTACAAGTGCCTAAAAGTAGACTCTTAATAATTCATGCCATTGCAGTAGCACAGATTTATGCATAACTTTGCACTCATTTTTCATATTCTGCATGTCAGCTAAAATCCCATTCATTAAAATCCTAAGCGTTAACCTAATTTTAAACTTTTACTGCTACTACAAACGCGCTGCTCTTGTTAATATGAAATATGCTAGAAAGAGAGATAGAGATACCGAGAGGAAAAACACATAAAACTTGAGTCGTTAAAAAATTCGTTCAACTAAATTAAAAAAGCATTTTCAAGCAATTTGAACACACTCTACATGCATTTCTCTTGCTTGCTACGTGCACGCATAAAATTTCTAAAAGTAGTCTACAAAAATTAGAACGTGCCCAAAAAGTTACACAAAAGCTTTGCGATATTCTGCACATTTTTTTTTAACGTGAAGCAGCACGTAGTTTATGAGTTTTACTGAAAATAAACAAAGTTAAATCTTTAAAATTAAAAATAAACGCACGTTATACATTTGCGTTAAGTGAAATCTGCAAAGTGTGCAAGGTTTCTTTGGCTATGTGGTGAAGGAAGGAGGTGGTAGCGTTGGCAAGCCAAGCAAAATGAAACAAGCGACAAAAAATGTGCAAATAATTAACGACATATACAATAATACAAACAAACACAAAAACAAGAGTAACCGCACGAGAGGAGTGAGGAAGAGTGGTGGCACAAAATGATGGCACTTGCTTGTTAACACAATAGCAGCAGAACTTTGACAACAGCAGCAGTCTGCCACAGCAAGCAGATAACAACGAAAACATGTGTTTATTCAATACAAAGTTAAGCATGCGTATGTCAGAGTTTGTGTATGTGTATATATGTGTATATATGTGTGTCTGTGTATGTGTCAATATTTCCTCCTTCTAAGTTCACGTGAAAGTTCATCGGTTTGGCGCTAATGTCCTTTTAGATAATCACTAGCATGTTAAAGGATATTTAATAAAATGGCGTCAAGCATTACTGACAATTTGTTTCTGGCAACTGAGAGGAGTAAACTTTTATCAATTTTCTCAGTTTATTCTTTATCTACAATCATCGCCTCTTTTTTTTTTTTTTGTATTTTGACTAATCTTGTTGATTTCGATTTGTAGTTGTTGCTTTTGTTGGCACATTAAGAATTAACTCTATGCCAATGAGTCGCCTAGCGATAAGCTTTGCTTTGTTGTACACGAGTATATTGAATATACTATAAAGCATACATATTTATCTAATATATAAAATTCTTCTGTCACGGGGTACGTAATCGAACTCCTTCGAAACGGCTCGACCGATTTTCATGAAATTTTGTATGTATATTTTGTAGGTATGAGAATAGGTCGTAAAGTATATTTCAACCTCCTACTAACAGTGGGCGTGGCACCTCCCATACAACCCAAATTTGCGATATCGAATATCTTTGGAGTTATAAGCCGCTTAGCCTCGGAATTCGGTATTCGACAATTTACACGTGCCGCTTCGCAGATAAAATTTTGTGAGAGTTGGACAAGGGGGCGTGGCACCTCCCATACAACCCAAATTTGCGATATCGAATAGCTTTGGAGTTATAGGCCGCACATCCTTGGAATTCGAAATTCGACCACAATTTACACGTGGCGTTTTACTGATAAAATTTTATGGGAGTTGGACAAAGGGGCGTGGCACCTCTTATACAACCCAAATTTGCGATATCGAATAGCTTTTGAGTCAATCAAACAAAGCAAACAAAGCCTCGGAATTCAGCATTCGAACTCAATTTACACATGCAGTTTTACTGATAACTTTGTATGGCGTTGGACAAGGGGGCGTGTCACCTCCCATGAAACCAAAATTTGAGAAATTCTACAGCTTTTGAGTTATAGGTCGCACAGCCATGGAATTGAGTATTCGACCACAATTTACATATACAGTTTCACTGATAACATTTTATTCGCGTTTGGCAACGGGGCCGCGGCAGCAACGCGCCGGGTTTAAGCTATCTATATATATAAAATGGAATGTGTGTTTGTTTATTTGTTTGTTTGTACCTTATAGGAGACCAAACCTCTGGACCGATCTTCCTGAAAATTTCACAGCATTTAACTGGGACTCTGGCATGATTAATAAGGTACTTTTTCGACCGCGCCCACTTTTACACCCACTTTTTTAAAATTATGTAATGGCTCCCATATAGTTTTTAACAGATTTACTTCAAATTGTATACACATTATACTCCAGGCGAGGTAGAAATAAACATTTCTTACGCCACGCCCCCTTTTACACCCCTTTTCACGCCAAATTTAAGTTTTAAACTTTTTGTTCTCTGTACAAATTTGTTCCTTCCAACGGATTATTATTTATTTGGTAGTATATTGCTCTTAATACTGTTAACGTCGCCATATTACTATGAACCACGCCCACTTCACCGCCCCCTTTTTTAATTCAGATACTTACTTATACTTATACCACTAACAATGTTTGCTATACAAAATACTTTTTTCGTAATATGTATTTACCAAAAGTTTTATATAGTTTTTATCTACAGGTAAGGTAGCCATAGATTTTTTATTACCAAATCCCCCTTTTTCGCCCCATTTTACTTTAATTATAATAAATCTGCTTTCAATCTATATATAAAAAAATTAATGTCTGTCTGTTTGTTTGTTTGTTTGTGCTTTATAGGAGGCCAAACCCTTGGACCGATCTTCCTGAAACTTTCACAGCGTTTTACTATGAATCTGGAAAGAATAAAAGGCTATATGAAGTTTTTATTTGACAAAGGGGCGTGGCACTGCCCATATAACCTAAAAATTTAAACCGCCATATTTTGGGCATTTTTTGACCTACGTTGATGCTATTTGGTACATATGGTATTGGCATAGTTAGGAATACGTACCAGGAGAAAAGTGGGTGGGACCACGCCCCTTTTTAGGAAAATTAAAAATCGCAATATAGTCTTAACTACTGGACCGATCATCATTAAATTTTCACAATAGGATATTCTTACGAAATAATAAATTCTTGACTATATAAAGTTGTGAGTGGATGAAGGGGCGTGGCCTCGCCCATATAACCCAAATTTTAAAATCGTCATATCTTGGGCATTTTTTGACCAACGGCGGCAGTATTTGCTATATATGGTATTAGCATGAATAGAAATACGTACCAAAAGAAAAGTGGGCGGAGCACGCCCCTTTGTTTGCGATATATTGGAGGCTGGACCTGATAACCGATCTTAAATTTTCACAGCGTTCAGGTTTGACTCAGGAATACTTATTACATGATAATATTTTTCGATCATGCACACTTCTGCACCTACTTTTTTACTACGTTTATTAACGGCTATAACACAAATCATGTCATTAAAATCATTAAAATACATATTAATTAAAATAGTGGGGTAGCTCAATTCTCTTTCTTCTACCACTGTCTTCAAAACAGCTGATTTTATAATACGTGTTAATTAAAATAGAGAGTGGGGTAACCCCATTCTCATTCTCCCACAACTGACTGCGAAACAGCTGATTGTGTAATTGCTGCTTTTTGATTGGTCTAAAAATAAAAAGGGGGAGCATGAAGCAAATTACATGCGATTCAGCGCTGAATTCTAATTGGTTTACAACAAAAAAAGAGGCGAAGCATTGCAATAATTAAATTAAATAAATAAATTTTTGTAATTATATAAATACTTTTAATTTTATTTTAAACGAGGGGGTAGCGAAGCACACCGGGTTCAGCTAGTATCATATAATATTTAAGCGCCAGTTGTTAAACTTATTGTTCTTGAAAAAAGCAGACGCTGTGGTTACATCCCTCCTTACATCGCTGTAATCTATACACATAATAAAATGTAAAAAATTGTACATTGAATATTTTTTTTAAATTCTTTTTGCAGTGAACATTTTGAAGGATGTGGATTCAAAAAATATTATTTTTGAAAATATTGTCTGTATGTCTAAACGCGCATCACGTGAAAACTACTACATGAATTTTGTTAAAACTTGACATGTAGGTTTCTTACGTCCCTGGTCGGGACATAGGCTACTGTTTATTACAAACTCTTTACAATTTTTCTTCAGGCAGGCTAAGAATTTCACATCTGAGTGAAAGTGAAATTGAATTATAATTGAACTCGATATTTGGTGGTGTAAATACCACTTTTTTCCTTTATACAATTAATTATACTAGTATCGCCTGTGATCGAAAATCGACCAACTGTTTGAAAAGCAGTGAACCCAAATTAACACTAACGTAGCGTATGTTAAAGCACTGTAGCGTAGAAAACAGAAAACATACATTAGAAATGCACAGTGTACAAAACAGTACTCTTTTGCCATTTTTGTAGCGGTGAAGTTTTTGTAAGTGAACGCAAACACAAACATAAACCCTTTAGTATTATAGCATACAAATTAACACAAACATTGTCCGTAGCTTCACTGGAAAAACTGCGAGTTTATATCCGTTCCGAATTAACATCGAGAGGAGTAAAAATATGAGTTTGCTTTATTATTAATCCTTTTGGGATCCGTACAAAAAAATCAACAAATGAAGAAAATGGCCGAAAAAAGTTAATAGCTGTCATTGCTCTTAAAGGCATTCTTAGAGAAGTCAAATATATAAGATGGTCCAATTATGTTTTCATCTTCAACGTTTCTTCGAACACTTTATGGTTTCTCTAATGGCTTAACATTTTTCGGAAAGCAAAATTAGTTTTTTTTACGCTCATATTTGGGATCATAGGTCACCAGACCAAATTTTTTTCTTCTCTTTTATGCAACAGCACCTTTTGAATGTTAAATGATTTGTTACCCTCCATTTAAAATAAACACTAAAAAATGTACTACATCTTTCGTTATTCGTGGTATTAAAATATACATTCACTTATAGCTTTTGATTGGTAAGAGGTATTAAGGAAACGTTTCCACCAAAATTATTTTGGAAGCTGTATTACTTTATAAAAATATAAAAACAATATTTTAGAAAAATTTATTTTCGTCAAAAAAATCCAGGCCAATGCCCATGATTTTTAATGATAGAGACTGTTTATTGAGTTTTGTGTCAAAACGAAGTACTTTTTGCAGATAAATGATATGTCAAATGAAAGAGTGTGGAAAACTACAATTTAAAAAAACAACATTATAAAACAAAAACAACTTTTGACTTCTTTTTGGAGCGAACATTGAATATTTTAGATGCTTTTTGAAAACAATATATTACAAAGAATTTGTGAAGTGGACAATAAATATATTTAGATTTTTCTATAGTGATTCAATTGAACTTATAGTCAATGAAAATTTGAGGGAAATCTATTGGAAAATAGTGGAGATATTTTCATGCCAAATCAAAATTTGAAATTTAAATGGATTTTTTCTCATTCTGAGGTCTTGCCCTTAGAAAATAGTTATTGTAGCTTATTGTAGGGTATCCGTAAGAGGGCATCCGTATCATTTTCGTCCATCTCTTATAGTTTGACTTTTATTAAAGCAATGTGCTTTTCACGCTCATATTTCAGGTCAAAAGTCACCAATCTAAAATTCAATCATATTGTGCAAGCCTCTTCGTCCAGATCTTTCATCCGATACCTCATTCACCATTCTACCTCTTCTTAGCCCTGAGATTCCTTTCTTAAATTAATATAAATTCTCAACGTTAATATTTCGGATCAGAGGTCATCAATTAAAAATCTACCATGATTCGGCACATCTATGGTGCAGTACCTTTCGAATGATATACGTTTCATTGCCCTTATTCTAAAATAAATATCATAAAAGTGTACGACAACAATTGATGTTTACGTATTAATATATGTATAAGAATATGTAGCTTAGGAAATTGCTTAAAACTGTTTATTGAATTATGTGTCAAAATAAGGCAATTTTTGCAAATAAATGATATGTCATATGAAAGAGTGTGAAAAAACAGAAAATGTAATAAGAAAAAAAAATTACAACAAAAAAAACGTTTGTCTTATTTTTGGAGCAAAATCTAAATATTTTAGAGGTTTATTTAAAAAATATAAAACATTGAATCGATGGGAAAAAGGTTAATCTTTTCTTATTCCTCCAAACTCATTTAGTTGATCTTTCAGACAAAGAAAATTTGTTGAAAATCGATTACAAAATGGCTGAAATATTTGCTTGCAAAGTCAAAACTTGAAATTTCAATAGTTTTTTCTCATTCTGAGGCAATGGCCATGCTTCAAGGAAATACGTTATACTGAGAAGATAAAAATTTTTCGAGGTCTCTAAATAATTTTAATGTCATTTTAATGGGATTTTTTTAACATACTTTCCGTGGAAAATATTACCAAAAAAGCTTTCGTATACCGTTTTATTCCTCAACCAACGACTTTTCATACAAAAATACGTTGTACTGAGAACATCTATAGTTTTTGAGATATCGCTATAACTTTTATGTCAAAGTAATGGAAATTTTTCAGACTTTACTATTTGTAAGAAATTTCACCATCACAATATATATTCACTCTTGTTGTATAAAAAAATGCTTATTGTAGGGTATCTGTAACAGATGGCGCAAAATGTTGGAAGTATTTTTTGCACACCTTATCAATGTCTAAAATTTTCTCTTACATTATATTCATCCATCTGTTACAGTTTAGCTTTTATTTAATAAATGCTCTTTTTACTCTCATATTTCAAGTCGAAGGTCACCATTTTAAAATATAATCATACTGTGCAGCCAGATCTTTCATTTGATTCCTCATTCACTATTCTACCTCTTCCTAGCACTGAGATTAATTACTAAAAATAATACAAACTTTAATCGTTAATATTTCGGGTCAGAGGTCATAAATTTAAAATCTAAAATGATACTGCATGAATATTTTTTTTCATTTGATTGCTCAACACAAACTTTCGCTTCGACTTTTCGACAAGTTCAAAAAATGAGCTATACAGACACTTTTAATAGGGTCGCAAAAAGGGAAAAGTGCATTAGGAAAATTTTTGATTTATTACTAAAAAAAGTATGAATAATAAATAAAGTGGACTAAATTGCAACCATGGGATAAAATAAAAAAAAAAGTAAAGAATAATAAAAAGTAGGATTTTGAGCCCGTTACACAGGACGCAGGACTTTGCTCGAAAAAAACAGGACTGTCCTGCGAAATACAGGACGGGAGCGTTAGTTATGCTTATTACAAAAAAACTCATTTTTTGAAACTGATGCCACAAAAAGTAAGAAAAAATATATAACATTCATTAAGTACAATTTAAAAATAAAACTTCATTTAGCAGCTTTTGCAAGTATGTTTAAAATATTATTATTTAAACTCATTCCTCTAGTACCACATGCCAATCCGGTTCGAAATCGAATAGAAGCCTGTGAATTGTTCCAGTTCCAGACTTAAGTGCTCTTCTAAGTTTACCGAATTTGATGGAAATTAAACCTGTAAGACATACTGGGGATTTTTAACTGCAACATGCAAAATAATTTTAAACTTAAATATGTTATTATTCAAAAACCAAAACGCCGAAATGTAAGTGATCAATCGTCAGGTGTCGATATCATAGTTTTTGGAGAAACACAAAAGAAAACAGAGAGTATGTTAAAAACATTTTCAAAATACCTTATGTATATCAAAGGGACCTATTATTACTGCAATTCACGGTTCAAGCCCTAATGGCATCTTTATAAGAGGAAAGATATAAGAGAATAAAATATTTTATATCTTATATAAGATATAAGAGGAAAAACAGACCCTGGAAATGAATCTAGTGCTACTGACCTTGCAATGGTTCAAAAACATATACCCTTATTTTGACGAAAGCGAAGAAGAATATTGAAACAGTTGAAGTCAAAGTCTAGTTATAGTTAAGACACTAAAATTAGTGCTTCATCGCAAAATAACTCCATGTTCTTGCATGATTTGTTTTCATTAAGTTCTAAGTTTTTTATTTTTTTTTTTTTGCAGGTAAAACTAATTAAGTACATATTTTTTATTTATAACTTAATTAAATAAAATTCCCTAAAGAAGCTGAAAAATAACCAGCGAAACGTCGTTCATTTTTATTTGTATTAAAAACAGAGGCCACCCCAGACAAAATTTTTGGCCGGAAAATGAAACAGCAGACAGGTAGTCTGTTTATTGGAATAGAAATGAAATTATTTTGGCATAATTTTGGCAGGGCAGGGCGGGAATTGTACCAAAACCAGCGAGTTGACTGCCACTGTACAGAACAACAGACTGGATAACAGAGGCTCAAAAATGTATAAGATAGCATGCAAGTGGCGGTCAGTGGAAGCAACTTGGCAGGGAATGTACAGAGCAGAATACAAGTAGGTAGTGGCAGGCAATTGGATGGGGCATTAACATGGCATTGAATGCAAAATATTGGTTTCTTTTATATATTTTAGGTTACTTTATATATTTGAGCTTTTTTATTCAACTGACAGTTTTTGGTCTTTGGGTTTGTCGATTTTTTCGATTCACCTAAATTTTGAACGGCTTTGATGTTGTGACATACAATTTTGAGTGAGATTTTTCAGACGTTAATTTCTAAGTTTTTTTTTAAAAAAGTTTATCTTTAGTATATCAGGTGTAAGCAAACCCAAACAAAGAAGGAAATCCACTCCTGTGGGTATAATAGCAATGCCACTAACAATACCTGAGACTACGTGTGCGAACAGTTTTCTTGAAAAGAATGGTGAGTTTTAACATTATTGCTCTATAAAAACATAGTCCAACACGCAAAAATTAAGCAGATTTCCTAAACGAAATTTGACAGAGAAATATTTGTACGGAATAATCAGTTAAAGTTTTTAATTAAGATGATGAATTTGCTGGTCACTCATCCTTCCCAGAATCAAAAAATCGTGCATCAGACGAGGATAGTGAAGATGCGATTGCTGGAAAAGATCGATTTTTTCTAGGATCTCCGGTATCAACATCTGAAGTCTTCATCTCAATTCTAGCATACGTTTTACGACACAAACTAAGCGGTTCTGCATTAAGTAGTTTGATGAAATTGATTGACTCCATCCATATGCCCTAAAACGCCCATCTCCACTTATGTCTTTAAAAAACATTTCATAAAAATATATTCTGCTATTGAGTGTACGGCGCACTGCAACAACTGTTATAGACCAGTAAAAGGAAATGCGAGGAATATAATAGCAAAGGTGAATTCGGATATCTGCTCACCTTTTCAATAGGGGCACAGCTGCAAGCAATTATTTCTCGACCAGATTTCTGCAAGCAATTGCTCACCATTTTAGCAGAAAAAAGAAAATGTTGACAGGCTAGAAGACATTTACGATGGCGAACTGTATCGCAATCAATGCAAAAATAGATTCATGAATGACCCCAGGACTTTATCATTCATGTGGTATTTTGACGGAGCAGCACTCTATTTAACTTATACTATTAATTAGATTTTTATGTAGAAATTAACAAATGCACTAAAAATTATTCAAAACCGACGGTCGTATCAAATATTGAAGTCACTCTTGTACACCAGTATGTTAGATCTTCTGAAATACAGTAAATTTCACCACAATATATTAAAAAATGAATTTTGCATTACATGTAAATGATATTTCTTATGTTTTGTGTTCCACCAAATATGATTCTTAGTGTTCCACTAAATACGATTGAAAACGAATAAAGCACCTTTACCTTTATACATTTTTAAATAACGTTTATTTATGCAAACTTTCCGTAAACAAATATTAATCGTAACTGTCAAGTTCACATGTTACATGTGAAAAGGTTTACAACAATTTCAAGTTAAAGCCAATAAAAAGTTAGAGCTCAGAAGAGTTAGACAGAAAGCATCGAGATGATTATAATGAGATGATTTATAATACGAGATGATTCTGTTGTCTAGAAAGCAAAAGATTTTTAAGCTGCTAGACCCTTTCAATTGGATGCCAATACAACGCTTGTTTTTAATAGAGTTCATGTGCCTGCCAGTATAGGGTGAAAGCATTCTGTTCTGTAGAAAACAAAAGTTTTAAGCCTGCCCAAATATTTCAGTTCAATGCCAAAATAATGATTTTATTTAACAGAGATCATATGCCTGACGTTATAGTGCGTAGGAAGGCTGCTGCTGGAAGAACAAAAATGTTTGAGCTGATTGAACATTTCAGTTGCCGTCCAATATAATGCCGAATTTCGAACAACTGCCTTCTACTGACTTTTCCATGCCTTCATGCTGCTACTTTCTGGCAGCCTTTTTTGATAAAAAGTAAACTGGCCGCCACCACATTTCAACATACTGCCAGAACTCTGCTCATTTGCCACCATTATGCTGATATAATGCCATTTTCCTGTCGAATATTTTGTCTGGGGAATTTAGCCTGAGTACTCGTGCAAGTTATATAAAGTCATTTTTGCAAAAACAAAACATTAACCTTGAAAGTAGTATTAAATATTTTCATTGAAGCTGGGATTTTTAGAGACCAAAAAATACTAAAACTTCAGTTATTCAGAATTTCAAAGATGTTAATGAATGTTACTTGTGAACCGACGATATGATAATTGGAATCTTTTTAATAAATTTCTCATGAATTTAATCGGAAGGATTAAATGAACAAGTTATTGAAAAAAAATTAATATTTTTTCAATTAATACATGTTTTCACAAAAAAAAAATATACATGTTTTACACAAAAAAAAAACAAATTAAATTTCCATAAAATGTTTATGGATAATGAATGAACTCTTTTTAATAAATTAACTCATTAAACTAAAAACTAAGCTATTAAGCAACAAACAAACAATATTTCCTACAAGATTATATAGAGCTTCAGAAAATAAGTTTTATAGACCACACAAATTTCAATAATTTGACTTAAATCCAAAATCCTAACATTTTATTTTGGCCTGTTTATGATGAAGAACTAAAATCCAATTAATATACAATAAATTTCTATCAACCTTAATTTTTTTTAATTTCTTAAACTTTGTGTAATTTTATCCCAAACAATTTGATGTCTATTGTTTTTTTTAGTTATTAAACTTTCACATAAACTATTCATATTAATTTACCACATTTTCTTTATATCTGATATTCTTATCTTTGAAGGTATATCAAAATTCTATTGGATTCAACAATTTCAAAGACAAAGCAATGTTAATTGGTTTTGTGCATGTTTAAAATAGCTATTAGCTATTAGCCTCGAAATTAATTAACATGTAAACACAAAAACAACACTGCAGACATTCCCAACAACACAATACTGAATAACTTTTGTACTCATGCTCACACACTTACATTAGACTGGTCGTTATTGGTATGGAGAAAAAAAAATCGTTTATTTTTCTTTAGTGCCATTTTATTTTTTTTCCTATATATTAAAAAAAATAAGAACATTTTCAAAAAAATTGGACTTTATTAACACCTGTCGCGATTGGCTGGATATTAAAAAAATTATCTATAAAAAAATAAAACAGCAATTCCATTTTAAAGGTACCGACCTGAAGAAATGACAATCTCCGATTTGGGTCATTTGCATGAAGCATGACTGACGCAAATAATAAATTAAATTTGGAGGAAAACATTTTGACGTGATTTTTTGACGGAGTACAATGTGCACAAAAATTACAAAAATTGGCAAAAACGTCAAAAATAGATTTGTATCAAAATTCTTATCTTCTTAACCGAATCTTAAGTATTAACTACAGTTGGACAAGTAATTAATTGAACTTTACTCTAAAAATAATTTTGGGAAATTTTGATGGTTAGGGTGAGAAAACTATTAAATAATGCTCATTCAGTTGCATTGCCTCTGTGTAAAATTCAAGCTCCGAGCGATATGTGTTATTTGGTTTAAAAAAAAAACTAGGGAATTATTTTTAATCGCAAAGGAACAAAAAAAACCAGGTACTCAAAAATTTTTAAAACAAGGACCACCCTAACTTACATTGAATGCAATTAAATAACCTTGTCTTTGTGGCTGCATTTTATTTTATACAAAACACACACACACACACAACAAGCACTCTTACACTATTACTTACTATCACTCAATCTCACACAAAATTTGCCTATTTTCAATTGCTAGTTAAATATTTAAACCAAAGATATTTATAAAATTGTGCATGGATACACCGAATTTGATTAAATTTTAATATTATAAGATATTGTTATTTTATAATAACGCAATCCAGCAACTCAAATAAGTACTTTTTCAAATACTCGTTGAGAAAATGTTTTGAAAATGTGTTTTATAATATGTTACTACACACTTGACATTTTTTGTGATAAGCTATGCATTTTGTTTCGAATACGGCTTTCAAACCCGGAATCCCGAACCAATTTCTAGTCCCGGAATCCCGAGATTGTAATATCTAAATCCCGGGATTTTATTTACAAGAAGATATACAAATTTTTAGCAACTATAGGTTAGGCCAGGTTAGGTTAAGGTGGCGGCAGGTCATTAGACCAGGCCACTTAGACCAAATTATTGGTCCGTTGTGATACCACAGATTGGGAGAATGGAGTAATAAAGTGAAAATTTTGTTTAGGTGTTCTAACTGTGGCAGAAGCTGTAGAAACATGTGATATTAAATCTGAAGCAAGTGGCATGCCTTGACCTCAGTCAAATCAAGTTACTAAGCGTTCCACTCCACAAATTTTCCTACCACCACCATCTACAGCTTTTCATCGTAAATTGATGTGTTTTAAAGTTGCTTTGATTAGAAAATAAGGAAAGAAAGGCTACAGCGTAGGCCAGAATTCGAACCCGGGACTCCTGAGTGACAGTCAAGCGCGCTATCACTAGACTATCGAGGTCGCCTTAGCAACTATAAATGCAACTGCAATTTTAACGATGTTTTTTTTTTTTTAATTATCGAACTAACCCTGTTCTTTTTTATCTCTCTATACACTTTGAAAGTCTTTTTAGTTTATTTTGGTCTTAAAAGACTGTTAACTAGGTTGTTCTAAATTTATAAACTTTTGAAAGTAACAATAGTTTTATTACTTTTCTATAGTTTTTTTACTATAAAAAGAATATTTTATTCACATTATACTTTTTACAAACAGCTAACTAATTTATTTGACTAAGAAGTTTTGTTATCATTAGAAATCTTTTTCCAATTTATATTAATGTTATTTATTTTGTTAAATTTATTTACGTAAAAATTTTTGTGTACATAATAAATATGAAATATTATTTAATATTTTTAAATATTTTTTGTTTTCATTCTGAAATAAATGTTAAACTTTTCTAACACACAAAAAATTATAATGTCTATGTTGACTAATTATATTATTCAAATATTTAAAAATTTAGCAAATATTCTTAATTAAGGACCGTAAAGGTTATTTTCTAATTTAATTTTTTTCAATCTGGTTTAATTAGGTGATGTATATTTTTTTAATCATAAACTTTGCAAGTGCTTCCCTAAAAATACAAAATGGAATTTCAGAATTTGAGTTTATATTCCCATTATTGTGGAATTTTTTCCTTAAATTCTTCTTTATACATCACAACTATTTTGTAACCCTTGTCTGCATTTGTAATTATGTTTTATTTTTGGTGTTGTCTTATAAGTTTTTGAGTGTTTTTGAATAGTTTGAGTATGAATAACGATAACGTTTGGATTTATATTAAAAAAAAAAAAATTAAAAAACCATATGCAATTCTTTTTGCCAAAACGAAGAAATGTAGAGAAAGAGTTATTAAAGGTCCCTTCTTTTAATACACACTAAAACTACTAACATTTTATGTGTACCAATTTCTACCGATGGTGGTCAAATGACCGCTTTTCAAATGAACGTTATATTGCTTCAAGTTGAATTTAAATAAAGGGCGGTTAAGTTATAAGGGCCTATGTTGGTTTTGATTAAAACGAAAATCATTAAGGAAGTTATTGTCGTTTCTTTTTATTATGATAATATTGGTATAGGTCAATTATGTATGGAACAAAATATTGGCCAAATGGCTGCCGCGACCTCGGCGGCACACCTCCATCATATGGTCCAAATTTTCGATGACGCTGAGGCATAATTGAGGTCCTATGCCGTTAATGTGCCAAATTATCTCATCCTAAGCTCTTAAATTGTTGCTGGCTTATCGACGAATACCTTTTCTTTCAAATAATTTCAAAGAAAGAAGTCTAACGGTGTCAAATCACATGATCTTGGCGGCCAATTGACATCGCCACCACGTGAGATAACACGGCCATTGAATTTGTCGCGCAAAAGAGCCATTGTTTCGTTAGCTGTGTGGTGCCACTTGCCAATACTCCTGTTGAAACCACATATCGTCCACATCCATATCTTCCAATTCGGGCCATAAAAAATTTATTATCATCTCACGATAGCGAACACCATTCACAGTAACTGCCTGACCGGCCTCATTTTGCAAAAAATACGGTCCGATGATGACGCCAGTCCATAAACCGCACCACCCAGTCACTCTTTGTGGGTGCATTGGTTTTTCGACAATCACTCTTGGATTATCATTTGCCTAAATATGGTAATTCTGCTTATTGACGAATCCACTGAGCTGAAAATGTGCCTCATCACTGAAGATGATTTTCTTCGAAAATTGATCATCCACTGTTGCCATTTCTTGCCACCATTCTGACCATTGACGACGCATGAAATGGTTAAGAGGCTTTAGTTCTTGAGTCAATTGCACCTTGTAAGCATGTAAATGCAAGTCTTTATGCATTATGTTCATCAACGACGAGCGTGAGAGGTGCAATTGTTGGGCACGACGACAAGTTGAGGTGGACGGCTCTTTAGCCACACTATCGCAAACAGCAGCAGTATTTTCTGCAGTACGAGCTGTACGAGCATGCAATTGTGTTTTCACATCTCCTACAGACCCGGTTCGCTCAAATTCTTGCACGATTTTCCCGATTGTACGCACATTTGGACGATGAAATTGACCGAAAAAATCACGAAGAGCACGATATGCATTTTGATTTGAACGTCCATTTTCATAATAACCCTGAATAACTTTTACGCGTTGCTCGATTGTGTATCTTTCCATGGTTCAAATTGAATTAGTCTGAAATTGAGAAATGTCAAATGAAATGCAGAAAAAACTTTACGTTTAGGTGTGGTTCACATTCAACATCGGCCCTTAAAATTTAACCACCTTTTAATAGAGAATTTAGCATAAGCAATAAAATACGAGAAAATTATCATTTAAGGGAAGGTTCTCCTGGATTTTTTTGAAAAAATCAATTTTTTTTTTTACATAAAATGAAAGTTACATATATGTAGAATGTTTGTGCCAAGGGATATTTCAATACGACGCGTATTTCTCGAGCTAGAGCGTGTCAAACGTACCCATGTCACGCGCGCGTACCAACTTTCTAAAAACTTTAAACGCGTTTTTCTCGGAACCATGTTTTCTAATCTAACGGACAGCACAGGGCTTGTTCTATTGATCCGATTTCCTTCATTCAAAGAATGTTTGAAAGTATATACTTTTTTGTACGCCTGGAACCTAACATTGGCATAAAAAATTGTTTATTTATAATTTTTAAACGAGATCTAAGTAAAAAAAAAGCAAAAAATTTCAATTTTTTTTTTAAAAGTCCATAAAATTGGTTTTTTTTACCAAACTTAATTGAAGTTAGGTTCCAGGCATATGAAATGTTATCAATTTTAATAAATTTTATACATTTCGCATTTCAGTTCACTACCTGAGGCCCCACACTGTCCGCGGGAGGTCGATGTTTTGCGCGCAGAGGTCGACGAGATCCGCTATTTTCAAGCCGCCATTTTGAATTTTTCAAATATCTTTTTTTTTTTTACTCGTCAATAAACCACGAATCAAAGTTCAAAAGCATAAGTTCGTATGTCTTTTCATTTTCCCACAAACCATTCTCAAATTTTGCTTGTTTTTCGGCCAAATCCAAAAAAATCCAGGAGAACCCTCCCTTAATAATTATAAAACATTTATTCTTTCGAGCTTCGTCGTTACACTTTTTACAGATAGAAAGTCTCTCCCGTAAACATTTTCCACAATCATGTTTCTACAATGTAGAACAAATGTGTATTATATATTTTTTTTTTTGCAATATCCAATTTGACAGGTTTGTCATCTTTCAGAAATTGTAGTTGAATCTGCTGAAGTTTTCTCAATACTCTTGTTTTTTTCTACTGTAAATCTCTGTATTCAGCGACAAGTTCCTCTGCCAACCGAAATAAAATTTTTTTAAAGATACCCTTGCTGCAGTTGCTTGGTTATATAAAACACAGGCATTCATAGCAGATTAATTCAAAATGTCAAATATTACTTGGACAGTCTATCTACGAGTTGCAATGCAAATAACTTCTTCAACGCAAGTAACTTAACAAACATCATATATTTTCCATTGGTCAAAGAAAGTAGATAACGGCAGTGTACATATAATTATCAGTAAAAACAAAAAAGATGAGAGATAAAGATTGAAAAATTAAAACGCTTTATAATATAGAAAAAGTAATTCAGTAATTTAAAAAAAAAATGAAAAACTGAAATTTAACAATTTGATTAAAAATTTCAAAAGCGGTCATTTGATCGCTCTGATAGGTTTAGTATTAATGCCTTTATTTAATAATTTTGGAATTTCAGGATCATTAATTTTAAATCCCGAAATCCCGAGAATTGCAAAAACTCTTATGGATGAAAGCCTTACTTCTACCCAAGTTTTTACCTAATTTCTAACTAAGCATTGCATTAAATTAAAAACGACACCGTTCGGTATTGTATTAAAAAACGCAAAGTGGAATCTAAATTTGTTTATTTTTCAATATATTAATTTTGAATACAGCACCACATTCTTCTCATAATTGGTATGTACTAAACAATTCACAATTATATCAACTTTGAAATGGATTTGCCTGCTGTTAGAATTGGTCCTACAACCTCTCGGTTACAATCGTATCTATTACCAACCGACCTATTAATATTCAAAGTTTTAATTTGTAAACCCATATACACTAGGGCGGGTCAAATTCTGGCTCAGCGAAATTCGTAAAATACATGTAATTTCAAGACTTTTTCTCCACTACAGCATATACAAATTCTGAAAAAAAAGCTGTGCGGACTTTCGTAAATAGATTCATACACATACATTCATACATTCATAATTTATAATTGAGAACAAAATCTATTTACGAAAGTCCGCACGGCTTTTTTTCAGAATTTGTATATGCTGTAGTGGAGAAAAAGTCTTGAAATTACATGTATTTTACGAATTTCGCTGAGCCAGACATCCAAAAAATTCGTCCATACAAATTGACCCGCCCTAATATACACGGTTAGAAATCTTTGACTAAATTTTAGTTCCTCTAAAATATTACTGCATTTTTTGAAACCCTGCGGCTTAAAATTTAAACTTTACAAATACTTACTCATAACTAAAACCCTTCTGTACTAAAATTGAAACCAAAAGTAAAATACAGCATTCATTTTAGCTTTTTGGTTTAAATTTTAGCTTCTTGGTTTAAATTTTAGCCTTTTGTTTTAAATTTACATTTGTACAATTTACAAGTAGTACATTTGCATACTAAATTTGAATTAAGACTTGTTAAAAGTTAGCCTGGCAATGCTGCGACTCAATATTAGGCGGCTCGTTTCATTTTTTTTTAATATTTTCAGTGTTGCCAGATGCCTTTCACTCCTAGATAGGATTTCAAAACCCCCTAAAATTCCCCTAATTCCATCAGTGGAATTAAAAACTTCCCTAAGTCCACTGCAATGCAAGCCTATGTATTTAACCCTATATCGCGCCGTGTTGCAGATCTGCAACATTTAGGAATTGCTCTAGAAAAAAAACTCAAAGAGAAAAATTATGTCGGAATTTCTATAAATGACTCATAAACATTCTAAACAACTCAAGCCTTTCAATTAGAGAGTAAATCAATCAGCAGTTATTTTTATTTTTAGTTGCAACAGCGTGATTTTGAATTTGGCAGCAGTTTGTGTCTTGCAATATTTTTAATATATTTTTAAATGACTAAAACTGTTATAACAAGTGTTAATAATTAAAATAAAAGTTTAAGAGCTTTTTGGTGAGTTATTAAACTATACTAATCATGAATTACTATATTAAAAGCAATGTTATATTCGCTGAAATATGTTAATCTTTTAAGCTGTAAGAAAAATTTTTTGCAAATATTTGTATAAATAAAGCATTAACTTTGAAACAAAAGTTATTTTTCTTTATTTTTAAGACAGTTGAGAGATTTTTAGGTAAAAAATCGAAATTGATGTTATTGCGCGATATAGGGTTAAAGGGCTGAGCTTGTGGAAGTCTTTAACAAGGGCAAAAAGTTGCTTCATAGCTCTCAGTGTCCAATGTGAAATTTACCTTAAAAAGAAGTCTTACTTTTGAAACGAAAAATTCTCCCACTTTTTGATATATTTTTGGACATATCTTTTTTGTCTACAGTTTTTCCCATACTTGCTTTATTTTTAGTTTTTACACAAAATCAATCAATTGCAAGTAAAGCTCCAAGCAAGTTTAACCCTCCGATGAGTGACAGTTATGAACTTCACGGCCGGGTGAAAATGTCCCTACGGACCTTTTTTGTAAATCATGTTTTTTTCATATAAAAAATTTTTTTGATTTATTTTTGTTTTTATTGTTTATAACTAAATTCTACATACAAAAATAATTTTTTCAATTTTTTTAATTTTTTTTTTGTTTTGCTTGAATTTTCTTAAGACTATTATAAAAAAGTTTAAAAATTACACAGTGCTACACACAAAATATGCAGGGGTTCTCATGCAGCAATTTTGTTTTGCTGGAGTCCATAGAGTACGAAAAAACTTATACTTTTTCTCAGTCACTTCGTTAAGTAAGTTTTTTTATAACAAATGTAGTGATATAACGATATTTCCAAAATTACAAGTTCAAAAAATCATAAGTTTACTCTGCATTAACCGATTTTCAAAATTTTGCTTTTATTTTACAGATCTGATTTGTACCTTTTAATAAAAAAAACATTTTGGCAATCAGTTCAAAAATGGCTCAGTTACGGTCGATAAAGTAAAAAAAAAAAAAAAAATTAAAAAATGTTCATTTTCATCTCGCTCTAAATTGACCGTTAGGCAGAAAATTCTGCTTTTTTAAATTTTATTGACAATCATATTAAAGTTGGTTTCTAAAACAGGTAAGGTCATAAAAATCGGTTACAAAATGAATCAGTTACGCCAAGTTTTGTGATAACATGTTTTTTGCTTTTTTTGTGTTTTCTTAGAAATGTAAATATTTTTCAGGTAATAAAACAAGAAAACGCCTAATATACGAAATCATAGTTGGATGATTGTTACACTGTTTGTCTCAGCCAACGCTTGTTTACATTTCGCACTAATTGGAGTCATTATCCACATGTTTACATGCGTTTCTCCCCTTTCACGTCTTTTGTGTGGGTGACATTTTGCATCACAACAAACACGAGTTTTGTTTTTTCCTTTCCTGCTCACAACCGCACTAGTGCTGAATTATTGAAAGTACAGGGTCCGCCATATAACGTTATTTTTTTCAACTAGTGCTTATTTCGTGAATGGTAACACTTAGCTCATGTCTGATTACACAGATAATTAGTTTTATCCTTCCGCTGAACGAATATGGTTGTGTGTACGCTTGAACAACGGTGGGAAACATTGCAACATTACTTTGATGCAGAAGATGCCGATTTTGCCAAAAAAATCATCAGAAATCATCAACAGGACGGCGCTACGTGCCACACAGCCGAAGCTACACTCGATGTTTTGCGCCATGTTTTTGAAGATCGCATTATCAGCCGCAGAGCTGATGTCGTTTGGCCACCTCGGAGCTGCAATTTGACACCGTTGGACTATTATTTGTGGGTTGCCCTCAAAGATAAGTGTTACGCCGACAAGCTAGAGACAATTGACGCTTAAAAGGACAATATTCGTGAAACCATTGGTGAAATACAGCTGCACACAATCGATAATGTGCTTAAAAATTGGACCGATCGTATAGGCTACTGCATGGCCAGCCGAGGCAGCCATTTGAATGAAATTATTTTCCATTATTAACCGGAAGGATTGTAGTTTCAAATAAAAAAAGAAATTTGAAAAAATATCTAGTTTTTTTTTTATAGAATTTTTATAGAAACACAAGAAGTGTAAATTATGAGGAAATAGTACACGAAAATCTGTCTGCCTACCATGCAATGGGCTGCAAAATGTCTATCAAATTGCACTATCTCCATGCTCATTTGAATATGTTCCCATCAAACTTAGGGCAGATGAGTGATGAACAAGGTGAACGATTTCACCAGGACATTTCAAGAATTGAACAGCGGTATGTTGGAAAAAGTAAAGTCAGTATGCTGTCTAACTACTGCTGGTCTATAAAGCGAGAAACTAGCAGCGATATTTATAAAAAACAAATGAAACGCAAGCATTTCTAAGAAAACACAAAAAAAAGCAAAAAACATGTTATCAGAAAACTTGGCGTAACTGATTCATTTTGTAACCGATTTTTATGATCTTACCTGTTTTAGAAACCAACTTTAATATGATTGTCAATAAAATTTAAAAAAGCAGAATTTTCTGCCTAACGGTCAATTTAGATCGAGATGAAAATTAACATTTTTTAATTTTTTTTTTTTTTTTTTTTACTTTATCGACCGTAACTGAGCCATTTTTGAACTGATTGCCAAAATGTTTTTTTATTAAAAGGTACAAATCAGATCTGTAAAATAAAAGCAAAATTTTGAGAATCGGTTAATGCAGAGTAAACTTATGATTTTTTGAACTTGTAATTTTGGGAATATCGTTATATCACTACATTTGTTATAAAAAAACTTACTTAACGAAGTGACTGAGAAAAAGTATAAGTTTTTTCGTACTCTATGGACTCCAGCAAAACAGAATTGCTGCATGAGAACCCCTGCATATTTCTTTTTTTCACTTTTGTATCACTGTGTTATTGTTGTTGAGCAGCGCAGTAAAAGTGTGCTATGTTCTCCGCAAACAGCGTTGCCGCAGCCGAAGCAGTATGCCCGCGTTTTCCGCTGCCGCCCGTACTCAGAACGGGAAAGGCGACATGACGGTATACTTGACCTAGCCGCAAACGACGGTGCATTGCCTTCCATCGGTCTTGATAATACCTGAAATGAAAAGAAAAATAAAAAACAAATAACTATATATTCTATTCTTGAATTTGAAGATGTTTGTCTTACCCTGACATCGAATGCTTCCATCGCATTGCGTATCCTTGGATATGATGTTATATGGTTGTTCAGGGCACGTTCTTTGATATTTCGTGTGGCCAATTGTTTCGTTAGCAGTAACAAGAACGACCGCCTTCTGTCACTCCTTTTTATAGGCTTCATTTCGTTGTAAACCGTAAAAGCAGCCAATGCAGCGACGTCCACCATATTATAAAACATGGCCAAGGGCCATCGTTGTGTTGCTCTTTTGCAGCTGTAAGTGCCTAGCATTTGATCCATGGTATCAACGCCCCATTTGTTGGCGTTGCAATCTAATATGGCATAGGGCTTCCGTTTCTCGGTTTGCTCGTCAACGAGGCAAGTGTAGTGCATTGTGGAGAGCACGTTCACCACTTTATTTTTTTTCGGCACGTATGAGCATAACGCTATATCCCCTTCGTTGAACCCAAATAATGTACTATTGATGGTGCGCTTCGGGTTCGTCGGGAACGCATTATTGTATAGGGGTCGTGTATATTTCCTGTTGGTCCTGGTTTCTTTCTTGTGAAGTCGACCACGTTATGATTACGAGTGTGTGATGTTGGTGGTGCTTTTTTACTCCATTGGGTGCCATCTTTACCAATATAGTAACTTTCATTCGTTTCCTGTCCATCATTTTCTTCCTCTTCATCATCGTCGTCATCAGTATCTTCATTTAGCTCGACGTATCCTTCAGTTTCGGCATCTGACTCTTCAGCAGGTTGGTATGAGCGATCTTCATCATCCTCAACTTCATAATTATCAATTGCAGCAATATCAATTTTTTCATCCATGTCTTCGTCCATAAAATCAGCAAATCTACTATCAGCTGCACGCCTTTCATCCGCAGTCATTTGCTGGTAACGTGTACTACGGCGTACAACAATTTCAGCAACGTCCAAATTACTTGCATCTGCCATATTTATATTTTTGTTTCTATCACACACGATTTTACTCTTCGCTGTCTAAACTTTTACTGATTTGGTTTACGAAACTACAACTTCTTTTATACTCTTTCGTACGTCTACTTAAACTCAAAGACATTAGAGCCCAAACAGAAGCAAGGCGGATGTCGGATGGCGGGCCTCTCTCTGCGAAATCCGCTGAGAACACGTCCAGAATATGAGCGGTTGTCGGTTGTCGGATCACGGTTGCATTTTATATTGGGAATTATACAAATTATTTTATATTATGCTTTGAATTCACATGAATGCAGCACAGGCACAAAAACAGAATGTCAGATCATAGTAAAAACTAAGAAAATAACACTGAACGTACCCAATCTTTAGCAAAAATATGGCAACATTTAAGTCACTCAGAGAGAGATCCGACACCCGTCAGAGAGAAATTAGAAAAGATTCTATTCTGCCGTTTTCCCGTCATGCATTTCTACGGCGATTTCATTTTTGGCGGCTGCATATATTTTCATGTAATTTGTAGCACGGCGAATCCGACAACCGACATCCGCCTTGGTTCTGTTCGGGCTCTTAGGGATGATGATAAAAACAAAAAATTCTAAGAAAAAATTCTAAGAACAAAAATACTAAGAACAAAAAATTCTAAGAACAAAATACTAAGAACAAAAAATTCTAAGAACTGGTTTATTGCTAGTAGTATAAAATAAGAATATTGTGCCTTTCCTTGAAAGCAATAAAGTTCATGTCTTCGAATATTTCTTAGAATTTTTTGTTTTTATCATCATCCCTAATGTCTTTGAGTTTAGGTCTTTGTGTTCAGAAAAAGTAAATTATGTGTTGAAACAATAAAAAAATTATAATGATGCCCAAAAACATGCATTTATTAGTGAAATTCAGTACAAGGTCCATACGGACCTATTCACACGTCCGCGTACTATTCTCACTAAAATCTCAATAACTCCTAAAGTAATGATCCGATCGGCTTGATTTTTTTTTCAAAAGATGCGCAACAAAATACTCTTGGAATAACTTTGGGGGGGGGGGGGTTGTATGGCTGAAGTAGTAGTAATTTCAGTTTGAAAAGGCAAAAAGGTCCCTAGGGACCTTCTCACACCCAAGGAGCTAAAAACCTTATTTTCTTAAATTTATAGTAATTTTAAGGAAAATTGAAATAATTTTATTTCCAAAGGTCAATTTTTCAAATACCCCTAAAAAACCCCTCCCTGAATCTCCCTGAAAAAACCCCAAAAGATGCATTACCCCTAAAATTCCTCAAATCACTTAAAAAAACCCCTAAATCTAGGGGAAATCCCCTAACCTGGCAACACTGAATACTTTCAAGCTTGTACTAAATAAATATTCAACAAGAGCTGTGTTAAAAACATTTTTTAGTACATTGTAAATACCAGATTTGAAACCAAAGCTGGTGTTGACTTATATGTAGTACGAAAAAGTTTCAATTTCAGTACAAGATTTCTTACTCTACAATATATAAAAAAAATCATATTTTTGTATGAAATAACTATTTTATTTGAATTTTGTTTTGCTTTTATTTGTTGCTGGATTGATAACGTACCGTACTCATTGCACAAAAACGCACTACAAGATGCGGCGCACGTTCTTTTTGTGTGCTCCTTTTTTGGCCTGTCTAAGCGAAAAGTTAACACATCAAAATTTGGTTGCTCTTATGTTAGGAAACGAAGAGATATGTTGGTGATAAGAACCCTGGCAATACAAATAACCGACATGATGCGAAGAGTTGAGCTCGCTCAAGACCGGTGAGGTAGAGGTGGTTGATCCCACGACCATTCCACCTTAGAACACGGCAATCCAAACAATTTCCAACTTAGTGATGTTCCCAAGTCCCGCAAAGTCATGCTTTACTGCAGTTCCAGGGAGTTCTACAGGGTCGAAGATTCAATGCGGTGGTTTTGGTACCAAGAGGTATCATTAAGTCTAAGTGCGTAAAAATCATACACTCTCATCTGGACGGTGGGCCTTTTGAAGGTCCCCCCCTTAGCGAAAAAACAAAAACCTCTTAATAGAGAGTGCCATAATAGAGATACTAAGAGTGAGATCAAAAATCTCACCTCTAACAATGTTCCCAAAAGTATATTTATTACCCCAATTCATAATAAAAATACTATTACTGAAAATAAAAATCGAAATGTACAAGATATTATTAATAAAAATTGCAGAGAGAAGTGGTTCAAGATTTGAGCCTTGTGGCACTCCGCTGTTAAGATATTTATAATTCGAGTGACTAAAATCAGTTTTCAATCTTTTTGATCGGCCATTTAGATAACTTTTAACAATATTAACTGCAGTTGAAGACAAAGCATGTTTTAAGCATTGAACATAAAAGAGAATGATCTACAGTGCCGAATGCTTTAGAGACATTTAAAAAGCAGAGTTTAGTAAGGTGCCATTATTGGAATATCGTCTAATGTCCTCTACAATTTTAAATACTGCTGTCGAGCAACTTGGAGTAAGGGGCTTTTTAATACAAAGGTTATGTGAAATCCTATCTAAAATTAGTGACTCGCAGACTTTAGGAAGTGCTGATAACAAGCTTATAGGTGGAAAATCATACGGTTTCGATGCTCTATTTTTTTTTGCACAGGGGATAACTTTTGCTACTTTCCACATTTTTAGAAAAACACGATCTAGTAAAGCAATGGTTTATGATATGCATTAACGGACTCAATATGTAAGGCAAAATTAGTTAAACGAACCTTATATTTATTTCATCTTCTACAAGAGCACTGTATTTAATTTCCATCATAAATCTGGGTTCTTCATATTCCGATAAGCTGGAATACTAAAAAATGCTAATAATATTGACAGAAGTCATTTTGCTTTGAATGCATCTCATCTATATAAGCCCTATATATATAGGGCAATAAGTCGGGAACATCAAAGTTATTCAGAACATTCGGATCAATCGGACTCTTAGAGTACTGTTTATTGCACACTAGTATTTGTTTTAAATTTTTCCAAAGCTCCTTTGAGGAAAGTTATGCGTCGAGTTTTGACTTGAAGAAGTTTTTCCTAGCAGTCTCTACTACTGAATTGACTTAATTTCAAGCTTTCTTGTGAGATTTCTAGTACAAAGGTGTCGGCACTCTTTTCCATTAAGTATAGGCCTTGTTTCATTTTTTATGGCCAATTTGGCTTGTTGAGTGAACCACAGACAATGTAATCACAGCAAACAAATAGGGGAAGATGCAAATAAGTCATTAATTTTTCTAACAAAAAACATGAGTTTATCGTCTACTGTATTTCAAAGTGTTATTTTTCTTTATATTCGTAAATTACCTGATTAAGTGTAAACTTAGTGCTGGTACATGTGAAATAATTTATTGTCTTTTCTACCACAATCCGTTAATGAGAACTCTGTAATTTTATTTGTGTCGTACTTTGTTATTAATGATCTGCATTTTAAATAATTTAATTGTGGTTTTAATAAAACCCATACCTATGATTAGCAAATTCACACCTATCAAATACATATTTACATATTTACACATTAACACGTTTCAACATTATCTCATTTCATTTGGCTACCATTTCAATTAAGTGAGATTATGTGAATTGTTATTTTTAAATACATTATTGGTAAGCATATTAGTGAGGAAAGTGTAACATTTTTATTAAATTTTAAGCCCACGTCAAATTTTATTGTACTGCCATACTTTCGTACGTAAATAATTGCATGGACATCATCCATGCAGCATGATATATAAAAATGTGTAAAAAAGTCAGAGAAATGCACTACATGTAATTAATAAAATTAATTCTCTTAAACATCCAAAAGATAAATAGATAATTGAATTCATTTTGGTGTTAAATATTCGTGTTATTTTTTAACATTGAATCATTCAATTAAAACAAAAAAGAAAAACTATAGTTATATATACATATGTACTATAATCAAAGAAACGTACAAAATGATAGCTATTTAATCAAAATTAATTTGCATCAAACAAAAAAAAAAACGCTGCATACTTTCAGCCAGGCAAGCGTTAAATTCAATTTAAGTCAAAAGCAAAAGTTTTTTTTTAATTTATATACATATATTTGCATTTACATTTTTGTATAAAATCCCCCTTAGACAGGGAAAGAGCAGCAATAAACGCAACAATTGTTCAAAAATTTTTGCTTGCTTCACTGCCGCAATTTTTTTTATTTTCTTCTGGCTGCCCCAAAAACTGTGCAACGGACGAATAGACGAGCAACAAACAAAGACATCATGAGATAATCGCATGGGTTTCTTTTGCAAAATAAGAAGAAGAAGTAGACAAAGCTGAGGAAATGCAAGAGCGGACAGCAGAGCAAGCTTAAATGCTATGTAAATAATTTCGAACGGAAATGACGTAGATTATATGCCCGTAACCGGAAATAACTCAGCCATTTCCGTAATGAAAACTTAAACAAATCTAACAACAAACTAAAAAAAAATCGGTTTAAAAGGAAAAGAAAAACTAGCACAAATCGCTTTAAAAATGGAGGATATAAACAAAAAATAAAAACTTTTCAAAACAAAACAAGCTTAGTTTTGCGAAAAACAAAGCAATGAAAGTTTTACGAAAAGTTAGCAGAATGCGCCAATTAAAAGCAACACTCGCATTTCAAAGAAATCTAACAGAATTTTTTTGACCCAGAAGAGTTTTGCAGTTTTTGTGCAAAGTTCTTCTTATCTTGTTGGTTATAGTTTCTGATCTAGTTAGACACTTTGAATGTCTTATGTGCAAGCTTATAGAAAAATCAATATAAAATTTAAAAATTTAAAAGCAAGCACTGAGATAGGAAAATTTTGCAAAGTATAAAAATACGATCAACAATTTTATTCCCATTCATTATTAGTTAAGAGACTTATGATTTTTAGATCATTGTCAATCACCAGTCAAAAATTATTTACTCATCAAGAAGTTAGGTTAGGTTAAAATGACTGCCTCAATTAAGACACACTCAAGCAAATGCAAATGGTACTTTTAATTAGTCGATTTTTATTTTAGAGAAATATTTTTATAACCTAAAGTATATGAGGTTTTTATTATAAAACCAGTTTTTACACTACCATTATAGTAAAAATCAAAATTTTTCCAAAATCTTCGATTAAAAGCTCAAAATGTTTCAGCAGAATCTTAATCCATTGTTTTTTACTAATCAAGCTCCGAAAAATTGCTTCCACCGCATATTTCAGGTCTTTTACTAAACTACGGATTCCTGCTATAAAAATAAATATTTTTATACAAAAAACTCAAAAAGTTTTCTTGAAAAATTTTATATAATTATAATGTATAGAATAAATTACCTAAAATAAACACTAGTTTAAAAATAAAACCTTGAGTACAGGATTTCGTTTTGCTTAAAAAATGTTGTGGGCCCTTAAACAAATTTGAGCTGTTCACAAAGCCTAAGATTCGGTAAACCGAAGATTCTAAGAGTTCGAGAGGTAGACGAAGCTTTCATTTCTTTCTATAGTCTACTCCTTAGTATCGATTTCTTATAAAGCCTGTAGTGTGAAAATTATATAGTGATTGAAATCTAGTGTTTACAAAATACTCAAGCATTTACCTATTCAACAAAACTTGTGAAAACCAACTAGAAATTACCAACAAAATGCACTCAGCAGCAATAACAGCAAACAACAACAATGCTATGCATATTTTTTTTGCTGCCGCAGCGTGATGCGCCGTCGAAGTCAATTCTTCGAACTACAACGCACACGGAAATATTGCAGTTGTTGAAGATTAGCTTAAAGAGCGGCCAACATGGAAGGGTTAGAATGATCGCAAAGTGGGGGCGATAAGAATCGAGTAAAAATTCAGCTCCATTTTCTCGTTAGTATAACAACCTATGTGTCTACAAATATCAAACAACAATTTGTGAAGTTTCATTTTCATTTATATCTATAATAAAGGGTGATTTTTTTTTAGCGTAAATTTCTTTAAATCTCCCGCGTGTTTCGTAAAGTCTGGCTGGGCCAAAACTGTTCAGTAATTTTTGCCATTTCACCATGAATAGACTAACAAACGAACATAGCTTGCAAATCATTGAATTTACGTATCAAAAATTGTGCTCTGTGAGAAATGTACGTCAACAAACAGAATTACCGAATTCGGTATAAAGAGCAGCCAGAGACAATTGAAGAACTGCTAATGCACCCTGAACTGTGGGTCGGCGCATCATTGGACCGTACTTTTTTAAAAATAACTAAAATCGCAATGTACCGAGCGTTGCCATGTGTTTTCAACAAGACAGTGCCACATGCCACACGGCTAGCGATACCATGAACCTATTGAGATGCGAGTTTGGTGAGCAATAAATCAAACTTTTTGAGCAGTCCATTGGACGCCAAGATCATGCGATTTGACCCCACTAGACTATTTTTGTGGGATTACGTGAAGTCTCTTGTGTACAGGAACAAGTCAGCCACAATAGCAGTCCTGGAAGACAGCATTACAGCTGCCATTGGTGAGATACCGGCCGAAATGATGGAAAAAGTATGTCAAAGTTGGAGCTAAGCGATGGACCACATCAGGCGTAGCCGCAAACAACATTTACAAATAATAATTTAAATTAATAAATGACAGGCATTGATGTATTGCTCCAAATAAATATTTTATTCACTATTACAAATTTTCCGTTTTTTTTTTATAAATTTTCAAAAAGCAAACACTTAAAAAAGTACGACGCATAGTGTAGCGAGTACGGCCATAATTCGAAGAAAATATTTTTTTTTCAAAATACAGAAATGTAAACGTCGAAAGAGAATATTTGAATTAAGTGGAATCCAAAATATTTCACCAAAATTTTTATTTTTTTAGACACACGACACCATGAAAGTTGGGGATTTCCAATGTTACATATACATAATTTTATGAATTTTTTTAATTAATTGTTAAAATGAGAATGCACAAATTGTATAAGAAAAAAATTAGAAACTGCATCTGTCTAAAAAAGTATTATTTTGTTGTTTTTTACGTACCATGATTGTGAAACCGGAACTTCCATAAAGTGGTCTCTGACAAATAAAATAACCAAAATTTCAGCAAATTTAGAAGTGATTTCAAAAAATAAGCGAAACAATACCACTGCAATTTTAAGTTGTTTTAATTAGTATAAATAATTTTATGATAGGAAAATTTATGTTTAATAACCGCAATTCTTTACAAAAATTGCATTTTTTAATACTTTAATGCTTTTTCTTTAGGTTTTGCAAAAGGTCTTAAGGTCATAAAGGAAGAACAGACGTTATCTATATCTATACTATCTATCTATTATATGTAATCTATGTATCTATACCAGTGTCGGGCAGCTTTGCACACTTGAGATTGTGTTTGTGCAGTAAAATATGTATTCATCTCACCTACAGAACGATCAAAGCTTCAGTGTTCAAGCGAATGTCAAGCAGATAAGATCTGCGCTTGCGTGTTTCTGGAATATATTATATTATATCTGTGTCGATAAGCAATAATAGGTTAAGTCGATTTAAGACAGAACTGAGTTATTGATATAGTTGTGTTCCACGTATATATCATTATGAACATACAAAATCTAGAACTTCTAGCATGATCTTAGCCAAAGATATGACGCATAAACAAAAGACCTTTTCATATAACTTATATGGCGATTGAAAACTTTGAAGCAAGATTTCTGGAAACTTTGAAATAAGACTTAAGCTGTTATTACTCATCGACACAAATATAACGTAAGATTACACTGTATAAAATTTTATGTATGCAAAAGTTTTGGAAGTATGTAAAATTTTTTATTTTTAGAAAATAACGGCATGGCGCGGTATCAAAGAGGTAAAATTAAAAAAATTATCCATATTGAGGCATCACAATAATTTGCATTGCCAATATAAGGTAATTGTGGGGCATGCGATGGAGAAATTATATAATTATTTAAATGCGGAATGTCCAAATATCATATCATATAGTGATCAGTTCCAAGTACGTACAATGAAAGCATCTTACGTTGTCAGCTTAGCCTTAGCAATACACAATAAGCAACATAAGCACAATAAAAAACATATTTTTTTTTGTACTATTAACGGGCCTTTTTACATTTCCGTCTGCTTATCTTTTTTTCACATTATCCGTCTGTCGGTCGATTAATTTAATTTCGCAATACAAATTCGATCAAAAAAAAATTTCCCATAATGCCTAGTTAGATTTCTGCAAAAAGCGCTTTAACACTACTTTGTTTTCAGTGTGAGCTTTAAAGCACTCATAAATACATACTCAAGATGAGAAAGTATAGGTGTACAAAGCTGCCCGACACTCATCTATACTATTATATAAAAAATTAACTTTTAAAAAGTTAGCATGTTTGTGGCTGTTGGTAAACTCAAGAACCGCTGAACAGTTTTGTGTGAAATTTTCACTATTTAAATCAAAATTGATCATAGATGGTTCATGTATACTCAAAATTTTGATATATATGATAGCGAATAAGTAATGGATTGAGAAACTGGCTTGAACCTCAATTTTAGTTAAAATTCGGCACATTTTCCCATTTACTGTCTAAACAGTAGAATGTATCTGGAAATGACTTATTAACATATGTAATATCTTCCCGATTCCAACAAAAAAGTTAAATCTGACATGCGTCTACGATCAATGGTTTTGTCGTAAAATTGACATTAATTCATTTTCTTGCAAGCAGTTTATCTGTTGATTAACTTTGATGCTGTTACTGCTTGCAGCTTTGATTTCGTTGTTGTTGTTTTTAGTTTTTTTGCATACACTGGAAAAATTAAAAAGGTTTTGAACTCGAGTCAACGCGAACATTTTCCTGTCATCAATTTTTTTCCAATCGTTGTGAACCGAAGGACTTAAACGCTACGAGCTACTTAAGTTTGAGTTGCATCTTCATTCATGTTGTGATATTCTTTATATTCTATATTAATTAAAGGCCAAAGTTATGGTCTTGCCAATTCAAGTTTATTAAAATCACCACAAATTCCCACAATACAACTAATATATTACTTATTTTACCTTCTTGTAATTTTTTTTTACTAGCAAGACCAAGCTAATAAAGAATAGGTATCTCCTGCGATTATTCAAAAATCATTTATTAATAGAAAACAAAAGCCTAACCACGCTAGCATGATAGCATCCATTGTCACTTTCATCGCACTCATTAATATTATGACTTGATCCAGATGCAACCGATTTAAGGGATCCTTATGTTTTCCTACAAGTTTAGCAAAAGTAATTGGAACGCGACGAATTCCATGATTCTTGAAGCTTTGGCGAAGCTAATCTTAATTCTTAAATACTAATTTTAAAGGATTGCAACATCTATTAAACCAGCTTTTGCTATCATTTTGAAATATTTATTTCACAGCAACAAATTAAAATACACAAAATACATTGGTGGACATTTAGTAGTAAACAATGTATATTAATGCGGGTACTATAAGTAAACGGTCAGTCATGGGAGTATAAAATCAAACAGAGGAAATGACAACAAGCAATGTTGCTTTTGTACTAAAAACAAAAATAGGGGCGTTTTATTTTTTAATGGCACAACTAATTTACATTTATTTTCAAGACTTTGAAATTGTTTTAAAAAAAATATTCGAAAATATACAATTTTTTTTAACCCTACAGTACAAAACAGCAATAAAAAATAGCATACACAAAAATTGATCAAAAAAGAGAAATAAACAAAATTTAATAAAATAAAAATTTTTTTTAATATTCAAAAATAGTAGTTATCGAAGGCCCACGACCAGACCAGTCTTAAAAATTGTGGAATAGTAGTAGTTTGCTGTAAAAAATGTTGAATAAAATCAAAATATGCAATCACTTTAGAAAATGCAGTCTAAATTTTAAAAATCAAAAATTACGTATTAATACACTTTAAATAATTTTTAGAATTTGTTTTCGAAAAAACAAACTCCACTCTCTCGGATAGCAATCAGCCACTGCCCTTTGACAGGGTGGATCTTCTCAAATGCAGGAGATATACTTTCGAACTAGAGCAGTTAAAAGTGTCCTTACAAATCTCAACGTAAACCATTGGCGTCGGAAGCGGGGGAAAAGGGGGCAGTTGCCCCCCCCCCCACTTTTTTAGCTAGATAAACAATTTAAAAGGAAAACTTCAAAAGTTATTCAAAATATCAGTTTTTTTACAACGATAATATTTTTGTATTATATATTTTCCTCTTCTTTCTCTGTTCTTCATAAGCATGCTTGCGGATAACCATTTTCTTTCTCTGTGTTTGCAAAAAGATAGAACAAAATGTAGAGTTTCTACTGCAAACCCACCACTTCAGTTTAAAAGCACCCTTAAGTATGTAGCTTAATGCTTGTTAATTTTGCAACTCTGGTAAGAAAAAATTTGATATGTTCTTAGGGGCTTTCCATATTGGACGACATGTTGTACGATAAGTTAGATGGAAAACTAATGGGACTATTTGATTGGGCGTTCGAACGATCCAACTTGTAAAGCAACATCATTAGCAGCAGTAATTTTGGGAGCAGTAATTTTACATAGTTGTACAATATTGTACAATCGGCAGAAAAAAACCAAAAATTTCGACTATCGTATTAGCTTACGCATGGTACTACATGTTGTACAATCTGCCATGTTGGTCCAATGTTTTGGACCATGCGAAAGCCCCTACTGTGAAGTAGCTGATGAAAATCCACCTCGACGCTTTGAAGAAACATCAAATCCGGTTCCTTCAGTACAGTTGCCATTAAATGATCGGCTACGAAAAGATTATTTCGAAATTTTAGATCTTCTCTCAAATGAGATAACGGTTAGATTCGATCAAACAGGTTGATATTGTACTTTTTTGTTATTTTTGCAAGTTTACACCAGCTTCACTCAACCGACTTACATATCGATCAGATTTGATCTTCGTTGGAATGATCATATTTTCGATGTGACGAAAGAAGCGGGCAAGTCCCTAGGTTTTCTAAAACTGTGCAAAAAATATTTCACTTCAATTGACCTGAAATTTTGGCAGACGATTTTTTCAGGTACTAGATGGTTGAGGAAAAAGTTGCCACACCCCCCTTTTACCGTCCCATACCAATATGCTTATAGACCCCAAAACTACTGAACCAATTGACCTGAACCTTTCAGGTACTAGATGGTTGAGGAAAAAAGTTGCCACACCGCCCTTTTACCGCCCCCAAATCAATAAAAATGTTATCAGTTTGAAGTCAGTTTGAATCGTATAAGGCTAAAACTTTATAATTTAGTTTGTACGGTTACTGTCGACAACTGTACTAAAAATGGGCTCCCACGCTCCATTTTATCGCCCACAAATCAATGAAATTGCTCTATTTCAGATGGTTTTGGTCTTATAAGACTTAAATTTGGTAATTTAGTTTGTATGGTTACTCTCGGTAACTGTACGCAAAATTGGTTTCCACGCCACCTTTTTACGACTAATATTTGATACTTAAGATTTTATGGTTACTTTCGGCAACTGTGCTAAAAATGCGCGTTATCGCTATATAGCCACACCCACTTTTTAAGAAATCATTAAAATTGACTACTGGGTCGATTGAGCTAAAACAAAGAAAATGTTTTATTTCAACTGTTTGGATCGTATTAGATTTTGTAATTTAGTTCACATGGTTACTCTCGGCAAGTGTACTAATAATGGGTCTGTCCCACTAAAGTTAAACTTACTATTCGGGGGGGTCAACGTCGAGTGAAGCAAAGTGCGCTAGGCTTAAGCTAAATTTAGCTGAAATTTTGGCAGTCGATTTGTTTCGTTTACGAGATGGCTTAAGGGAAATCATTTTGCGGGGTGCTGCATTTTATCGCTTACAAAACATCAAAAATGTTATATTTCTCACGGTTTTGATCGTATTAAACTAAAATTTGGTTATTTAGTTCATATAGAATATGCAGCTGTACTGAAAATGGCGAACATATTTGGTATTTTTTGACATTTTCGTATATGGCAGTAAGGCAGTCTGTGGAAGAACAAAGTCTGCCGGGGAATACTAGTATACCATAAACTTCTAACATTTGGGCATCTCTGCATGTTTGCGAACCATTGCGCGCCATTAAACTAAGACGAAGGCAAAGCCTAGTATTTATTCAAAAATACAAAAATAAAAATTTTATTTGTTAAGACCTTTCATGGTTTCCTCACGTTAGCAAACTCTAACAAATATTTCTCAAAAAAAAAAACTTATATCTATTTACTTTTTTTAAACTGAAACGTTAGTTTTAAGAACAAAAATTATTTAAATATACTTACTAGAAATGTTTGAAGTTATATTTAAAATAAAATTAATAAAAAAGGGCAACTTCACTTGTGAAAATAAACTTTTTTACTCAGAACTTTTTTAAGCAGCTAAAAACTCACGAGCGCCTTGACTGATCAATAATGCACTTTGAATAGCCACTGACACGCAAATCTAGTAAGCATTGAAGCTACAAGCTTTGAATTTGCTTGATTGGATATCTGAGCACATGGACATCGAATTTTACCGTTATTCTATTTAACTTTTTTACGCAAAGTACCCCGTAAGTTTCAATTTTCAAACACTGTGGCGACGATTCCACCGCACATTTTCTTTTTGGAGCCATTTTCCGAAAGCACTTTTTTCTCTTTTTATTCACTTGATTTAAGCAAAATACAAATGCTCGTCTTTAAATAGCACTTTAAGTAATGAAGCAGTTAAAAGGATGAAAAAGTAGCTGTAAAAAACGTACTATTGTAAAAACCCTATATTGGCACTGTTAAGTATCAAATGAATCTTCTGTGCATACTTTCGGGCTAAACATTTTTGAAGACTACACTGTCTTGTGTGAGTATATCGTAAAAATACTGTAATAATTTAAAAAAAAATACAGTTTAAGCGATACTGTGCGTGGAGCGATACTTTGCATGCATGATGCCATTTACGTATTAAGATTAGAATAAAAATACACAGTTGTAAAAGGAGCCCTGCTGTATGTCTGCCGGCAACATGCCTCGGAAGGTAAGCAGACATGCTCGTCTCCATACCCGGTTATATCTTTTTTCTATAGGCATATCCTAGGAAACCAGGTCTGCCAAATGAACTGCCTTAGCAGCAATGCTGAATGCATCTGTCGGCATTAATGCTGCATTCATCTCACGGTTTTAATTCTGCATTCATACTATGAAATACAAGCCGCATTGCTTGCTACGGCAGTTCATTTGGCAGACATGCTGCCCTAGGACATGTCTATAGAAAAAAGATATAAGCGGGTACGGAGGCGAGTATATGTCTGCTGAATTTCCAACGCATGTTTTTAGCAGATACACAGCAGGGTTTTTATAGCAACTATTTGTATAGTATGAGAGTATGATATATGGTAAGAGAGTATGATATATGAATATGATTATTTCACTCAATATCACATTTTTACACTTTGAACTTTATTTTGCAAATGAGAACATCGATAATAGACTTTACATTTGCAACTCTATAAATCAAATTTAACGTTAGTTTTTTCTTAGACTTAAATTCAGCCGAATTTTGCAACACAAAGTGGATTTGGTGACTTACAACAATCATGAAATTATTGAAGTTGTTTTCCTTTAAAATAAACTGCAATTTTGCATTAGCAAGCATAATACATATCTCATTTAGAAGTTAAGAGAAAGTTATTTACATTTCAAAAAGTGGACTTCTAAACGTTGCATTAAAATTATAACCTGCCAGATTCCTTCCATTGGCAGGCCTGCTTTGTTTTTCATCTAGATATATAATCCTTTCAAAGTATAATAGCTGCCTTCTTTCTGTATTTATAATAAATATAATATATATATATTATATACTTATTTGGGTTACAGTTTTTCGAATATTTTTACGATATTCGAAAAGTGACTTCAGAATTAGCTGTGATTTTTTTACTTTTTAATCTATTTTTAAAGCTTAAAGCATAGTACTCTGTTCAGTTTCATGTGAAATTCCACTCAAATCTCCATACAAAATGTGACTGCTGCGAAACAAGCGTGGAAATTTTCACAACATATTTGTCAGAGCAGTACTCTGTACCGCTGCGTGAAATTATCACAACATGTTTCTGAGCAACATTTTTTCACGACAATTTAATTGTACTGCCTATTTATTTTGAAGTGAATAGAGAAAGATCATATGAAATTTCCTAAATCACTCTTTGAGTCTCTCTGAGAAACGTTGCCATAGGAACTCCTCGCAACAAACTTTAAGTCAGAAATTTCACGCAACATATAAATAGATGTTGCCAGCGAAATTTCACACAAACGAACAGAGTACTAGGCTTTAATTAGAAACAAATTCTTGATCTTTATATAATAAGAAAGAGTTTTTTAAAATAAATACCTACTTTTCAAGCTAGGTTAGAAGTTTTTTAAGACACCCCTTAAAGATATGCATTATTTTGGGACGCAATAATTAAAGATCAGCTTGTTAACGCTCTTATTTGTTTGTACCATTTCAGGCTTATTCCTTGTATCATTCAAATTGCTTGCAATAAATCAGCTTAGCCAGAAAATAACTAGCCTATGAGGTAGAAGTGAAGCCAACAATAATTTATGTATAACAAATATAATAAGCTTACTATAGCAAAAACTGATTTATACGACTTATAAAGCTCTTAAAGACATCTTAATGAGCACCTTTTAATAAAATGAGCAGCTAAATATTCTCAACTAATTAAGACTGAAATCGACATCCGACTGAATCGGTTTGTCAAAAAAAAATTATTACAACACAAATGTTGAAGACGTGCTTAGAAAATAGAAAGTAAAACACTTGGGGGAGAGGGGAAGGTAATTACTTTTGCTGCATTTTCCCCAAGAATATCAAGCAAGGATTCCCCAAAGAATATGCAGTAAATATAAACGTGTAATTATATTAACTGCATAATTAACTAGGTAAATAACAAATGCTTTATTAAAATTAATATTTTTTGGTTGTGAAAAGAGTCAAAAGTCGTACACTGAAATAAATTATTCTGAAATTAACGAAATATGTTATTATTTTGACGAAAAGAGTTTTCTTAATAAAACTAACAACAGATTCCGTCAAAATAACAACAAATAATTTTACAAAACTTTTAAACATAAACATGTTTTTTAATGCGAAAAGAACACATATGTATGTATTCAACTTTTAGTTATTTTTTTTTCTGTGTAGTATTCTATGGACATCCTTCCAACTTTGCTGGCCACAGCATTTTGTCAAAATTTTCATATTTTACCCACAACACAACACGTTTTAATATGTTTTCGGTTGTGGTAGCTATTATCGCTGAATTATATTTCTTTTTTCCAACCTAGTCTACCTTTTTGCCCTCGCTCTACACCTTTCAACAGTTTAAGCAAACCTCAAACAACAATTTTATTCTAAGTAATTAAACACAATTCTCGGTCATGGCGTTGGCACACTGCCCATTTACGCCCACTCTATTGCCGCCTACCACTTTCGTCCTACTCATCCTTTGGCTTAATAGCTCAAATAACTAAAACAAATAAAAAGCTTTGTCTGCCATTCAAAACGCTTGCCTACAGCTGATGAAGAAATGTTTAAGTCGCTCGTGTTGTTGTTGTTTGTCATTTTCTGTAGCACACTTTTTGGTGCAGGCAAAATAAAAATATGTATAGGCATTTTATTCAGCCAAAGCATTCGGACATACTGATGTGACATATACAGTGTAGAGCGGCTGCCGCTGTCAGTGAGGGAGAGAGAAAAACAAGACAAACAACAAACGAATAGCGAATCAAGCGCAACGGAAGAAAGGAAGTTATTATTTTATGGCTGTAAATTGAAATCCTTTGCTCTTTGCCTGTTCCATGCTTCACACAGCTGCTTCCGGTCTTTATCAGATACTCATGACTCCTTGCGCCCACGGAAGAAGAAAAGCAATTTAAGTTTTCGGCTTTAATTTATAATTTATGAGGGTTTACTTCTGCCACACTAAAAGGTATATTCTTTGCGTTGTATACTTTTGTGACTTCCCAGCAAAAAGGGTTAATTTTGTTATCTTTTTCTGTTTCTGAGTATTTAGTAAGATTACTTCAAGAACTGGCTATATAATGGGTTCACTCTTACCAGGTAGCTCTGGTTATAAGAGAAAAAACTTGTAAATAAATGTGTCTGTACATGTGCGTCTGTTTGTAAGTGTGTGTGTTTGGTGTTGAACGAATGTTAATGTGTGCGTAGTTTGCCTTGGGCTCTGCTTGTTGAAGTGCAAAGTATCGGATGTTATTTATACTGTATTAACAAATTATAAAAAGTAATTGCAACATTTAAGAATGTTGTGTTTGTTTTTAATAGGCTATTAAGTGTAAAATTGAATGTTAATGAATATATAATGTAACATATCTGCAGGCAAGCCAATTATTATACGAATAAATTGAAGCTTTTTTACATTTTTGTGCCAATTCGAAGAATTCGAATAAAGTTCCATAATATACAAAACAAGACGAATCCTTATGCTATTTACAATTTTATTTTCTTAAAAATAATTAATTTCTCAAAATAACTAGTAATTTGTGCTTTGAAAATTCTTAATATTTATACATAAATATTTATCAGCTTTTAATATATGTTAACCTTAGATCGAGCTTTAAAAATAAGAAGTAGAATGACGATGTCTACTTACTTTTGTTTTCTCCAGAATGAAAGCATTTTTGACACCTTGCGTGATACCTTTTCGGAGACCTTATCATTTTTCCGGTTTTTTTTTTATGGACCAGCATTATTTTCGTTAGTATCGGGGATATTCTGGGTTGAGAGTTTCGAAAGAAGCGCCACAGATAGTTAATTTCTTGGTCCTTTTTTTCCTTTTTTTCACATGGGGCTTTGCCAACTAAATTGCTACATTCTAAAGATACACTCGAGATAGCACAGAACTTTTAATTGTTATCTGATTGTCTTAATTTTCGTAATATTGATTACAGGTTTAACGTTTCCCTGAAATTTTTCGAAATAATAATTTGCATATTTTTTGCATATGCTTTTTACTGTTTTGGACAAATGTATACATGAATTCAATTTTTTAACTTTTACAAAAAAATTAATATATGGTTTTATGTCTCGGGCATCAGAAGTGATACCGAAGATAATTTTTTTAATTCGTATTCTGCAAATAGATTTTAACAAAACCCTGTTTAAAAAATATCTTTTTTAAAACAGCAGGAAAAGGCCACGATTTTTTTCTCATTATGATATTTTAAAAAAGTTACTTCAAGCATGAAATGTAGCAATTTTGTTCATATGGTTATTTTTCGTTAAAAAACTTCTTAACAACAATTGTTAAGTCAAGTGAGACCCATCAAATGGCAAATTCAGAAACTCAACATTTTAGTAAAACATTTTTGTGAATGCTGAGTTGCGGCATTTTAACGAAATAATGAAATTAATAACGAAAGAAAATTTTTAAAAAAGTCGAAATAGGAAAAAATCGTGGTCTTAACCTGGTGTCGTAAATTGATACTCTTAGACAGGGTGTTGTTCAGAAATACTTGAAGAGTCTAAAATCTGGTGCCCGAGATGTAAGACTTTGTTATTTTTTTTAAAAAAAGTAACAAATTGCCACTGCTTCCAGCAAACATTCTATAGATCCAATTGTACTTCTTCTTAGCCTTATCAAGAAGTGCTTTCAAGAGGCATTCTCGTAAACTACTTCAAGATAACATTAAAATGGCATTTAAATTCAATTAAAGTAAAAACTAGTAAGGAATTATCTTCGACTGGCCGAAGTTAAAATACCCCCACGGACGATGATTTTTCCAAATTGCATTCCTTAAGTTTTAATTTAATTTAATTGTTAAAGGTTTTGTGCAAAATTTGAAGTCATAAGATTAATTTTTGTGGAATTGAAAGAGATTTTACCACTTTGGTGAACTCACTTTGTATGGGAGGTAGACGTGATTTTTATTCGACTTTTTCAAATTGTATATTAAAAATGCATATTAAAGGTTAAAGCTTATGTGCAAAATTTTCAGTCATTAGATTAGTTCTTGTGGAATTGAAAGAGATTTTACCGTTTAAGGTAAGTATCTTTGTATGGGAGGTAAATGTGGTTTTCATCCCATTAGTACAAATTTTATTCTCAAATTTTATAATAAATATTAAAAACGCTGTGCAAAATTTGAAGTCATTATATTAATTTTTTGGATTTTAAAGATATTTTACCGTTTTGGTTAAGTCACTTTGTATGGGAGGTAGGCGTGGTTTTCATTCGATTTTTACAAATTTCATACTCAAAATTCATATTAAATTATAAAGCGCTGTGCAAAATTTTAAGTCATTAAATTAGTTTTTTTGGAATTTAAAGAGGTAAGTCACTTTGTATGGGAGGAAGGCGTGGTTTTCATCCCATTTTTACAAATTTCATATTCAAAGTTTATAAAAAATATTAGAGATGCTTCGCAAAATTTTAAGTCATTATTTTAATTATTGTAGATTTTAAAGATATTTTACCGTTTTGGTTAAGTCACTTTGTATGGGAGGTAGGCGTGGTTTTCATACAGTTTAGCTCATTTTCGAACTTGACCTCCATTTTTGAATAGAAAACATATATATTGAATTTCCTTACGATAGCTAAAAAATTACGGCTGTTATCGTGACCACAGACAGACAGACGGACATGGCTTAATCGACTCAGGAGGTGATGCTGATCAAGAACATATACACTTCTATACCAGCCACACCTCCTTATAGGCGTTAAAAACAGAGTGACAAAGTTACTATACCCCTATTACGTTTTTTAAACGTGGGGGTATAAAAATATGTTTATAAATTATGGCGGGTCAAATTTTGTATCGACCAAGTGTATAGCAGAAACGTTATCTATGATAAATTCTGAGAAAATTTCCTCAAGAAACCATAAGTCCAAAATAAATCCCAATATCACGCATAGTGAGGTCAAAATTTGTATATGGATTTAAAAAAAAAACGATAGTTTTATATAAAATTACTGTTGAATAGTCTAAAAGGCAGCTTATATCACTGATTTTGGGCTTGTTGAAAATAAATTTTGGCCAGCCGATTCTGATTTAATTTTAAATATATTTTGGCTTTTAAACCAAATTTTTCCAATCTGATAGTTAAAAATTTGCGAAAAAATTGTAAAAATCATCATAATAACGATTTGATCTTTTTTCATTTTACATTTGAATTTTTCATTATTATTATTTTACTACATTCTTCACATTATAGTATTTTTATTTTATATTTATTATTATTTTACTACATTCTTCACATTATAGTATTTAAACAGTAAACAAAGTTTGAAGTTGAAACCACTGTATTGCAAAACTGACCTAATTTCTACTAAAGAAATCATAAATAAACGAAACTTATGTGGCGTATTTATTATACCTTCAAAAGGGTAAAGAAAATAATCAGCTGTACTTCTAATGATGGTTAGACCGTCAGCTGGGAGGTTAAAAGTGTCGATTGCGGATATGATCTCAGCTTCAAGTAATTAATTTAACTAGCTAACTGACGATCTTTCCACTATTATATCTTCAGCTTACTATTGATTTCAATAATAATAGTATACAAACTGTTATAAAGGGTGTTTTTTATAGAGTGATACAACTTTGAGTTAGTTTCACTGCTTTATTTGACCACCCATTTAACAGTTAATAGCTTTTTTTTGTTTAATTTGCTTTGACATTTTATTATAAATCAACTTGCAACAGAGCAACGCGTGCAAATTGTGGAAATTTTTAATCAAAATAATGGTTCTGTTCGTCAAACTTATCGAGCACTTCGTCCATTTTATGGCGTACATAATCGTCCTTCGGAGCTGCTAATTCGAAGAACAATAGATCGTTTTCGGACCACATTTACTGTTACTGATAACGTGCATCCCGTGAGACGCCGAACAGTGCGCACTGAAGAATCTGTAGCCGCTGTACAGGAAAGCATTGAAGAAGATCCTAATCAATCAATTCGTCACCGTTCTCAGCAACTGGGGTTGTGTCCTTCCACTTTATGGAAGATTTTACGAAAAGATTTTGGCTTAAAACCTTTCAAGATTCAACTTGTGGAATTAAAGCCAAACGACCATCGTATGCGCCGCCAATTCGGCGAATGGGCTGAAGCACAAATTGATATTGATTTTAAATTTCCATGGAAAATTTTATTTTATTTTATTATTTTTTATTTTATCAAAAATGATGATGGTCAGAATGTTACTGTCAATGGTGAACGGTATTCAAACATGATTCGAAGCTTTTTCGTACCTCAATTAGCTGGCATTATTCTTGCTGATATGTGGTTTCAACAGGACAGAGCCACATGCCACACAGCGGGCGCTAAAATTGATTTACTCAAGGAAACTCAAGGAAGCAACTCAAGGAAATAATTTCACGAAATGCCCCAATTAATTGGCCCCAAGATCGTGTGATTGGATTATTTTCTTTGGATTATTTTCTTTGGGGTTATGTAAAGCTACTTGTCTACGTCGATAAACCACAAACTATTGAACACCTGGAAATCAACAATCGAAGAGTTATCGGCGAGATACGGCCGCAAATGCTACGAAAAGTTTGTGAAAATTGGTGTTCCAGATTGCGCCTTATACGCGCCAGCCGTGGCGGCCACATGGCCAAAATTATATTTAAACATTAATGTCATAAAATTTTCTATCCAATTAAGCTCGTTTCACTGATATTAAAAATATATTACTATGTTTTATTATGATTTAAACTTGTATTAATCTATAAAAAACACCCTTTAGTAAAAAAGGAATAATGAAAAATTCAAATGTAAAGTCAAAAGTTATCAAATCGTTTTTAAGATTGTTTTTAAATTTTTTGGGAAATTTTTATATATCAGGTAGGCAAATTTTTATATATCAGGTAAAATTTAATCAGATTCCGAGAGCGGACCAAAATTCCTTTTCAACAAGACCAAAATCAATGATATACGCTGCCATTTTTGGACTATTTGACAGTATTTTTACATAAAACTATCCTTTTTTTAAAAAATCCATATACAAATTTTGATCTCGCTATGCTCGATATTGAGATTGATTTTAGACCTATGGTTTCTTGGGGAAATTTTCTCAGTATTCATCAAAGATGACGTTTCTGCTACACGTATTCTTCGTTTTTTCTCATCCGAACAATTTGACCCGCTCTAATATACATAATTATAAAATATGTATGTTTTAGATATTTTGCGTTTGATTTTTTAAACCCCCAACAAAACCAAATCACTTCCTACGTCTAACACCAAAATGCCGTGAAATTCGGGAAAAGGGATCTTTTTTGTGTGGGATTTTTTAAGCCCTACCTAAACACAAAAACCATTTCATTCCTCGGAATGCCTTCTTAAAGTTCTCTTGGAAAGCATCTACTAGAGTCCTTTCATTGAAGGACTCAAAGAAATCTTCCATAGATGATATATGGAAGCAAATATTATGGAAGCACTTCTAGAGAAGACTCAGGAAAGCATTCCCCCCAATGACATGCGTATGTTAAAAAAATGCCTTCTGAGTATGAAAGCGGAAGGAATGGAATTCAAGACTTTCCAGGTGCATGTACACGTTCTCCCAGACTGCTTTGACTGTTCCTTGGTGTCTGGTTTGTTTTGATGTATCCATGTTTCGTTTACAGTGCGAAAACTCCTTCAAATTGCAGTTGAACATCGCCAAACACTCCTTTGAAATGGTTACACTGCTGCGCTTATCGGATAGCTTTTTCATGTCCAAATAATTACGTAAAATGTGATATGTCCTCATATAGCTCAGTTAAGATACCCACAGACTCAGCCTCCTAATGCACTTTCATTCTCCGATCGTCCAATATCATTCCATGGATTTTATTGACGATTACTGGCGTGACAACCTCTTTTGGGCGACCTGAACATTGAGTGTCACTTGTGCTGGTATGACCACCACAGTTTTCTGTAAGCCACTTCTTGGCCATTGAAATTGTTGGTGGAGAGATTTGGTTGTAGTATTTATCAGGTCTTTTTTTGGTTTCGGTGATGATTTTTTTTACGCAAAAATAATGCTTGAAAAGTACTTCACAGTACTTCATACAAAATTCATTTTTTCATATTCTTCGTAATTTACGATGTTGTCTGCTTAGCTTTCAAACACAAACCAAATGAAGCGGCTTGATTAAAATTTGACAGTACCCAGCAAAAAAAGTGATTCCAAAAGAAACTAAAGTGGAAGGAAAAGTCTTGATTTCCATTACTTCATAACTTTAATACCCAGAAGGCATTCTTTTAACATACACTGAGAAAACTGTTTGCTAAATTTGTTTTGTGGTTTAGCAAAACTTCAAAATTTTGCTAAATTTCAGCAAAAACTAATAAAAATTTGCTATTTCAATTTATAATAACTATGCAAATATTTGCTTGAATTAAGTAAAAATTTGCTATTCCAATTAATTTTCCTAAATACAGGAGGAGTGATTGCAATTTAGCAATATTTTTCTAAAATCACTTTGTGATTGGGCAAAGTTTTGCTGATTTGCTTTTAAGCAAAACATTTACTTGATTCAAGCAAATTAATTTTCTTCGTGTATGTCTTTAGGAGGAATGCTTTCATTAGTCTTCTCTAGAAGTGCTTCCAGAATTATTTCAATGAAAGATTTCTTTGTGCCCTTCAATGAAATGATTCTAGTAGGTGTTTTCCAGGAGAACTGAAAGAGGCTCAAATTTCCTTGATTAAAAGGTGGTTTAAAAAATCTCACGGAAAATATCCTTTTTCCCGATTTTCTCGCTATTTTGGTGTTTAAGCAAATTTTTGTAAAATAATAACACTTATAAAAACCTGATAAAAGTGGTTAAAAATATGAAATAGTCAACTAAATACAAGAATGAAGAATGTAAATTTCACTGAATATCAGTTTTGGGGTGGTTTACGAAAAAAGTCTTTTATGCAAAAAGTGCACTCTTCAGATAACTACATTTGTATTTTTTCTAGAGTATTAACTTCTATTTATAAAATAATAAAAAATTAGAGGGTTTTTTAATTTAAATTATTTAATTAAAAAAATTGCAAAAATTTGCTATTTATATTAAATTTTAATAAATTGTAATATTTTATGTTTTTGCAATTATAAATGAAATATTTTTATTTTTTGTTAAGTTTTATCAATTAAAAACAAAACGATAAAGACAAGCTATATAATTATTCTGTATCACGAAGGAGCACACTAACGATAAGAAAGAAACGAGAAGTAATACTTTTTTCCATACAAAATTGTATTGCTTCTCGTGTCTTGTGACGCGGCGTCAGCGTGAAAAAACTACGATGAAATGATGTTTAAGCTATAAAAACATTAGAATTATTATCATATGCTGTCATTGTGGAATTAAATGTAGCTTTATTGAGCTAGATTAAGATCGATTAAGAGTAAAAACTTTTTTTAATAGCAAAATAATGATGACTACCTCCTTTCGGCAGAGGGTTAGCAGCATGAAGGAGACGAAAAAATAATTTGTCTTTTAGTGAACTTTAAGGAAATTGGGCTCTAACCTTAGCAAATTTATTAGTTAAATTAGCTGTATTCATTGTTTAAATAATATCACTAATTCATCAGGCACATCATTGAATAGAGGGTGAATGTGTAAAATGTGTTGCGAAGTTGTATTTACCAAACGTATTTTTCAGTTTTACCCTTTCAGTGGATTTGACCCCAATATATTGGACACATCAGCAAGTAGATTTTTTTTTTATTTTCCACTGCATTTTTTAAATCAAATCATTTGGTTCTGTGAAAAAAAAGAACCAACATGATAAAAATAAATAAACAGAGATATTTGACATAAAAGTCAGTTGAATTTTTTATTTTGTTCCGAAGAAAAGCAAACAAATTATTTTTCAACAAATTTATAGAACAAAAATCAAATTTATGTTATTTTATTTTTTAATGCTTTAATGATAATAATATTAAAGGGGTTTAAAAAATCAAAGGTCTAAAGGGTTGAAAAAGAAAGGATTAAAGAAAAAAAAATTTCGTGCCGAACAGGAGCGAAACAATTTTTTCTTTGTGCAAGCTGGCAAAACGTAAGTAGCGCAGGTAAAAATCAAAAGTATGCTTTTTCATCTTTTAAGGACCTAAATGACAGGAATATTATCTCCAAAAAACTATTTTGTTCTTAGTTTAGCCTAGCCTTTGAAAGGGTTAATAATTTTTGTCTTCGCAAAACATTTTTCAATAAAAATCTATTTTGATATGGTTGAATTTCGACCACAGGTGATACTAGTACATATAAACGCAGAATGGAGCTCTAAAACAATAAAAACGAAAAAAATATATTTTCTAGTTCGTTCGACATGTATTGTCTTAAGGAAATTTATAAAAAATACAATATTGACTTGCTAGTCTAAATATAAGTAGGCTTAGGCAAAACTGATAAGAACCATTTTTCCCGTGTTTCTCAAGCGAAGGGTGCACCGAATATTTTTTTACAAAAATGCACCTACTTTAAACAAGTGAAATTATGTATGATGTATTTCATGCATTGTGGGTTCATATACACATAGAAGCTCAGCGCAAAATAAAAAAAAGTTCGGCATTGTTTAGTTAGTGCTTTTTTTTCTTAACAGTGTGGTATGATTTTGTTACATTCACACATAAGCAGAGAAAGAGGAATAAAGATACTCTATTTATTTTTTCAGTTTACCATCCACATTGCGCTCTCTTCTAAGCAAGAGAACTGGGGGTAATTCATTAGGAAAGTAAAAGTGATGCAAAATATTTATGAACAACAAAAAATCAACAAAAAATTGAATTTCGACCACTGGCCAAATCTAGCTCTTACAATATTTTTTTTATGATATATTTAGAATATGTATCTTTCTATCTTTCTCTAGTGGGGCTATTCTGAACATCAAATACTGCCTTATTAATCTAATAATAAATAGTTTCACATAAATAATATCATGCCATCCTCATCTCAAATGACAAAAGAACTAAAGAGAGGTTCTTAAGAAATTTGCTGGCAACGATTGAAACATTGATAATACCCAACATAACAAAATATTTTTAAAACAGTTCTCATATGAATTTATAACACAAAGTTCAATCCAACGAAATATTATAATAAAGCATGCCTAAGAGTATGCAATAAATTGCTTTATGACAGAGCATTGTTTTTAATTTGAATACTGGATGTCCCAGTTGGAAAATGAGCCCTGCTGTATTTTTGCCGGCAGCATACCTCGGAAGGACAGGAGACATGATTATAATAACAGGAGACTTGCTTATAAGAACAAAGCGAATGCGTTAATTTCATACCATGAGATACATGCTACTACATTGCTGCTACGGCAGTTTATTTGACAAACATGCCGTCCTAGGACATGCCTATAGAAAAAAGATATAAGCTGGTATAGAGGCGAGCATGTCTGCTGAATTTCCAAGTAATGTTGACCACAGCTGAAAAATTACCATTATCCGAAGACTTAAACCTTAGCCGCGTGAGTGTAAATGTATATGCTTATCTATTCGACCATTGCGCTGTTAACTAGTCGTCGCTTAATTTGCTTCATTTAGAATAAACGTACTAGCACAGAGTAAGAAAATTAACACATTCGCTTTGTTATTATTAGCAACTAAATAACAAAAAAAAAACAGGACAAACTAAAAAAACCAAAAGAAAACTAAAAGCCATTAAGAAAAAAAATATGTCTCTGATGGGATTTGAACCCACTACTCAAGATTTCAAAACACATGAATAAAAACTAAAGCCTTAGTCAAGTGAGCCATTCGCACAGTTTTGATTTTGTGGAAATAAAATAGATAACATTGTTGCTATCAAAAGTGCTTATACGAAAACACAAAGTGTCGGATAATTACAACAATAATGAAAATATTTAAGTTGTTGTCCCTTAAAATTAAACGGAATTTTGCATTAGCAAACATGATACTTTATTATGATGCATTTGTTAGTATACTTATATTGAATGCATTTATTTTGTGCTATAAAAGAACTTAGTTTTTACTGTACTGATGCTTTTTGTTTATAAATAATAATAATAACAATAATACACCTCACCTAAAAATAAAGAGGAAGTTTTTAAAATTTAAAAAATAGACCTCTTAGCATCTAAATTATAACCTGTCACATTCGTTCCATCGGCAGGCCTGCTTTGTTTTTCATCTGGGGTGTAACGATTTTTCGGAACGCTATAAATGAATGAATATTAAATAAAAACGGATTTTACACACACACATGCAGATACTCTCATACGCAAAGTTTCATAGTCGCATGAAGCATAAATTCAAAATTCATGCTTGGATATTTGACGCGACATTCATTTGTTTTTCGCTATGATTTCCTTGCGCATAGCTGCTTCTTTGCAATTATTTTTAATACACATTTTATAAATACACAAATTCAAATGTGAGTGTGTGTGTGTGTGTGTGTGCCTGTTATGAGTGCAGTCACGTGTATCAGATTGTGTTTGATATTCATGTGTGTGAATATTTGCATTTTTATTATGCCAGCAATTTGCGGTTTTTAAATAATGCACACAAAAACACTTAAATACGCGCACACACAAACACACACATGCCTACTCCATACTCAAACAAACAAATTACCAAAAAAACATACAGATCTAGAGCCCAAAAACACTGGCATAAACCAATGAACGAACGTTTTTTGTGAACGAAAGCGAAACGGAAGTAAAGAAAATGAAGAAACGCCGCCATTACAAAAGAAATAATAAAGTCAAACGGAAGTGATTGTCTGAATAAAATTTAATATGCGACAAATATGTTGCATGATACCCAAACTAGCAACAAAAAAGTTATCATAACAAGAAAAAATGCCAGTTGGAGTGGGCTGTACCCCACCCCCTGGTAAGGAGAGGAGAATTGCGTTGAAATGAGACTGTTTCCTTGTGCGGGTTGCAAGTTTGATGTTGGTTGGTTTAAATGGTCTGGCTATACATTGCAATTTATGCGGATTAGGATTTAGTTGCTTGAGCGACCATGGTTAGAATGAAATGAGAACCATACAAAAATAAACACGAGTTGTAAGTAACTAAGTAAGCGAAAGAAATAACATTTTTATTGCCTACATTTAGTGTGAGAGTCAGCTGTACTAAAAAAACGGTTATTGTTGATACTTAATTTTGAAATGCGTTTACTTAATTTTTAATATAGATTTTTGTTGTTTCTGCATTGTCGTGGACACATTTGTCGCACGATTGCCTTTAAGTATGCTATGTTTTAACTCAATTCATAACGCATATGCGGGAAATAATAGCAAATCATTGCGGAACATCACTAAAGTGATTCATTTAATGCACATGAACATAGATATTACCAAAGTCTTTGCACACCTAAAAGCCGGCAACACAGAATTTACGCAAGCAATTTATTATAAATCAAGTTGAAAATGTTATCTATTAAATTTATGACTGCAGTATACGTTGGTCTACTTCTGTTATATACTTTTCATTTATTTATAATGCAATAAATAATAAAAATTAGCCAATAAAAATTGCGCCTAAATAGCGACTACGTCGTGTGACGTTTAATCGTTTTAGTTACGCAAAATATACTTTTTGGGATACTTCTAGATATGCAATTATATGGTGAATTAAGTGTTAGGATATTATTTGCTGCAGCTTTCTTAGCGCTGGGAAAAACAAAAAATATTTCTTTGAAACTGCCAACATGTCGCGTGTCAGAGTGTGTAACAGTAACTTGTGGAGTTCCTTTTGGAAAAATAATTTATTTTCATGGCTTTATTGTTGCATGAGGAAAAACAGTATAAATGTAGATAATAAATTTTTGGAGTGCAATAAGAATTTTTATTCACTAAAGGAACAATCAAATTATTTTGATATATCACGAGACAACCAAAAAATGAGGAAAAAATGATAATTGGTAAAAAAATATAGTCGCTGGGTAGAGAAAACACAGGTGCGTCGTCGGAAACACGAAAGAAGCAAAGCTATTTTTAAAAATAATTTTTTTTAGTATAATACAAAATAATAAATTAAATAGTTTTTAAATTCAATAACAAATTTTTTTTAGGTAAGCCATCAGCATTGCCAACACTAAAGGAGGTCATTGTATTTATTCTTTTAAAATGATAGTTTTGTGGATTTAATAAGGAAATTTTATTTAAACATGTCTTCTCTAGTAAAAAGTCTTATCAAAGCAACAGATGGGCATATTCGTTAGTTAAATATGTTTTTTAACAGAATACACGAATTTTAACACATAACATATTGAAACTAATCTATTCTTAGTTTTACAATTTTTTTTCCCATAGTCAAGCCGATGAATTTGAATAAAAAATTATGATTTCTGGTCAAAAATTACTTACAAAATTACGATTACAGTTTGACACAGCAGGAAATAATGCTTTAAATATTTTAAATTTGAAATTTATACTTTTGAGTTACCTAAATCTAATATATCTCAAAAACTTAATGTGTTATTACAATTATAATTCAAGAAAAAGAATATTTGTTATTAAAATTTTAAGTCGGCTTTTTTTTTGAGCGCTGTTTAAGATATTTAAATACAAGCACAAAACATAAGCTATCTATAAAATGTATAAATTAAAATCAGACCATGTCTTTCTAGAAATAATATTACACAAATGTTGAAAAAATATTTCGCAATTTGTGAAATAAGTGTAAAGCTACCATAAAATCTTTAAAATTTTTTTAAATCAGCAACCTATCCCAATCAGCCATTCTGTAGTAGTATTTGGAGTAAACTTACCTACAATAAAACAATTGACGCCTTTTCCAAACATGCTTTGAAAAAACGTATTAACGCTATGAATTTACAAGTAGTGCTGTAAAATTGTATCGAAACGGGAAAAAAGTAAGCTTTTTATAATAGTACTTGCAGTAATTTTACTTGATGCTTAACCCATTAATTACAACTTATGATATATTATAGGCGATAAAAGCATTTTTTAAAAATTCCTCAAAAATCCTCAGCCTCTGTAAAGCTTTTGCTTCCAACAGTAAGAGAAGGCCAAAAGTAAGCTTTTTCCAAAAAAATTTATAAAATTGACATTAAAAGCCTTTTTGTGTACTTTTTCGCGCCATTTCGTGCAGTATTTAAAAAAGGTGAACAATGTCACTCAGGTGAGTTATTTTGTTTTATTGTGGAACGCCTACGCTACGAAATGAAAATTTTCCAATTTATAATTTTTTCTAATATTTTTTAGATTTTTTTTTTATTTCTCTACTTTCAGACCCTTTATGCGTTTATAATCATGCGCTTCGCCACACCCAGTTACTTTAGACTTTTTTTTAAGCTTCAGAGCATTCCGTCTAATATTAATACAAACTTTCACTGAAAATTTCAAAAGCTAAAATTAACGGCTTCTGGTACTGAGCATTAATGGGTTAATTTAAAAGCTTTTTCAAAGCATAATTGGGAAATGCTTTCAGATGTAAAAGTTTCACAACTTTCACATAATAAGCGAATGCCCAAGGATTGAAAATTGCAATTGCAATAAAAAACGAAGTCCCATAACTAACAATTTTGGTGTCAGTGCTTGAGTTCAGTAATAATTCGAACACATTGGAGTGATTATTGTCAGCGTTTTAGAATTTTATATTGGTTAGTTTTGTTAATTAAAAACAAAATATAAGTGACCTTCTCCGAGAAAAGCGACCTAGTATGTGAAAATGAAGTTTTGAGAAAAACGCATTTAAAGTTTCATAACGCATTTTTATCGATTTTCCCAAGTTCGTTTTGTACGTTTTTATGGGGTAAATAAATTTCTATTAGATATCTAACTCATATCATCTTATTATTCACCCTTTTAGGTACCAGAATCCACTCTTAAGTCCAAACCCGTGTTTTGACACACTAGGTTCCTTTTCTCGGAGAAGGTCACATATAATGATCAAAATAGTTTTAGTTGTATTAACTTTCTTTTGAGTGGCAATGTATTTACCGATAGTGTGCTATAGATACATTTTCTATTGATTTGGATGTGATTGTCTTTCATATGGATTGATTTTACTGAGAAGATAAATTTGTGATTTTATGTTAACTGCGAGCACATAAGATTTCTTAAATTTTTTAAAAACAGGTGTTAATAGCTTACAATAATACTTGCTTCCAATTATTTAATAATTATTTTAATAATATTTTTATAACGCTTTTTTCCATTTTTTTAATAACAGTTGTAAAATTTACAATAATACTTACTTCCAATTATTTAATGATTGTTTTCGATAACACTTTTTTCTAATTGTAAAGTAAGTATTGTAAAAAGCTTATTTACAACACTTTTATCCAATTAAATAGAAAACGCTTACAAAAATATTACAGTGAGGAAAAATTTTCCAAGGGTTACTTTTTGCTTATTCTACAATTACTTGAAACCATTTCACAACAATTTTTACAAATTTTTTTCAAACACGATGCTTACGCTTGTAAGCTTACTACACACTTATTCCAAGCTTGTTTGGCTGATTGAAATGAGTTTACTAGAATAAAAAGATTTACAAAGATCAGACAAATCCTTTTATTCCACAATTCTATGAAAGAAGTGTGTAACTTTTTTGTATGTTTTGTACTGTGTAAAGTAGCATCCATTCATTCTCTTAATAGAATTCATGAAAATGTAAATATTACATTTCATCAAGAAATATCCAAACATTCCGGTGTTTATTTAAAACTGCTTAAACAAATATCTATCAACTCGTTACTTACAAAGTTTCTATCCGGCTAACTTTTAATGTTTGTTTATTTGCTCCTTAATGATGTTTACATATATGAATAATAGCCTTAATTTATGCAACAAAGTTTGTTTTGTTATAAAGATGCTAAACTAACGTAGTAACGCGGTCCCCTGGAGTTATTTACTTAATTTTATAGCCTGGCCATAATTAAGCTACTAAAAGCCAAACAAAGTCTTAACATGGCGAATTAAGTAAAATGAACATCGCTGCTTATGTTCAAGCTGCTAAATGAAAATACAATTTTTGCTCAGCTATTGAATTGTGTAGATTGCGCAATATGATCACATCGTAGCTTTTATGTAAACATATTTTCAAATTTTGTTGCAATATTTATATTACAAAATCAATATTAGTTTAATCGTAAGATAGATAAGGAAATTTCATTTAGTTTATGCAGTATATAAAACGTAATGAAATTAAATAAATAGTTTACAACAACAAAAAAATTGCATTTTAAAAGTTAAGGATTTTAGTAATAAGGAAATTTAATAGAAAAGAAAGAAAGAACGAAAAAATGTGTATTGATGAAAATAAGACACGATTAAATTTAAACACAAAAAAAAATAACCGTAGCTCAAGTAAAAAAATACTTTTAACAAACACGAAACAAAGTTCAAATTTTTTTATATCATTGTATGGATGTGCAAAGAAATCTCTGAGAGTATACATAATTTACAATCAACTCCAACTTTATTGGTTGAGAAATATCTCTGTATTCGTTTGGACATATTAAAACTTCAACAAAACTACGTAACATATTTCATTACCTTTTTGGTATTTAATGATTATTTTATCTTTATCCGAATTGCAGCATCCGTGATCGAGCAAAAGTACGAACGGCACGACGCACAGTCATTCGTCCCATAGACAAAAATCAAAAAAATTTATGGCAGAGAATAAGAATGTTTTGATATCAATTGGAAGGTAAAACATCAACTAAAAATATAAATAAAAATTATTTGTTTAGAGTTTCATTTACGCCCGCTATAGGTTCTAAGAGTTGATTGTTTTTCATGAATTTTATGTATTATCGCATCTTGAAAATCGGGTAAGACAAAAAAAAATTATGAAAACAGCAATTTAAAAAAAAAAAAAAATAATAACATTTTTGTAAAGATAATAAAAAGGTCGAGTTTAAGTTTTTTAAATTGTAAAAATAAAATTAAAAATTTTAATTTTACTTCACTTCAAAGTCACGCTTTTTAATACTTAAAATTGTAAAATAGCAATATTACTAAGACATTTAAAAAAATATGCATAAACTTCGGTAAAATTTTTTTTCATATATCATTAGTCTTAACTTTCTACTAACAAGAACTAAAAAAATTTACTCCGCTTTCGTCCGCCTTTTAAAAATATTACTCTTTTTCCAAACATCAACTTTTGTTGTTTCTTGCTTTAACTCTTTTTCTTTGTAAACATAAAATCAAAACCGTTAAAAAATTAACCCTATATTGCATTGCATGTGAAAAGCATAAGTAATGTAATATAAAAATAACAATTGGCTTAAAATATCATAATTATTAAGAATTTTTTATAAAAATTTTGATTAATTAGAATAATTAGAAATTCCTAAATACCTTAGAATTATTTTTATCCACAATTATTTTTATTAACTTTAAGCTTTATTTTGTTTAAATTTATGAAGTAGCCACTATTGGGTTAATTTTGTTTACATTTGACATAAGGCAAGTGGCAAAAAAGTTAAAAGTGCGATTGATTTAGTGCAAACATTATAAAATATGCCAAAACAAATATTATATGAAGATGTTATTGATTTGTGGATTACTAGTGATGTAACAAAAAGATCATTAAATATATATTCATTTTGTGTTTCCAAGCTCGGGGAATCTAGTTTTAGTGACGGAAAACTTCGCATTAATATATCTCGATTTAACGCCGAGATGACAAAAAAGTGGCGTCAAAGCCAATATAAAAAAGAGAGGTTACTTGAAAACCACTCTGCTTGGTTGAAGTGGACTATATTCAAGGAAACTAATTCCGATAATGTAAGTAATAGCCTCGATATCAAAAATAATATTATAAATCACACATTAATTTTTCCTTTTTAAATAGGAACCGAGTACTAGTGCTGGAAAACGTGGCAGACCTGAAATAAATTTCGAAACTGCTTCAGAAAAAACAAAATTAAGAAGGGTTGAAAATCTTTTAAATGATTATTGTCCGGAAGAACTTGCTTATGCTGCTAAAAAATCCAAAAAAATAAGTGAAGAGAAGCAAACTGAAACAAAAAAAAAAATTGGAACCTAGTGAAGCCCTCTCGCTTTGCTTTGATTTGGGTTTATCTGATGAAAAATATAAAATTTTGGCAAACGTTGTTAATCGCTTGCATGAAAATTGTTTCCCAAGTTTGTATTCTATACGAAAGTTGAGACGCACTTTGACACCAAAAATAAAAGTGACAGAGATTTCAGCCGAAGTTGATCTGCAGCCACTCATGCGCATGACAACAAATGGAATTTTGGAGCAATGCAGAAATGGAAGACCTTCGGGAAAGCTTGCTCTTATATCCAAATGGGGAATGGATGGCAGCTCAGGCCACAGTCTTTATAAACAGAAGTTTGCTATTGAGGAACATACGGATGAATTTTTGTTTGTGGTTGCCTTTGTGCCGCTTAAGTAATTTTTAATTGATCATCAAATGCGAATATATTTTTATTATTTCATTTATCATTTTTAGGCTGATTGATAGTTCAACAAATGAAGCTCTATGGGAAAATTCAACACCTTCATCAACACTTTCATGCAGACCCATTAAATTTGTTTTTACAAAAGAATCCAAACAGATAGTTTCGATGGAGAATAATAACATGAATTTTAAGATAAATAATCTTGAATGTGATACATTTTTAAAGAATGGCGAGGTTGCAGAAGTTTCTTATATTATGCACTGCACCATGATTGATGGGTCAGTAGCTAACGTATTAACAGAAAATACAAGTGCAAGTAGATGTTTCATTTGTAAAGCCTCTCCCAAAGAAATGAACCTTGTCACAACCAGTCGGTTGAGCAACGAAGATCACTACAAATTCGGCTTATCTATTCTACATTGTTGGATTCGATTTTTGGAATGCTTAATCCATATTGCATATCGTCTTCCGTTCAAAAAGTGGCAAGTGCGAAATGAAAATAAAGAAATATATTTAGAAAACAAATATCGTATTCAGCGCGAATTTAAAGAAGAAATGGGTTTGATTATCGACCAAGTCAAGCAAGGATACGGTACTACGAACGATGGAAACACTGCTCGTAAATTCTTTTCCAATGTGGATACTGCAGCAAGAATAACAAAGTTGGATAAGGACTTGCTTTACAATATGTCCTTAATATTGAAAGTTTTGTCGTGTGGAAAAACCATAAATATTAAAGAATTTGATTTGCTCTTGCTGAGAACAAGAGATTTATATCTTAAAAACTATAGTTGGTACTACATGCCCAGCTCATTGCATAATGTGTTAATACACGGAACAGAAGTCATCAAGTACTTCGATTTGCCAATAGGTTATTTAAATATGATATTATTTACAAATTATTTTAAATTTTCTTCAAATTTGGAAAAAATCTTTTGCAGGTTCCCTTTCTGAGGAAGCTTTGGAATCAACTCATAAAATTATTAGAAATGCTAGACTTTCCCACACTAGAAAAACAAGTCGTGAAAATACAAATGAAGACCTTATGCGGTTTTTAATTTTGTCATCTGATCCAGGGATTGTATCAAAAAGGAATTTGATATCAAAAGTGCAAAAGCGAAATGATAATTGTATAGCAAAATATTTAGTTGAAATTAATATGGAAGGGACAGGCGAACTAGATAACTTTGCAGAAATGTTAAATGATGCAGAAGAAAGCTCGTCCGATGAAAGTCATATTTTTGATTAAAACCTTATTGAAAAAATGTAATCTTTGGTTGTTATTTCTTCGATAAAACTAAAGAAGTATCGTTTCATATCCTGTTTATGTCTTTATATTAATATTATTACTAATAACTTTCATTATGCATAATATGTAAGTTTCTGAACACTTTCCTTAACAACTTTTCATTACGCAATAAATTTTAAATTCACTTATTTATATATTATAAATAATACATTTTATCTCTAGTTTTTCTCCCTGATAGTCATAAAAATGTATCATTTTATGGCAGTACTACTTTGCAGAATAATGAAGAAAAAATAAATGATAAAAACCCATTTTTTTAAAAACTATTTAAATATAAAAAAACAATTGTTTATTTAGTTTTTCGATTCAGTATACCATTGTTCAGATACAAGCAAAATTTCATTCGATTTCGACCACTCCTTCTATTTTTGTCCATCGCTTGTATGGACTCGAATCACTGTGCGACGGAACAAGTGCCTCTAAATTTTGATGATTTTACTCGATCACGGATGCTGTAACTCGGCCCCTGGCTCTCCCACTCCCTCATTTCCATAGTTTTCACTCCTGGTAAATCAATTACTGCATTAGTTAATTGGCTTAATTAGAGTAAAGTTTTTAGTCAATTTTTGTTGCCTATTATTCGCACTTATTCGTTTTCATAAGAATATAACTATGGAATACACCGAGAAAAAAACGAAAACGATGAAATTAAAAAATAATTTTTTCTAACAAATTCACTGGCTTTGCCTGATTCGAGCCTTTAAATTTCTAGGACTGATAACTTAAATTAACTTAAATAACTTAACTTAAATGACACACAACATAACTGATCAATAGAAGCTCAGTCAAAATCCTTTCTAGGTCTGAAATGGCCAATTTATTTGTTATTTAACTGGCATATATTAACCAGCGTATTGCAGTAGAAAGTCAACGAAACCACGGTGTTTCACTAGGAAAGAGGTACCACTGTCGAACTATGATAACAAAAGATCTGAATATAGATATACAAAAAAACAATCAGCACGTTTGTATGATTGTTGATAATGCTCTCTGTCACAAAATAGATTCGAAATTCTCCACCATTATAATTCTTTTCACCCAACACAACAGCTTTAATACAGCCCCTTGATCAGGGCCATCATCCACTCATTTAAAATAGAATACTGGAAAATTTTAATAAAAAAACCAATTTGTGCTCTGGAAAAAGACTTATTTTCTTTTATTTTCACTGTTTTAGATGTTATTCGATACACAAATTGAGCTTGGAACTTAACTAGGCAACAAAAAATTATTAATTTTTTTAACCCTAGTTCGGCCGATGATGTTTATAACTCATTATAACTCACACGCCGGTGTCCAACCCAGTCATTATCGGCCAACACAAGCAGCTGATGAGTTTATTTTATTAGTTCAAGATGTCACGGAAGATAAGTTAACATATTTAGTTCAAAACATATTTTTTTGTGTGAAAAATGTGAAATCGTCACCAAAGTGACTCGTAGGCGGAACTTGGGTTGAAAAGGTTAAGTTCAGAAAGTTGATGCATATTCGTCAAGTATAAGTTAGTAAACATAACCCTGCAGAATCAAACGTAACTAGTCTGAAATGTAAAGTAACTTTAATGTTATTTAAGGGGTAACTTTTATTTAGATGAAAAGTCGTCGAGGAGTAGTGAGTTCAACTGCCGCGAACCAGAATTTCAAAGAATTAGTAATAAGCAAGACAAAAGTCACAGCGTTGCATCAATTTTCTTCTCCGTGGCCAAAAAACCATTTAAAGTTAATAGTAAGTAGAATGAAAGTAACTATATATAAGCTCATTTTCTATAGACTGACTACTAGTGGGTTTCAAAATTACCATATATAAACTAGACAATCTGCCATATCGTAGGTAGTGAGTACTGGTGATTTTGCGGTCATTTCAGAGAGAAAATCACTAGTTATTTTTGAAGAAAATAGTTGACTTTTCAACCATTTGTGGTTTGTTTTGAAAGTAGTTTGTAATCAGCTTAAAGTTGGGTGGAGGTCCTACAGGGAAGTTGCTCATACAAGGTTATAGTTTAGAACTTTAGGCCAAGTAAGTTATGAAGCAAGAACAACAACTCTATATAAGGTCAATTCTACAGCACACTAGACAGACTGTTTCAGAAGGAGCTACCCATTTCCATCTTCAAAAGTCTTCAGTGATTCAGCTGTGACCAACCCACTGTTTACTTTTTATATGATTTGACACATGTTAGAATAAAATCATCGAAATAATAAGATGAATAAAATGATATGAATAATACAATTTTGAAAAAGTTCGGACCACAAACAACATAAGTTCGCAATTACTCCAGACAGCAAATTTCTTAAGGAATCTTAGGATATATATAAAACAAAAATTAGGAAAATAAAAAAGTTATGCAAAAAGCTCGGAGAAAAGTTCGGAGCACAAACTACGTAAGTCCAAGCCTTTTTACATATAAGCTATTTTCTTGACCATTTTTGGAAATAAGTTTATTTTGTTTGGATGTATGAATAGCGTATTCTTTGCTTATTATCTACTTTCTGAAGAAAAATTGTAATTGATTCCTGGAATTTTAAAGAAGGATTTTTGCAAACATGTAAGTGTCTCAAAATAAATAAAAATGGACTTACGGTACTTGTGCTCTGTGTAGCTAACGTATTTACACACAATAGAAATCTTAAATACATAATAAAAATAATGACAAAAACAACCTAAGCATTGACTGAGAAATACAGTGGGGAGCAAAAATAAGTACATGTTTGAACTTTTTGCATTCCAAAGCGCATAAAAAGAGCAAAACTAAGCAAATCGAACAATTTTCTTTTATTTTATGTTTAATTCTTAACACAAAAGTATACAGCACAAAACGAAAAAGAACTCGAACACGATATAGGATATTTTCAATATTTGGTCCATAACCCCTTGTTTTCTTTTACCATTTTCATACGATTTGGCATGCTTTCAACCAAGTTTTGTGGTGACAGCAAGAGCCTTTTCTTGTCAGTTTTTACTTACGAAAAAATTATAGGAGTAAAATTAATAAGACTGAGTTTGATTAAATGAACCGATTTATTGTGTCTGATTGACTTCAAGGTCTAGTTACCAATGATTAATTTAAAGTGAAGACAAAGCTAAGAAACCAATTTATAATCGAGACAAACAAGTCGCGCCAAACAAAAGAAAAAAAAAATTAAACAAGGTTTGCTAATGTTGTTGTTACAATTGTTTGGGTACTGTTAGCAATATGCGTTTGGTTTTTTTGCATGCGTAGAAAAAATTAAGCACAAAACAATTTCTGTTGGAAAAAGAGGTTCCAACATTTTGTATTATTTCGTTTCGAATTTTTTGCCACTCCCGCAGCACACGTTGCCACATATCTTCAAAGTTCGATGGAGCTGTTTGGTACTGCCCCAACCGTCTTTACACGATTGACCACAAATTTTCAATTGGATTGAGGTCAGGACTGCATCAATTAAAAATTCTGTCCTGTCAGCCAATCTCTTAAAGTTTTCGACGTTTGTGTTGGGTCGCCATCCTGTTGAAATATTATTCTTTCATCATTATAGAAATTCATCTCAACAAAATCGGGAAGATGGGTCTGCAAAATGTTCAGGTAGTCCTCTTTTCTCATTACATCCTCGATATTTTCGAGCGGTTCAACATGCCACCATGTGAAGCAACCCCACAGCATAACGTTACCTCCTCCATGCTTCACTGTTTGCTTGACATGGTGTCATTGAATGGCATCACCAGGTCGGCACCAACAATACTGTTTTCCGTCAGACTGGAAGCGGTTAAATTACTATTCATCGTACCAGATGACACGTTTCCAGTCGTCAGCAGTTCAATTTTTATATTCCTTAGCAAACTTAAATCGCGCCTTTACATTTTTTTCTGATAAAGCAGTCTTGTTTTTTTTTTTAACTAAGACGTAACCATTGTTGTGCAGCGCCCTTCATGTGACGTGCGTCCACATCCGATAGAAGTCTTCGGCGACCTCTGACTTGCAAAATTTCTACACTTCGCCACCGATTGGCTAATTTGAAGTTGTTTGGCTATTTTCCTTGTTGAAGAGCTCTTTTCCGTCAATGATACGATACTATCCTCAACGTTTCGAAAGTACTTTTTAATTGTAAATAAATAGGTTAAATACTGTTATAAAATTGAAATTTAAAAAATTGAATAAAATTTAATTCACTTCGGTCAAAGCCTCCACAGTTTAAAAACACAAAAAATATGGGGTTTATGGAAAAACTATGCTCAGAGAATAGTATTTATAAAAAGTGCAAAACTGAGTACATACGAGTTGTTTTTGTTTTTTTTTTAATTCATTCTTTTTTGTTTTGTTTTCTATAATATTTTGTTAGATTATTCAATAAATAATTGAAAAAAAAATTGGTCGATTTGCTTTGTTATTGCTCTCTTTATGCGCTTTGAAATGCAAAAAGCTCAAACATGTACTAATTTTTGCTCCCCACTGTATATATATAAAACAAACGATTCGCTTCAACAAACAAAATTATCGCATTCGAGATTTCGGAATCAAATCAACAACTATAACATCATAAGCAGCTACTGAAGGATTTTATGCTTGATATTTTTCATAAAAAAAATATGAATTCTTTTCTTCTTAGATTTTGCTATTTCGTGACTGTATTAAAGAAGATATCCGTTTGATTCGCCGCATAACTGATATTTTGACATAAATTTTATATTTGTACGATAAATATTAAAGGCTGTAGTTATACTTACTGGTCCCATCTCTCCTGTTTTTGGCAGGCGACTCCTGTTTTTCAAACCAAACTTGTGACCTGGTTTTGCTCTCTAAAAACCTGCTTTTGACCAGAGATATTTTTAACGGATCAAATTTAAAATTTTCAAACCTAGAAAGCAACAAACGTTCATTGGCAACTCCGGTGAATGAGCGAACAGAGCAGCACACTGTTCTCATTCGGAGTATCAGAAAAAATAGGCTGCCTTATTGGCATTTTATTTATGAAACCCTTTCAATTGCTAAAATAAAGCAGCATGTCACAGAAAAACATTGAAAAATGTCATGGGATGAGAACACCTGCTTTTTTAGTCAGTGTATGTCTATCTCAACTGAGTTGGATAACTTTTAGCGCGTGTAAAGAGTTTAAAAGATTCGTATTTATTTGTCAACTGATTAAGCTTTTAGTGCGTGTGAAGAGCTTGCAAGGTTATTTTTCATTTGAAATAAGCTTTGTTAGCGTCATTTTTTTCATTTGCTATTGATCATTTAAAAGATGATTTGATGATTCACTATGATAATTGTTTGTAATAAACTTTTTTATTTACATTTTGATGCCATAATAAGGTGCAAATATAAGAAATATAAATATTACTATGAATTGACACCGTAAATCTTAATTTCTTTTAATACTTATGATTCATTTTTAATACTTATAACTATTGTAATCTGCAAACAATAAATAAGCTCTGACATGAAGCTCCTGTCTTCCACCTATTTTTTTAAAACCTATTTTTTTCATTAAGTAAATTTCTCCTGTTTTTTAGCAAAAATGAGATGGGATCATTTGGTATACTCCAAAATGACCCCCATGCAAGCCATGCTGTGAGACGTAATTCTACGTCAAAAACTAATATAAGTTGTTTGCTTACAGACAAAATACTGCATTTATGCATTGCTTATCTGCAAATATCGCTTATACACTCAAAGAAAAATCAGAGAGATTAACAGTGAGAACTGTTAAATCCCATCCAACAGATGAGTTTTTCAAATTAACAGTCTGGACTGTTAATAAAATAACTATTTTACTCAATTCCTAACTGAATTTTCTTTTCTTTTATATGAATATGTATTGATATCAGCCATCCTAGTGCAGGACAAATTAAAATTCAAATGATAATTGAGTAAAACAGCTATTTTATCAACAGTCCAGACTGTTAATTTCAAAAACTCATCTGTTGGATTTAACAGTTTCACTGTTGGTTTTTTTTTCTGAGTGTAGAAAAGAATATTAATAATACATTAAAACATTTACAAATAACAGATAATTACTGAACATACATGCAATTATTGAACTCAAAGTTTTAATTCACTTTATCTATAGTTTCTCTGTAGGAAGGGAAACTAATTTAAAATAAATTGGTAAATTTAGTTTTTTGTAAACCACAACAGGTTGAAATTCTAACTTTTTTCTAAAGAAATCACTCACATATTTTGTATGGCGATGTCCGCTAAATAAGTCAATAGACCTTCGTCTGCATATATTTTAAACTAATTGAAAATTAGTTGATTTTACATTAGTTTATAATTGGTTTAAAATAAATCATTTAAAAAGTAGTTAATTTTTCACTTATTGAGAATTTATTTAAAAGTATAACAGATGAAAATTTGTATTTATCAAAAAGATAGTTCAATTTATGCTACTTAAACGCTAACACAAACTTTTAAAGAGATAATGTTTAATTTTACAAAAAAAGCAGAACAATTTTTAATAGTTCTCCGATGTAAATAGATTTTTTATTAAAGAATTTCAATTAAATACATGAACTCTTAAGTATGTTTTTAATAAAATAAATACGAACAGCTCTTAAGTCGAATTAGAAAACTAAATAAAAAAGGATTTTATTAAAGAAGTTTTATTTGACAGTTACGTAAAAAGACACGGCAAGTGACACAGCGAGCAGCACTTTGTGGCGAAACCACAAGAAACGCACAGCTTGAAAGAAATTTATTAAATTGGTTACTTAAAAAATCAATTTTACAATAAAGCTATTTATATGTAGCATGGGAGTAGCCAGGATTTTATTCATAGGGGCCGGCCAATTATTGTTTGATGTAGTTAATAAATAAATTATATTTTTTTTATTAATATTAGTTTTATGAAGAAAAATTTAAAATTAAACTCGAAACGATATTGCATCAAATGCTATTTTACAACAGTGGAAATCGAAGTATTAATCGGTGCGAGTCTTCACTAAAAGGGGCTTCAAATTTCATCATTCGCATAAGAACGCTGTTGTAAGGATGATTTTAATGAATCAAGATAAGGTAAGAATAGCAACACCTTCCAAATTTCTAAAAGGTAATGTTTAATGTGAAAGGTAAAAAACCTCCCAATTTTGTATATATTAGATTTAGGTAAGAAGAAATGCTTTCTTGAGGGCAGAAAATAATACTCCCTGTCAATGTAGTATTCAAGTATATTCCAATATAATAAATATAACTAAAAGACATTATTGAGCGGGAGTAAGATTCATAAATTCCATTACCATATTTTTTAAGTTCAAAGGTCAACTTTTAGCTCGCCGTGCCACTAAACTCCAAGAGAGTTCTAAAATTTTTACTTTGATTTATCTTATCTTAAAAATTATCCGTCGATCACCGTAAAAATTTTTATATTTGTTGATTTTCTATGATTTAAATACAAATTCTAAATGTTTGATAGTTTAAATCATTCTTGATTTTTATTTTTATTAACATTTTTAATTTTTTTTTTTTCGTGTTTATGGCCACGATTTCCTACTGTGCGCTTCTTCTACAGTACTCAGGCACATGTTTATATGTTGTGAAAGTGTTTATAACGAGCGATTCTAAAACAGCTTGAACGTTTTTAGGTGTAAAGAAGCCAATTGTGACAAAATTTAAGTTTACGTCCAGTCGGGTACACAATTTTACAATACACAAATCGTAGATTTTAGGAGGAACCCAAAGACATTTGCAATTTCTGAAATGTACTCAATTCGTTTGTACTTAGCAAATTCGTTTTCGCAGAAACTGTTACCGTTGTATGTGATAGCAGAAGCAAATTCGTTGTGAAAGCATGTGATAGCAGAAGCAAATTCGTCGTTTGTACTTAGCAAATGTGATAGCAGAAGCAAATTCGTCGTTACCGTTACCGTTGCATGTGATAACAGAAGCAAATTCGTTGTGATAGCATGTGATAGCAGAAGCAAATTCGTCGTTTGTACTTAGCAAATGTGATAGCAGAAGCAAATTCGTCGTTTGTACTTAGCAAATTCGTTTTCGCAGAAACTGTTACCGTTGCATGTGATAACAGAAGCAGATGTAAATAGATTCTTTTGCAACTAAAAACTCAGAAGCAAGTGAAAGCAACTCATCTTCCTCTTTCATTCTTGAGCGAAAAGCAAATTGAGTTGAAAATAAACATAGACCTTATAATTTGCAGTAACGTAATTTAAGCTTTCTTATGTATCAATTTGGTTTTGTGAGTTATTACAACGAACGTTAGTGTTGCTGAAACATCAACTGTGGAATTGTGCTGATCAGACTGCAATAAACATACATGTCAGAGTTACTAATCAATTAAAGCTTTTCATAAAATGTGTCAGCCCTCAATTTGTAACAAAAAATTAATTAAGCTTTAAAAATATGAAAAAACTTCAATACTTTTTTAATTGTAAGAAAAACTGTTCAAGTTTTTCACTTTAATATTAAAAAAAAAATATTTTTTTTATGTTTAGGGGAACAACGCCCAACCCCTGACCTACCGTCGCTACACCCATAATCTAGATACATATCACCGCCGAATTTTTTGTTAGAATAAAAATGACCTTTCATAAATACTGGTATTTAATAATATAATAATAGTAGTAATAATAATAGTGTGACGGGCAAAACCCGAAGCGAGTTTTGCCGCGACACGACGCGACACAGCGAGACACGAAGCAGCCAAAATTTATATTTATTCTTTTGATGATTTAAAAATGATTTTATGATTACTGAAATGAATTTAATTTTATTATTTGAATGAAAATATGTAGTTTTATATTCCTAATTTACTTACTCAAAAGAAGAGAAAACTTACCTGAATTTAACATTGAATTATTTATTTGCTAAAATAAATTAAATTAATTCTTTCTTATATATATATATATTTTTTTCTACTTACCACTTAATTCACATTGAAATAATATTTTATTTATCTCGAATGTTAAGGAAAAGAAATACCTACAAACGTTTTAACTACTGTAAAATATAAACATTGTTATAATAAGCAAGCACCCTGTATTACAATTAAACCTAACTTAATATATGTATTTACTAATGGGAATAACGGCCACTGCGACAAAGCTGAGAATCCATAGAAGCATGAATACTGAACAGACATCAAGAAAGAGCAAGCGGTGAAGCAACTTATGGTCCAGTTAGCCTCGCATGGCATAGCAGTGCATGGCTTAACAAGCATCACATCGAAATCTGTTTAATAGGATTTGTGTGTATCTGATTATGCACAACATGGCAACGCATGGCAATGCTCAGATAAAAAGAGAAATGCATCTCTGACTACATAGATAAACATGGAAGATCTATTTCATTTTAATATCTGTGTATTCTTCTATGTATTTGACGTTTTGGCAAAACAGATGTGACGTTGTAAAATTGTTTGATCAAGTGCGGTTAATTTATTAAAATAAAATCGTTGTATTCTTCTTTTTTATTGTTTTATTTTGACCATGTGACTATGCTTTGCATAATCACCATTTATTTAGCTGTGTGCTAGCTGCTTATCTGCGTTGCATGCGCTGCTCTGCCATGCGAGGCTAACTGGACCATTAAGAGAAAGTATAATACAATCCACAAGCAGAGCATTACATACAAAGAAGAAATCATTGGCCGCATTCTAGCCGAAAAAGTGCTCAAGAACTGTTCCACAACTTTCGGGCTGAATGGTATGCTCTCACAGAACATGTTCCTTGAGATGTCACAATTTATATAGCGAAAATATTTTATGCTACTTCGCTACTTGAGCACTTTTTCGGCTAGAATGCGGCCATTGACTCAACCGAACAAAAGCAACAAACAAGCAAAGCATGATCGTTAACACAGCAGCCCAATAATGAGACCCAAACACTAATACAATGAAAGAATGAGAGCGACAATATAATACGTGAACATGAGCAACAACAGAAAAGTTGACTCAACAAGTCAAGCAAGCGGAGAAAGAAGAAGAACAGCCAGCAGCATAGTCAGAGCAGGGTTGCCACTTATAATAAAATTTAGTTACCAAAATTTGATTAAAAAGTTACCAAAATTAAATAAAAATTAATTAAATAAACAAACATTTTTTTTAAAGTAAGAAAATCAACGAAACTTTAATTTTTGTTAATAAAAAACATTTATTCAACATTAAAATACTTAAAATTAATAAGCAGATATAGTGGTAAAATAAATTTAGTTAATATTATTGTTACTTAATAATATCAATAAAGCAATTCTTTTCCAAGTTTTAATAGCATTTATTCAGTTTAATTGAATTTTTATTGTTTGATTAGCAATGCTTTAACAATCTATATATAATGAAATGTGTTACATGAAGTAATGGAAAATAAGATTAAGTTCATTGATTTAGTACCTTAGTGTTTGAAGTGCAATTATAAAAGAAAGTTAAAAGATGTAGAATATACTTGAGCCAGCTTGCCTCGTGGTTTATGAATTAAGTGGCATTTACTGTTTACACGTTCGTGTCAGTCACTCGTTTGTATTCGATTGGCAGTGTTGCCACATTTTGGAAACAATTATAAGTATTAAATTTTTTTTTGTTCAAAATTTCTTCTTTTAATAACTTAAAATCACGAAATAAGTAAAATTCATAAACTCATATACTTATAAAAATGAGACGTTTATCTTTTTTATTTGAATTAAATAAAAAAAATAAAAACATATATAAAAAGTACAACTTTTTTCTTGTTTAAAATTTATTTATTATATTAATATAGAAATCACAAATAAGTAGTAAATTCAGGTAAACGTAATTTTTTTGTCACAAAACAAAACAAAAAATTTTTAAATTAATGGTATAAAAATGAGATCCTTATCTTTTTTATTTAAATAATTAGGAACTAAAAAAATATACTGCATTCATTGGCAATGAATATTGATTTTAAGAAAATAAATTAAAAAATACAAAGATATGGCATTTAATGCTTTAAAAAAAATATCGGTTTCCTCAAGTTTAAATTTTAATCAATTTTTAATAACTTAAAAATCAGAACCTATACAGCTTGTTTGTTTTATAGGATATCAATTCTAACTACGGGTACTGAGTTAAGGAGTTATGAAAAAATATGATATACAGTTCTTTTTCCAATAACTGCTCCTAAGCGCAAACTATTTAAAGCTTTTGCTGATATCTTTTTACGTTTTAGAAAAACATATTAGGGCAGTTCACGATCTTGTTGCATCGTTGCAAATGCAAAATAAACAGCTTTTACAAAAACTAAATGCATATGTTGCAAAAGCTTTTCAATGCTTTTTGTTTTTGTAAAAGCTGTTTATTTTGCATTTGCAACGATGCAACAAGATCGTGAACTGCCCTATTGTAAAAGAAACGAAAATTTTATTAAATTTATTCACAGCAATTTTAAGCGGCTGGAAAACCCCAATTTTTCAGTAAGTTACTTTAGAATTTTTTTCTTTGAGTAATGTCATCAATTTTCATGTAATCAATTTTGGTTATATCAAAATATATCTGGAATTATCCACAATATCTGCAAAGGTCAAATGAATGCTTAAACTTCAAAGACAATGATTCAGAAGATTCACGGTAGCAAATATGTTTATTATGAAAAAGTATTCAAATTTATGCTTTTCAAGGCCATTTACAAAACAAAATATAAAAATAATTTGTTTACAAAAATGGTTAGACCTAATCAGCACTTTTATGAATAACTTTTCAAGTGGAATCGAAAAAGAGAGTTTTCATTTTTAAGATACACCTCAAGAACATTCAGGAAACTTAACAAGGAAAAAAACATTCAGGAAAAAATAACTTAAAAATGTCCAAAATGTTCTAGAGCTTTATTTTAATAATTATAACTCCTTATGCCGATTCCGCGAGAAAAATTAAGCATGATAGGGCTGAATATTTCCTAATCAATGCTGTCAAATACGATCGAAATCGACTGATGCAATTTAAAGATATTATTCTGTTTGAACATAACAGGTTTTTACATTTTTGCCTATAACTAACTCCTTAACTAGAGCTGATGGCGAAAAAAAAAATCTCAATTTTAAATCTAAAAATCTTCTTCTGGTGACCACACATAATGAGGCTTGTCTCTCATTTCGCAGAGTTCCTTTGAAATCATTATGCTACTTATTGTATTAAAACCCAACTTATTTTGTGGCTTCGTTTTTATAAGAGACTTTGTTAACGTTAAATTTCAAGGTTGAAATATTTTGACACTTTCTTTTGACATGATTCGCAATATTTTCAGATGATGCGTTCGGAAAACTTAGAGAAATGTTCAATACAAAACAGAAAGGTTATGCTGCAGATTATTTTAAATTTTTTTGAAAAACTAATGGAAAAAAGTTACCAAAACTATAAAAAATTACCAAATTACCAAGTCAAAAATTTTCTACCAAATTTGGTAATTAATTACCAAACTGGCAACCCTGAGTCAGAGGCTGGCTGGCAAGACAACGAAAAGTTAGTTGCTGTTGGACTACCGAACGTGGCGGACGTGCCTATAACGAGTTGCTGGGTGACTATCGAGTGAGGCGGACGTGCCTTTAATTAGTTGATAAAAGTACTAAGAAGACATCGAAGGTGGACGTGCCTATAATTAGTTGCTAGGAAGTACTAAGAAGATATCGAAGGACAATCGGAGGCGGACGGCCTATAAATAGTTGATAAAAGTACTAAGAAGACATCGAAGGCGGACGTGCCTATAATTAGTTGCTAGGAAGTACTAAGAAGATATCGAAGGACAATCGGAGGCGGACGGCCTATAAATAGTTGATAAAAGTACTACGAAGACATCGAAGGAGGACGTGCCTATAATTAGTTGCTATGAAGTACTAAGAAGATATCGAAGGACAATCGGAGGCGGACGGCCTATAAATAGTTGATAAAAGTACTACGAAGACATCGAAGGCGGACGTGCCTATAATTAGTTGCTAGGAAGTATTGGGGGTTGGAATTAGTTTTAAAGGTTTTCTAAGAGATGGCGTAACTATCAATAGATCGCATCGGGCACACCTGTGACTATATTCATTTCAAAGCACATTGTCTAAGCTTCATTTTTCAGTATGTGTCATTCCACTGAAGTGTAAACAACATATATTTTTTTCTCTGTGAACATGTCGACTTTCGTTCCAACAAAACGCAATTTGCGGGAAGGTTTACTTTTGTGCTTCCATTTGAAGAAAAAAGCGGTTGAAGCACAACGCACGCTTACTGAGGCTTACGGGGACTATGCTCCATCGATTTCTACTTGTGAGTACTGGTTCCGTCGGTTTAAAAGTGGTGATTTTGATACGGAAGACAAAGAGCGTCCGGGCCAGCCGAAAAAGTTTGAAGATGAGGAATTGGAGGCTTTGCTCGATGAAGACCCGTGTCAAACTCTTCAAGAATTGTCAGAATCATTGGGAGTCGACTTATCAACGGTCGGCAAACGCTTGAAGGCCATGGGAATGATTCAAAAGCAAGGAAATTGGGTGCCGTACCAGTTGAAGCCGAGAGACGTTGAACGGCGATTTTGCATGTGCGAACAACTGCTTCAACGGCATAAAAGGAAGAGTTTTTTGCATCGTATTGTCACTGGCGATGAAAAGTGGATCCATTACGATAATCCTAAGCGAAAAAAATCGTGGGGACCACCCGGCCATGCATCAACATCGAGGGCCAAGCCGAATATTCATGGCGCCAAGCTTATGCTGTGTATTTGGTGGGATCAGAAGGGTGTCGTGTACTATGAGCTGCTAAAACCTAACGAAACCATCACTGGGGAACGCTACCAACAACAATTGATGCAATTGAGCCGAGCATTAAAGGTTAAACGGCCGGAATATGCCAAAAGACACGACAAAGTGGTTTTTCAACATGACAACGCACGGCCACATGTTGCAAGAACCGTCAAGGAAACGTTGGAGGCGCTGAATTGGGATGTGCTACCCCACCCGCCTTATAGCCCAGACATAGCCCCTTCCGACTACCACCTATTCAGATCGATGACGCATGGCTTGGCTGAGCAGCGCTTCACTTCTTACGAGGATACCAAAAAATGGGTCGATTTGTGGATTGCCTCAAAAGACGAATCGTTCTTCCGGCGCTGAATCCATATGCTGCCAGAAAGATGGGAAAATGTTGTAGCTAACGATGGACAATACTTTGAATAATATACATTGTACCGTTGTTTCTAAGTAAATGCTCAAAAACCGAAAAAAAACCTTTAAAATTAATTCCAACCCCCAATACTAAGGAGACATCGAAGGACAATCGAGAAGAGGAATCAGGACGGACATAGAGGAGCCTGGCAAGGAAAGGAAGCGTAAGTAAAGTGTGGACAACTAAGGATAGAAACTCGTACAGGACGGTATAACTTGATGAACGATTAAGACGTAGTGGTAGTTTTGTTTTATACAATTATACGGGGTCTTCGGATACCAACTAAGAAGTAATAGTTTGTATATTTACTCATATAATTATACGGGGTCTTCGGATACCAACTAAGAAGTAATAGTATTTATATTTGCTGCTATAATTATACGGGGTCTTCGGATACCAAGTAAGAAGTAATAGTTTGTATATTTACTCATATAATTATACGGGGTCTTCGGATACCAACTAAGAAGTAATAGTTTTTATATTTGCTGCTATAATTATACGGGGTCTTCGGATACCAACTAAGAAGTAATAGTTTTTATATTTGCTGCTATAATTATACGGGATCTTCGGATACCAACTAAGAAGTAATAGTTCTTATATTTGTTGCTATAATTATACGGGGTCTTCGGATACCAACTAAGAAGTAATAATTTGTATATTTACTCATATAATTATACGGGGTCTTCGGATACCAACTAAGAAGTAGTAGTTTGCATATTTACTCATATAATTATACGGGGTCTTCGGATACCAACTAAGAAGTAATAGTTTGTATATCTGCTGCTATAATTATACGGGGTCTTCGGATACCAACTAAGAAGTAATAGTTTATATATTTACTCATATAATTATACGGGGTTTTCGGATACCAACTAAGATGTGGTGATAGTTCACTTATTATAATTATAACGGGGTCTTCGGATACCAACTAGGAACATATAGTACGAATATTACCGAACAGTACCTACGCATTAGTGACAACGAGAACAAACCCCGAACCACGACAATCGCTAACGAACAACGCCACACTTTACGTCTTGCTACGGCCAGCTCAAGAACCACATCAGAACCAAGATCCTATGGAATACCGAGCCACCCGTTATTCCCATCATCATAGCCTCAATGTATCATTGAACTAAAACCTCAATAAATAAGTCAAACTATACCTGCACGTCTTCTTAATTTTAATAAATTTTGTAAGGACCTTGGAATCCCGGCGAGCTTACCTCAGCTATAGACCCGGAAGACCGGGAGCTTCGTTACAATAGTAATATAAAATAGAATGAAATAAAGGAACTAATGCAATTCAACACTCGTCGTTGAAGTTTATTAGTGTTGATGTTCTTTGTAAATAAAGCAAACAAACTTCTTTAATTAATTTCAAAATCAATTTTTTACTATTGACTCAATTCAATTAAAAAAACTTGGTTGTTTTAGCTTGTCTGTATTGAAATTTTTAGTTTAACAAATTCAACACAGTTCAACCCACGTAATACAAGTGAAAGTGAAAAAAAGCCACCCTCTTCAAACGTTGTTTTGTAAAAAAAAAAATGTACTAACTCACAGTAGCTTTTTGGTCCTTGAAAATAAAGCCAGCCTTTCAGACAGTAAAATAAATAATATTTACTGTATTTGTAAGCTGCGACCGCAGCGATATATCTAAGGGTTCTGCCTTTGTTTGTGGGAAAATGTTGTTGCTTTTGATTTATTAGTATTGTTTGTTTTTGACACTTTTACAACTAAGCTAGGCAAATAGAGCCAAGCTAACGAAAAAATACAAATATTTTTCTCAAATACTGCGACGCACTTTGAAAGTCACAGCTTAGCCAGCTTTTGGGCTTCCACATCATTTTTTTTTTCATTTTTTTTTATTCTTTATATGCTTCGCGTTGCTATCTAAATTCTGACCAATCATAATTTTACTAGCAAATGCTTATTTCTTTTTGTATATTTTTCATTTTCTGTTGTAGCTATTTAATGCATATTCGCGGTTGTGTGTATTTTTTGTACGTCTGTTTTTAGACGCACATTAGTCAATATTTTCGGAAAAAAAACGGACTGAGCAAAAAATGGATTCCTCAGCTTTGAGTTGGAGTTATTCATGTTTTTAGCCGCTTGTTTCGGCTTTTATGGTAACGCGTTTAATTTATGTATATTTTTCCTTTTCTAAACCATAAATGTTTATCTTTATGCACATATATTTTTAAAAATATATTTCATGTTGTTATGTATTTGTTTTATTTAGTGTTGCATAGTTTATGACGAAACAGTTCGCCGAGGTGGCGATCCATCATAAACTTATTAAGGTCAAGGTTAAATAAATGCTTTTGCATTTCATTTTCCTATTTGTTGCCATCTTTTTACTGCATGCTCTTAGGCATGATTAATTCAATATCACAAGTACTTTTTTGCTTACATGCTTGAAATTTCGCGTGAAAATAAGTATTGAACACAAATAAAGCTGATAGCTTTTCAGCTTTAAAAGTGGTACTGCAAAAGAGGTATATTTTTCTATGAAACCACCTTAAAAAATGCTTAGTGATCAAATTGACTAAAATTACATTGTTTATAAAAATCTTTTCAGTTGCAGTTTTTACCACACTCTTTAATTTTTTTTCCACCAACTTGATTTCAATTCTCAGATCACATATCACACACATCAACATTTATTTCAATTTTACTACTGTTTCTCCATTTCAGCATGTTCTTGGACTTAACACTCATTTTTTGACTTTGAACGCATTTGTGTGCTGCACACGTGTTTGGGTCATTGCACGAAACTTCTTGTACTCGATTTTTTAAGCATCAAGTGAACTTAGGGTCACCATTTTTTTTTATATTTTTCATCTATACACAACGAATGCAACGCTCGTTCTTCAAATGTCCATGTCAAATAAAATCTTGTTGACATGACCTGGCTTTTGCAGTTTTTATCTTTCTTTAAAACAGTTCAGTTTATCGTAAGTTTAAAAAGATCAGAGTGTAGAGAGTTTAATTGTTTTTGAAATATCGTGTCTTAAAATATAAAATTTTTGTTTTGAGACATATGGTTTTAAGACAATGTTTAAGGAATATTTATTTTACTTTATTGGCTTTTTTAAATTTTTATACTTCTTCATTAACTCTACTTTTTTAGTTCGTTTTTGGGCAGTAAATATATATTTTTCTTAGTTAATTATAGTATAGTGCATAAAATACACTTCACCAATAAAAATGTTTGCCTTTCCTACTTTAGAAATTTAGTACGTTTAAAATATTCCCATATTAACACGTTTCGAGTTTAAGTATACGTAAAAATTTTTAAAAAGTTATTTATATCAAAAAATCTTTCTATCAAAAGTAAATAAATTGTATCTATACAACAAATTTTAAACATCGCAGAATTGTCGCGCTTATTTTGCGCTTTTGTGTTTTTTTCTCTTATATCAGAGAACTGAAATTTATAATAATTAATTTTTAAATCGAAAAAACTGTTTGATTTCAAAATATTTCAGATTTTTTAAAGCCGAATTTAACAGAATTCATACAAGCATTTCTGATAAGGTGTAAAAAGTAAGTCTAGGTCTCATGTAGCTAATAAAATTTACTATATGGTGTTGTCATATTAAGTAATTTCAACTTTCTTTAACTCTTTATCTCCATAAATAAAGAGAAGTATTATCAAAACATACTTGCGCTAAAACTATTACAAGGAGCATTTCAGAGCATATTTAACAACCACTACAACTACTTTAAGACTATTCTTTAGCATTTAATAGTATCAAAATATTCCAAAAAGTTAAGAAGCTTTAGGGTAAATATATTTGTGAAAACATTGTGAATGTAAAATATTTCACAAAAAATAAAAAAAATTTAATTATTTTGGTTTAAACTATAAAAAATGTTTTATATTAAAAAACTCTGTACCTTCAAGAAAAAATACTCGTATTAGGCCAAGTTAAATATTTCTTTAAATTTATTTTATGTTACGTGTTATTCTATGACTAGATAATTTTCAATCTTTAATATGGCAGTCGTGAAGGTCATTATTATATGATATTGACTCCTGCGGGATTAGCTACCATGGCGTGGTGCAGGGGCTTAGGTTGTAAAGAAGCAATGGGCTATGATGATGGAAGCGCAAGCTTTTGGCACGGTCCCCCATGTTGTACAGGCCATTGTGGAACAGTGCACTTAGATCTATTCACTCCCTATACCCCCATTCAGCCTCCATACCTTCTTTTTTTTTATACATGCAATAACAATAGAGTTCAGCTACTACAGCTTTTTCGCACTTTCTCCGCATTAGATCATCTTAAGAACCAGCCCAAATATCATTAAAACATCTCAATAAGGCCATTCACAGTTCGAATACGCTGGTCTGCCATTTGTTGGATCTGCTATTTGTTCGCCAATTTACGAAAACGTATTTTGCTTCGTTGTTGTTTTGCATACAAATGCAAATACGCAGGCACGCGTAAATAAAAGCAGCCCTTGGACGTGCTCTTTGTACCTCGTATTTTTATGCTCTGTCTACAGCCGCATAATCACATACATCACAAGGTTGAACAATCTTTTTATACGACAGTCACATGGCGAGGTGCTCACAGTTTGAACAATAACAAATGCTATAAATATGATTTGTTAAAAGTACGCTCAAACCGTGAATAGCCTTAATGATACTGATAAGAGTGGTCCAAAACAATCCAAAGTGAGAAAAATTTACCCACCATAATATGGGTTGGGCTCAGGGACAACACAAGACATAACAACTAACCATGCGTTTACATAGATCTAATCATACATTAGTTTTCAATCTACTTTTGAGTTGACCTTTCGATAAGTTAACATCAAAAAAGCTACAGTTGTTAACAAAGGTACTCATGCGATGTAAAGGAGCAGTAGCCATATAATTTGTTCTACTAAAAGGTAAGTAAATTAAATTGTTAGCATTTCTACTGCTTCTACGGTTAGTGTTAAAATTTATAAGAGTTAGGAGTTCTGGTGAATCGAATACACCAGTTATGAGTTGGTGTAAATAGACGATATCTGCAGACTTCCTTCTCTCGTTCAAAGATTGCATTTTTAATAGTTTTAAACGATCCTCATAAGGAGGAAGGTTTAAAGTGTCAGTTGCACTTAAGCCCCTTAGAGCAAACCGAACAAAACGTTTTTGGATTCTCTCTATACGTTCAACATGTACATTGTAACTTGGGGACCAAACTTGACTTGCATACTCTAAGTGAGGTCGCACAATTGCATAATACAGTGTTGTAGTTGTGATCATACTATTAAATTCTTTTGCCCAGCGTTTCATAAACCCGAGCATAGAAGATGCTTTTTTACAAATATAATCAATATGAACGTTAAACGATAGCTTAGAATCCATGCATACACCCAGATCTTTGACAGCATCTACACGACTTAATGCAGTATCTTTTATCTTGTACTCAAAAACTAAATTATTCCTTTTTCGCGAGAAGGTCATAGTTTGGCATTTATCTGGATTTAGAAACATATTGTTTTTAGAACACCAAATTTCAAAGGATTTCAAATCAGACTGGAGCAGATCTGAATTGTCTTTAGCATCTATTGTTCTGTATATTTTCATGTCATCTGCATAGATAAGTAGATGAGAGTGTTTGATGATGTGGGTTACATCATTAATGGCTAAAATAAACAGAAGTGGACCAAGGTGGCTACCTTGAGGAACACCTGATTCAGCAATAAATTCAGCTGACAATACGCCTCGAAATCGTATTTGATAAGATCGCTCTGTCAGATACGATTGAATCCAGCTTACAAAAAATTGTGGAAAACCCATTAACTTAAGTTTAAATAGAATTAAGTTGTGGGGCAGTTTATCAAATGCTTTACTAAAATCAGTGTAAATACAGTCGACCTGGTTACCTGAATAAAATGAATTTAAGCAAAACGTTGTAAAATCGAGGAGATTAGACACAGTGGATCTGCCAGTAACAAATCCATGCTGACGAGTTGTCATGACCTTCCCACAGTGAATTTTCACACGATCATACACGAGGCGCTCAAAAAGTTTTGGAATCGACGAGAGTTTCGCGATAGGCCTGTAGTTGTTTATATCGTTCTTACAACCTTTTTTATAGATAGGACCTATAAAAGATTTTTTCCAAAAAAGTGGAAAAATACTTTCGCTAATTGATTTATTGAATAACATGGACAGTGGTTGACTTAGAACGGAACCACATCGTGTTAACACTGCGGCAGGAATTCCGTCAGGTCCAGCATTAAAATCCTCATCGATCAATCCAATATACTTTAAAATATCCTCTGAAGTAAAGGATATAGAATCCAACGAAACCCTGGGTGTAGAGTTCATATATTCAAAGTACTCTTCATCAGGATTAAAAGAGTCTGAACAAAATGACTCTTTAAAGAGATTGGCAAATAGACCACAAATTACGACAGGATCGTCAGTAAATCCGTCAGAGGTTTTAAATGATGAAGGGAATCCATCAGATTTTTTTTTGGTGTTTATGAAACCCCAGAATTTCTTCGGATCAGACAATATTCTCAGCTTAGTACTGTCTAAATAATTTTGATATAAGGTAGCTGAGCAATTTTCAAAGTCCAGAAACAAACGCTTGTAGATTTCTAGGTCATTCAAGTCCAAGCTACAGACATATTTTTTCCATGCCCTATTCCTGCTGTTGCGAAGAATCTTTAACTCCTTTGTGTACCAGGGGTAAGAACAATTTTTCGTAAATTTGAGGCTATATGGCACGGACAGAGAAAACATAGCAAAGATTTCCATATAAAAAAAATTAATTGAATCATCAAGAGTGTTATTATTAACATATTCTAAAATAACATGAAGCTTACTTTGAAGTAAATGATTCAACTTCAAAAAGTCAGCTTTTTTAAAATTGAATTCATAAACTTTATCTATTGAGTTAGACTTAACTATATTTTCCCTGTCTGATTTGTACCATATTCTCAATGGTGGATGGTATTCATCAACAGCAGTCAAAACATGAGGGGCCCTGAGGGGACAATCACATTGTTACTATCTGTAGTTAAGACCAGGTCAAGAAGTCTTTCACGACTATTATAAATACAACTCACTTGTTGTAAGTCAGAACATATATTATCAACAAATATATGCTCTTGGCGAGTCTTCGAATTAGATGCACAAAAATATGTATCATCGTCAGAAGATTCCCATTTCAAGTCAGGCAGATTAAAATCACCTAACAATAAAATGTCGTCATTAACGTCAATTATGCTTATGACATATTCTATGCAATCCGCAAGGCTTGCATAAACTTCTACACTGCTCTTAGGAGGAACGTATGCATTAATAAGATATACATTAGAATTGCAATGTACAACCTTGACGCATATAAGTTCGATGTTAGCAGAGCAGGGAATAACAATAATGGAACTAACTAAGGAGTTCCTTACAGCTAATAAGACACCTCCACCGACAGCAGAAGTATTGTCAGCATGTCTATCTCTTCTATAAACTTCAAAACTGTTATCAAACAATTCTAAGTCAGTAATGCTTCCGTTTAACCAAGTTTCAGTCAGTGCGATAATATCCTCAGAGAAATTCTGAGACATTAAAAATATGTCTCGCGTCTTAGAGCGTAGTCCCCTTACATTTTGATAGTAAAGGGATAACCTATTCAGTTTTTTTGGGATTGACGAGCGGCTTGAGTCGTCCCTCTAGGCTTATTCTTAGGCTGAAACTCTGTAACGAGTATATTATCAGTCCACAAATTAGAGTTTAGAACAGTTGCAAACTCTTCAGCAGGAACTGTGAGAATAAAGGAAGCATGGGAAGGTTTATTACCTATTTTTTTGCATGAGCAAAATGCATTTTGACTCAACAATTTATTATGTTTGATAAAAGTCAATACATTTTCAACAGTTGTGTCGGGCTGAAGACGTGAAATAAATAAATTTTTTTTCCTCGACACTGCCCTTAAGCTTGATAGATTTCTAGGCTCAATAGGAGTCAAAACTGAACTATTAGTCAAAGAAGGACGGTTAGAAGGTGACGAGGAAGTAACTGGAGTGTTCCTGTTCAAAAGCGGTGCTGAGGGCTGCTTGGCCTGAGAAGTAGATCCAGATGATTTTCGCTTCTTATTGGTTTTTTTATTTTTTCTCTTTCTATTTGAGATAATATGGTCTTCTGATGAAAGGATTGTTTGTGTCCCGGAAGAAACAGTCTGTGACAAAGCAAGCGGGATATTTTCCGAAATGGAATTTTCATCATAGACGCTAGTACTGGGTGCGGCCCTAACTTCACTAAAAAATGTTACAATTTCTCGAAAATTGTTGTTTAACGAGTTAAGACTTTCCCCAAAAAGCTTAATTTTTAATAAAGTTCATCTGGGGAAAGTGCCCTACACGAAGCACAGTACCAGCGAAGACCTGATCGCAGAGATTTTAAGTCGTCAAGGCATGACTTGGAAATACCGGCACAAGATGCATGAAACATTTGCTCACATGGACCAGAACAGCTGAACATGGGGTTCAGAATGTTTTGGCTTTTGCAAAGTTCGTCTAAAGAACAAGCAACGATATTTTCTGCAGAAAAATAATCCATGTTTAATTTTTAAAAAATGAGCAGATGCAAAATGTGCTTTTAGGGTTATTATATTCAGGTAGTTTGTGCACAGTTTAGTAGAAACTAAAAAACAAAAACAACACTCACTGAGCTGAAGATAAACAAATCACTGCACAAAGAAGAAACTAAAACACAGTAAGCATGCAAAAACAACAACACTGCATTAACTAAACAAGTTAAACAAAGTTAATATGCAAGAATTAAACTTACACAACTTAAATGCACAATTATTATTTAATAAAATAGTTGTATATTAATGATATTAGTAAGTATAATATAATATTTAATTAAAAAAAGCTGATGAAACTGTTTTAATACACTCACGAAATATAACAAAACAAAGGCTTTTACATAACACTATATAACACAACCGACACCAACTAATATAAGAGATCAACTGATCAACTGATTCTTCCTGTATAGTCTACCTATCCCCTTTACTACCCCCTCCCAACCCCTGCTATGGGCGAATCAAGGTTTCATATGACCCCTGCCGATGATTTACTAGGCTGGATGCCTATAAAATATAATCCAGTCACAAACGTGCGGATACCAGGCGACCTCCAAAACTATTTTTCCTTGCACTCTTGGATCTCTGTGCGGTGGACCGTCCCTTGATCTATACTGGTGGGAACTATATAGATCCAATTAATAACAAAAAACAAAAACCTAGTGAGTCCTGTACTCCTAAAAAACCAAAGAGACCTCTACTTCTGTCGCCGCCAAATTAGTAGCTCAGGCGTCAATAAGGCGATCTTTGATTCGTCCAAAAAACAGATCAGTACACCAAGAGCTTGCAAATCAGTCGAAAAATGTGCCAAAGCAAAAAAGCTGAAGGGTCAGTCAGTTCAAGCAAAAGGCAGAGGTCTACGGAGAGATACCTGCTGCCAAAAGGCCAAAAAAGGTCAGTAAGAGCACTGAAGCCAGGTCATATAGCGAAGTGTCCAAGGGGCAAGGCAGCTAACTGTGTGTCATTGACACAAAGAAGGCAGAAGTGACACCTCACCGAGACAAATAGAAGTGGGTTAAGGCCGCATTAATCTGCACCTTCTTCCAGGTCCTGGATAAGAACCCTGGTTCAACCCTCGGCTATGTCAAATTCGTAGGCCTGTGTGACGACGATAGGCCTGCTTTGCTGTACAAAGTTGCCATAAGCAAAGTCGGCAAGGTTTGGCCTGTAGCCAAGCTGAAGGCTATTAAAAAAGAAGAAATACCGGCTCGTCCCAAAGTAAGAGTGTGGCTACCAGTCACCTGCACAAAGCCGAAAGAAATCATGGAATTGTTCTAGGCATGCAACCCGGACATAAATATGGAAGGCTAGCCGATCGGCAAGATAGAGAAGCCTATAGGTCCCTCAAGGCAGGTCCTCCTGCTGATGAATGCGGGATTGCTTAAGCCGCTAGAAGAAAGTAAATGAGTCCTCTGGTACTCCTTTTTCAAAGTCGTCCTTAAAATGTATAGCAAGCACAAGCAACCTAGGGGCCCTAAAACAGAAACTCAGTAAAGCCAGGCTGAAGCAGAAGTTTTTGAACCTCACAGCTGTACGCCAGGCTTAGACTTGACATATCATAAGACGCTGATAGCCACCAATGTAGGTATGCCTAGCACATGCATCGTAGCCAAAAATTACAAAATTTTTTTTTTACTTCACATATGCTGCGATAGAGATGTGGCTGCAGCCATCCTTGAGTCAGACAGACACTACTGGTTGGTTGCAGCCTACTTCTCTCATGATGAAAGCCCGCCTCCAAATATACTCAAGAAGTTAGTGGACAATGCCCGTGACATGAGTCGAGGAGTTATAATTTCGCCCGACGCGAACGGACACAACACCGTGTGGGGCAGCACGTACACTTATATACACCCAAAAAAAAACTTCGTACTATGTACAAATCAATTATTAAATTCTACAAAGCTGTTTGTTCTTTTCTTTTCTTTTTTATGAATAATACAAATGAACGTTTGTACATTGTACAAGGAAAAGATTGTATATTTTACAAACGCATTCGTTTCATCTACAAAAGATACGAACAAATATACGAACGCTGCTGCCACCGCTTTGTATATTATCAAAAAATGTTCGTTCAGTTCACAAATTTTGAACTTTGAAACTAGCGTTTGTAGAATGTACAAAGTTACGAATTCAAATTTTTTTTTTCATGCGGCCAACACTATAAACGTTTGTTTTGTTTTGTTTAGTTGGCGCTACAACCGTATGTCGGTCTTGGCCTCATCTAGGAATTTGCGCCAGCCATTTCTGTCTTTCGCTTGCTGGCGCCAGTTGGAAATTCCAAGCTTCGTCAGGTTGTCCTCTACTTGGTCTTTCCAACGAAGATGCGGTCGTCCTCTTCTGCGTTGACCGCCGCTGGGTACCGAATCGAATGTTTTCTTCACTGGAGCATCGTCTTTCATCTTTCATGCGCTGAACATGACCAAGCCAGCGAAGCCGCTCGATTTTAATGCGCTTGACTATGTCGATGTCAGCGTACAGCTCATACAGTTCATCATTCCACCGTATTCGGTACTCGCCATTGACGCAGATTGGTCCGTAGATCTTACGAAGAATCTTTCTCTCGAATGCTCCTAAAGTTTTTTCATCTAAACTGCTCAGCGTCCAGGTTTGTGATGCGTAAAATAGGACGGGCATGATGAGCGATTTATAGAGCATGATTTTCATTCGTCGAGAGAGGGCTCTGCTTCTCAATTGCCTACTGAGCCCAAAGTAACACCTGTTGGCAAGAGTTATTCTTCGTTTGATCTCAATGCTGATGTCGTTGGTTGAATTAATGCTGGATCCCAGATAAACGAAGTTCTTCACAACCTCGAAGGAGGTATTGTCAACGGTAACGTGGGTTCCAAGACGCTGGGACTGTTTGTTTGTTGACACTAAGTATTTCGTCTTATCTGCATTCACTGACAGACCCATTCGACTTGACTCTCTTTCTAATCTGGAAAATGCTGCACTGACTTCGCGCGTATTATGGCCAATGATATCTATGTCATCAGCATACGCAAGCAGCATAACACTCTTGTAGAATATTGTGCCACTACGTCTCAGATCAACAGCTCGGATGATATTTTCCATCATTAGGTTGAAAAAGTCGCACGATAAGGAATCACCTTGTCTGAAACCTCGTTTGGTAATAAATGGTGGGGAGAGGTCCTTCCCGATTTTAACTGCGCTGCTGGTGTTGCTCAGTGTCATCCTGCAAAGTCGTATTAGTTTTGCAGGAATACCAAATTCAGACATGGTGGAGTACAGGTGCTTCCTTATTGGGCTGTCGAAGGCGGCTTTGTAGTCGACAAAAAGATGGTGGGTGTCAACTTGTTTTTCTTGAGTCTTCTCTAAGATTTGTCGTAGCGTGAAAATCTGGTCGATGGTGGACTTTCCAGGTCTGAAGCCACACTGATAAGGTCCGATCAGTTCGTTTACAATGGGCTTCAATCTTTCACAAAAAACGCTCGACAGGACCTTATATGCGATATTAAGAAGGCTTATCCCACGGTAATTGGCACAGATAGTGGGATCGCCTTTCTTGTGGATTGGGCAGAGCACACTGAGATTCCAATCGTTCGGAATGCATTCTTCCGACCATATTCTGCATAGAAGCTCGTGAATGCATTTAAGTAGAGCTTCGCCTCCATTCTTAAACAGCTCAGCAGGTAAGCCATCAGCTCCCGCGGCTTTGTTATTTTTAAGCCGAGCTATAGCTGTCAGAACTTCATCATAGTCGGGCAGCGGAACCTCAACGCTGTCATCCGAAATTGGGGTTTCCGGAATATCATCTCTATTGGCGGGATTGTTGTCAGCGTCGCCATTTAGAAGCTTAGAGAAGTGTTCCCTCCATAACGTCAGTGTACTCTGGACATCTGTCACTAGATTCCCGTTTTCGTCCTTGCAGGAAGAGGCCCCGGTTTTAAAACCATCGGCAAGGCGTCTTATTTTTCGAAAAATTTTCGGGCCTCATTCCTGTCACCATACATCTCAATCTTCTCTTGCTCGCGCTTTTCTGCCTCTCTTTTTTTCCGCCTGAAAATATGTCTGTCTTCCCTCCTCTTTTCTTTGTATCGCTCCTTAGCAGCGCGCGTTACAACCGACTGCAGGGTGGCTTTGTAGGCGGCGTCTTTCTCTGCAGTGGCGTCGCGACACTCCTGGTCGTACCACTGGTTTCGGCGAGGGCGTTGGTAGCCAATCACCTCTTCAGCAGCCGCACGCATGGAGTTGGAAATGTGTGTCCACTGCGCGCATATATCATCGATTGGAAGAGTGCTTTGAAGCAGGAGTGAGAGTCGAGTGGCGAAAGCATCGGCTGTCTGTTTCGATTGCAGCTTGTCGACGTCTAGCTTTCTCTGTGTAGGGTTGCGTGTATTCTTAGCTGCGCACAGACGTGTACGGATCTTGGCTGCAACAAGATAGTTATCCGAGTCAATGTTTGCACCACGGATCGTGCGTACATCCAATACACTGGAAGAGTGCCTTCCGTCGATCAAAACGTGATCAATTTGTACATTCTACGAATAGCCTCTGTTTGTATTTCTACAAAGATTTTATTCGTAATTTTATCCTAAATATTTTTTGGGTGTAAGCTGTGAGTTAGGTAAGGCTAGTGTGGCTGCCTTAAACGAGACACACTTAGGCCAATGAGGTCCATTGTGATATCAAGGGTTAATTTTTCCTATCTCTATTTAAACCAATTTGAGGTGTTTATTAAGCCTAGGATTCGGTAAGCCGAAGATTCCGAGAGTTCGTCAATGTCATTAAAGAACCAGTTACCTAAGTGGAGGAAGCGTTTTTGAGCCAACCCAGAGCAAGTGCAGTGGAAATGTAATGTAGGTTCTTCCTCCTCCTCATCTCTACAGCTTTTGCAAAAGTCGTTGTGGGTTATGTTCAATCTCTGAGCGTGTCTGCCAATAAGGCAGCGATCTGTAAAGATCCCTACCATGGTGCTGATGTGGTCTCTACTGAGAAAAATGAGTTCTTTTGAAAGCTTAATGGTGAGTTTCAGCCACATTTGCCGCGTTGTATTACACATGTCACCAGCTGACCATCTGTTGTTGGTTTTTATGCCGGTTAGCTCATGTGTAAGAAGTTAACATGTGGTGAAAGGAATACCAAGGCTTGCCTTATCTATAGATAGTTATTTGGTAGTACCTGTACGAGCGAGTTTATCTGTTTCATCTTTGCCATCTTATTTTGGAATCTGCGGCAGTTGAGTTGGCTTTCAAAGCGGCTTGACTGTCGGATAGTAAGCAAATATCCATGGAAGACATCTCATTTACCTGCTTTATGTACAGCAGCAATTTCAGCTTGAAACACACTACAATGATCAGAGAGCCTTAATTCTAAATTAATGCTTAATGCTTCCAAGTAGACTCCTCCACCTACTTTGCCATCTAGTTTTGATCCATCAGTAAAGATCTCAATGGCATTGTGAGGTGAACGGTTTCCTTATTCACACTTTTCTCGAGAGGGAATGGATACATCGAACTTCCTTTCAAAGGAAAGTTTTTATGTGATGTAGTTGAGGGACCTAGGTATGGGAGGGAGAAATTTTCTAATGCAAAAAGGTCCTAGTGTATCTTTTTTCCATTGGGAGGTGGCTTCTAGGTGGATAGCTCTGTTAGCGGCCATCGGTTTAGCTAGGATGTGAAGTGGTGTAAGATGGAACATTATGTTTCATGCGGTTCTTAGGGCTCCACTGATGCAGAGTTACGCTGATATTTGAACTTTACGGAGAAGGTTTAAGTGAGTCTGTTTTGTGAGTACATGCTACCAGACAATTGCACCATATATCAAGAGTGTTCTTACAAATGCTGTATATAGCCAGTAACACTTGGCTGTAAGCCCTATATGCTACCTACCGCCTTTTTACATGAGTACAGGGCAATATTCGCTTTTTTGGCTCTCCTTAGCAGATTGGGCTTCCAGTTTAGTTTCCCATCTAGTATAAAGCCCAGGTATTTTGCTTGATCTGAGAGGCTTAGTCTTCTAATCCCAGTTTAGGAGGACTAATTAGAAGTAAATTGTGTTTTCGGATGAAAACCGGTGAATTAGAGATAAATTCCAGAGTAGAGGTGAAAGAACTATTCACTGAGTGATTTCCCTTGGTACAGATCTTAACGTGGATACTGTACCAAATTTTGCACTTACAATCCTGCCAACTAGCATTTGATTTAACAGTGCTGTCAGCGAGACATCCACCCCAAGCTCCGTTAGCGCATTAGTGATAGCTCTTGCTTCGACGTTATTAAAGGCCCCTTCTATATCAATGAAAGCTATCATCCCTCTGATGGAGGGATTTTTCAATTATGGAGATTATGGAGTTGAGAGATGTTTCCACGGATTTGCCTTTGAGTAAGCATGTTGTGCTATTGACAGTGGTTTTTTATCTATTTTAAATTTCAAGTAAATGTCGATTATTCTCTAGAGGATTTTTAGAAAAAAGATAAGAGACTAATTGGTCGACGGCCTTTTGGGTTTATATGTGAGCTTTCGCCTTCCTTAGGTATAAAGATAACCTTCACATTACGCCAGCGTCTGCGAATGTGATTTAGGTCAAGGCAGCTTTGGTAGATCAACAAAAGCCGCGCCTTTATGATGCCGTACGATTTCTGAATTTCAATAGGAGCAATACTATCAGGTCCTGGTGACTGAAATGGTTGGAAGCTACTGATTGCTCACTGTAGCTTTGTTTGTGTGAGTATATTGAGGGATCTGTTCACAGATAGTCACTTATTTCCTGTTATATTTATTAAGGTTTTCGTCTGTAGCGCCAAAATTATGTAATACGCTTAAAAAATTTTTCCTAAATAAAGTATTTTACTTTGGCTTTTTCATTTGGAGTTTGCACAAGTTGAATTCATGTAAAGAATTCTTACTTGAAATCGCTGCTTAATAATAAATTTACAAAATTTTGGTTTTTTTTACTTCCTTTGAACTTTAAATTTAATTAAAATAAAGCAAAAAAAAATAAAAAGAATAAAAACTAAATTAAGTAATGTTACTATATCTAAAGTTCAGTATGTTTCGTATTAGTTTTTATAATTTATTTTAGAGTTACTCACTGGTTCAATACTAGCCTTTTTGGCTAATGAACGCAGCAGTATATTTTTGATTTGTTTTTGAATACTTTGTCTTTATTGTTAACTATTTATTGTAAAGATGTGTATGTATATTTTAAGAAAAAAGTCTTTCTGATTGGAGTATTACATATCTCTGAAAATCCCGTAAAGTGAGTTTCTTCTAAAACATTCAGGGATTCTGCACTGCTGGTGGTCTAAGTAAGTGGTGAGTTACTATTTGACTATTTATTAAGTAATGTATATTTGTAAAAAGGGTTAAGAACCCACTTTTAATACTTAAAAGTAGAAGAGAAGTGGGGCTTCATCTTGGGCACAGTTGGTGGATGGTAGGTGTTAGAAGAACACTCCTACTCCGACCACCGTTACATTGAGTAAAATTTACACGAAACATCATCTAATACAATTCCCCCGACTTACATTTATAAAAACCCCAAGAACTGAAACTGTGCTATGGAACAAGACACGTTGTGAATCAACTCAAGAATAGTGTCATTCAAGCAACGATACTTAAAGGCAAATTCAAGGGCAGAGAAATGCTTATTCCGAGAATTACGCACCTTTCAACCGATTTACATTGCAAGCTCAAACGCATTCAATTTCCGGTTCGCCTTGCATTCATGATGACAATTTACAAGTCAAAAGTTTAATCTTTGAAAGTGTTTTTATTCTCAAATCCCCATGATTTTCGCATGGTCAATTATATGCGGCATGTTCGCATTCATCTTTGTATATTTACTCGCCAGACAACAAAACGAAGAACGTGGTATACCACAAAGCATTGAATTGATATGACATGACATACCCATATATCCAAACATCATATATCTTATACTTACAATGTGCAATCCAGTCCAGTCGTAATAAAAACATGCCATTTATGTTTTAACCAATTTTCATACAATTTTAATCATTAACTTATATCATGCATCTTTTTACTTATATACCGTGTTAAAAGGATTCAAAATACTATTATTTCCATTCAAAATAAAAATTATTCAAAATAATTCAATTGAATTTGAAAAGTGTTAATATTTTAGTAAAACTTTATATGTAGGTTCTATGGGTCAACGTTGCAGTCACTATATATATAAATGATACCAAGCCCACTTTTGCTGCCACTAAATCAAGTCAAATACTATATATCAGACCAGATAAGGTTTTGATCCTTACGCATTAAAGTTCCAAAAGAAAACATCTGGCATGTGTTGCTCGAATGGCTATTTGCTTAGACACTTCCAAACTTCTCACAATTTCACAAAGGATTACAAACACATTCAATAAATTGGGGCAGTAAAACGTCTATTGGGCCCTATATTATAAAATATATGAAATATGGTTGCACCCCTAACCAAACATTATATAGGGGAGACCGTGGCTGGTTGGCCAAGTTTTGCTTTCAGAATTTCTGTACTCATTCTGGTTTGACTTTTTGAAAAATAGTTTGCTCTGTCATAAAGATACAAGCCTTGAGCACATATGTGAATTTTTAATCCATTAAAAAAAAATCAGGGAAAAAGTTATCAAATATAATGCGGCGTAAGAAATCGGCCAACCTACCCCAGCCCAGGGTTGGGTTCGCTTACCTTTTTTGAGCGAAATCGGATATTATGCGAATATTGATGTTTATAAGGAAAAATAGACATGAGAAATATACGATAAAAATAAATTCACAAAAGCTGCCAAAACTAAGTCTAAAAATGTTAAAAAGACTAAAATTATGTCTAAAAAAGACAATATTACAAAATTGTGTACACTAACATATAAGTAATTATATACGTAATTATATATATAATTATTTACAATATTCGCATAATATCCGATTTCGCTCAAAAAAAAAGTTGGCATTTCACGAATATCGAAGTGCACATTGCTCTACGCTAAATTTACAACTCGGCCAACCAGCGCCACACAAAACTCGGCCAACTTACCGCAATAGCTGTTTTCGTGAATAATCACGATTTACAAAAAAAAAATGTAAGGTTACCCTAGAAACCGATATACCATTTTGTAGGGTTTTGAATACCATTTACAGCGGTACCTCGATTTTGGAAATCGGATGTAAATTCATTCGTGTTACAAAGATTACTTTACAATAATAAAAATTTACTCACCAGCGTCGAAAAAAGAACAAACGTGCTTCTGTGCAAATGGCAACACCAAAACACCTGAAATTACGTCGGTACATGAATGACCTCATACCCCACCAAAATCACTATAGATGTCGCGCCCAAAAGCATTTTCAAAATGGGCCCAACCAGCCCAGTAGCTCGTTCCTGTAACAAAATGGGCAAGTTACCGATTTGTGTGACGTCAGCCGTTATCGATCCCTAGTTACCGATTTCGTGATTGAGACTAATGTGTCTGTACGTTAAAATCGGTAAAAACTCGGACTGTGATGAAAACGAACACAAATCGAGAAGAAAAGTTGCGAAATTGAGTCAAATGACAAGCAGCTTTTTACTCGAAAATATTATTTTAGTTGCGCTAAAACTTAATAATAAATAGGTGTTTGTCTTCTTAAATAAAAAGTGAATATTTACAGTTTAAAAAAATTAATTATGTTATAATGATGTGATTTATGAATGTAAATAATTGTATACTTAGTGCTGTGTTGAAAAAACTTAGCAAATATATGCAACCGGGTGCTTTTTCATAGCTCAAGCATATATTGTTTTGCTAAAATTTTTAACATTTATGTAAATAGGCATTATTTATAAATTGCATTACCCTTAAAACTAAAACTTTTTTAAGAATAACAAAATATTTCAATCAGAAAAAAGTTCGACTTATATGAAAGTAACCATTTTTAAAGGTGTATTTCGAGTCAATATAACTTAATAATATACAACATTACCGATATTAGATAAATCGGTAGAATTCTCACTTGCCGCAAAACCAGTACGTACAGAAACACTTTTGTAAAAGGTTCCATTGAAATGAAATCGGGACATGTGATAGCTTATCGATTTGGAACGAACGAATCGATCAAAAATCGATTCAGATACGTACAGAGAGTGACACCAGAGTGACGTCAAATCGGTAATATGGAACAAGCTACAGGTCTCCCCTATATATTTTAAATTTGTTTTAATTGATAAGAATGCATTGTAAGGAACAGTTTTTCACCTTTCGGCATCTGCAATGAAAGAGTGCAGTCAATGTAATAAGTTTGATCATAGGCATTTTTAAAACATTTATACTTTGATATTAAATTATGCGTTGCTATTAAAAGAAAATTTATATTTATACAAAAAATTTTACATTATAACACATATTTATGTTGAAAAAACTTCTTTTGACAATTTTGCACTCTTTCTGGTTGTGCACTCGGGACGGACAACCCCCATTGCTACGCTACTGAGTGAGATCATGATAATTTAAGCAAAATTTTCAGTTACAAAAAATATTTCTTTCTCTAAACTTTTTCCATTGATTTATATTCATCAACCTGGTTTTCAAAGAGGTCTACAAGAGGCTTACCATCTTGTGCAATAATTCAAAGTTATTTTCTTTTTTTTAATTTCCGATAAGTCAAGTTGAACAACTTTAGAAACTAGAAGAAGCAACGCGCAAAACTTGTGTCACTGGTGTTCATTTTCTAGCACAACAATAACATCAGCAACAAAAACAACAACAAAAAACATTAAATAACCTTTAAAAATTCTAAGTTTAATACATACGTGAATTTGTTATTGTTGTTGTGCCAACTAGACAGAGACAAACACAGACAAAAGAATTGTAAAGGAATTTAGCGCAGAATTGAGCGAAAGTAACAAAAGCAAAGCAAAATTAAATCGACATACTTTCAGGCGCACGTATAAAGAAAAGTGGGTGCTAGAGTTAAAGAGAGCGCGCAGCAAGCGGGTGGAGTATGATTCTTTGTCTGCTTTGATTGTGATTGCAAGTTAAGAACGAGGAGAAAATTAAACGCGAAACGGAACCGAAGAACAATGAACGCAGCTTGGCAATGCGTATTGCTGGTAGCGCTGGGTAGCAAAGCATGATGGGGGGGGGGGGGTATGTATTCGAGATGGTGCTCAGTGTACCATGAGGAGTAAGTAACATTTATTATGTCCCACTTTATTGGCAAAACACTTTATTTCATGTTGAGTAATTATGTTCGTAACACTGCCACCAAAGCAAGTCTTCGAAGCAGAAGTGCGATGTGAAACGGAACCAGGTCTATTGCTGGCGCAAATAGCTTTTGTAAGATCGCTACTGTTTTTCTATTTTTTTTTAATTTTTTTTTTTTTTATTTACCAACAATAGCAATGCACAAAAAGCAACAATAACAATTGGCAACACAAAATGCTCAGATATAAACTTAATTTTATTTTTCTAGCATACATTTAGGTGCCGTTGCTGCTTCCTTTGTTGCGTGAATTATATGAAAAATAATGATGCAAGTACGTTCAGATATTTGACAAAATAAATTGCGAAATTTATTTCTTCTGCTCCTTTCCCAAACTCGCACCTAATTTTGTCTGTTAAATAGGCGCGGCTTTAATGCATAATTTCAGGCACAGAGCTGAAATAATAAACGAAAACATAACAAGGAATGCGCAATGAACACTTTCAGCCGATTATCTGGATTATTGTGTAGATGCAAGTAAAGGACAGACAAATTAAATAAACGGTAATAACAGATAAAGTTTTTATATATTGAAAAGCTGTATTTTTAAACTTTTGCTTGCTCATACAAGCGAAAGTAAAAATAAACAGGCATGTTTGCGTAACAGATTTTAATAATACCCAATGGTTTTTGTTTTTTTCTACAATGCTATTAAACTTTGAAGAACTTCACATGCTCAGGAAATGTTAAAGTTGCACTTTAGTTGATTTGCAAATGTTGATTACTAGGTGTAGAATTTGCTTAGCAAACCACATAAACTCGTATGCTGAAGAAGCATTAAAGTTGGGTCGCTGGCTCGAATAAACTTTCCTCAAAACTATAACAGTAGAGATTATTTTTTTTTAAACATGGAAATAAAAGCCGTACATTTTGAAAGTGGGAAAATTCTATTTTTTGTTGTTGCGAGATTTTTAAAGGTTTGCATTTTAATAAATTTAAAAATACTAGTAAAAACATGCACACTTAATTTTTGTATTTTTTGGTGTTAGATAAAGTAAGTTTCTTATCCAATAGTGCTTACAATGCTGGCTACAAAAAATTAAGGTTTTATTATACCTAAATGGACTTGCCCCACTTTAAAAATTAGTAGTTATTTATTAAAAGTATCATTTTGAAAGTTGATCAAGTCAATTTTTTTAAGGTTAAAATTTGGAGCTAAAGGTCAAGTAATCTTTGAAAAGAAGGCAATAGCAACAACAATAACTTTTTAAAAAGTCAATCACACAGCAGACTGGACAGTCTTTCGGAAGTAGCTATATTTCCTCTTTAGTAGTTTTGAATGATTCAGCTGTGATCAACCCAATGTTTAACTTGAATATGATTTGACGCATGTGGGAGTAAACACAACTGAACTCATATGAAATTTGTTCTGAATTCAGGGGAATATAGGGGGTTAAACCCCTACCTCGAAATTCCCGGAGAACCTGTAATTAAATGTGATGCACTGTTGTTTATTATTTGGGCTAAGTGTACCAAAAAGAAAAATTGTTTTTTATAATTTATTTTAAATATATAAATTAATATATTTATTTGCTGCAAACATTTGTAGCTGTTTCTATTGCTAATGCACAGAATTCTGTTCCGGTTTTTGTGCATTTTTTTACGATATCGAGCATTAAGTTTAAAATAGTAATACAAACAACCGCAACCTGAAGTCAAAAAATTTACAAAACTCAATTTATTGTTTCATTGATTTGAGCACCTGGTATTCCACCAATTTGCACGCAGAACTAAGTGAAGTGCGTGAAAATTCGAAGGCGAAATTTCAAGAAATTTTTATCAGGGCCACGTAAATGCTGAAGCAGTCAATGTGAAACTGGAAGCTCCTAGTCGCATTCTCGTATTTTCGTCAATCAACCTTCATTCTAATATTGTATCATTTCTTGAGTAAGCTGCAATCAAGACTTTTGGATCATGGTAAGCTATTGTCGAAATTTAAAATGTCTTGCCAACAAAATGCACGGAACTCAATGTAGAGAAACATCGTAAAACGATGCAAGCTTTTGAAAATCAATGGCAGCAAGTTATTGCGGGAAAACATATTTGATGTTCGCCCTCAATATTAACGCTTTATGAATATGTTCTCCGTATTTCTGCAGACACTGTTCGAAAATTCCAATTAGTACATCGGTTCCTACAAATTTACGCAACCCTTCCGATTTTAATGGCTTCAAGCGAACGCTCATTTTCATCTTCTCTACGCAGATTAAAAACGTATCTGCGAAGCAAAATAAGTGAAGACCGTTTAACGGACTGGCGTTGTTGAACATGAATAGTGACGTGGAAGCAACATGCGAAAATATAATCGAAATTTTTTGAAAAATTAGTATAGTTTTATAATCTAAGACATAGTTGATTTTACTTATGGATTACTTATTTAATAAATATACAGGGAAGGAAATAACTGGATCTTCTGTCGGTTTTCTGAACTTCTGAATGTAAAAGTGCTACTCTGATTCAAAATTTCGAATCCTCAAATGCTCTTAACTTCACATAAATTTCCATTTTTTTCATATTTAATGCGAATTAATTTTTAAAAGAACTATATTTATCACCAGGACTAGGATTTTGATGACCTAAAAAACTGCAAAAAATTACCTAAAACTTGCAGAAAATGACTAAAAAACTGACAAAAATTACATAAAAAACGCAAACAATTGCTTAAAAAATAAACAAAAAATTTAGCCTTTAAAATAAAATATTACTAAATTAAAATTTATTTTATACTAGCATATAATGAATTTCTATCTAACACTTCTGTGTTAAAGGATGACTCTGACTCTAGTGTTAAAGGAATATGTTTAAAAATTTGTACTTTGATATTTTTAAGTACGAAAAAAAAGTTACTTTTCTTTCTTTTGTTAAACTAGAAATGCTTGATAGAATAATATTGTAATTGTATATGAGCTTGCTAAAAACAAAACCTTTCTAAATTTTCTTGGAGATAGTCGAAATCTGTAGATACTTGCCTCTTTTCCAGTTTCGCATTGTACAGGTTGGAGTCAGTTGAGTCTCAATGTGCATCATGTTCGAAATTTGTATTAATAAATAACAAAAAAAAAACAATATTGTACCAAATTTCATGGAAATCTGTTGATGTTTGAATGTTTTTCAGTTGCGGTTTGTACGGGAGGGGCAGGGTAGGGATTTCAAAAACCGCAGAAGACGACATTGTATTAAGTTTCATTGAAATACATCGACATCTGCTGTTTCCCAGTTTGGGTTTGTTCTGGAGGGAAGGGTTGTATTGGTCCGGACCAAAAAACGACTCTGTACCAAATTTTATCAAAATCCGTCAATGTTTACTATTTTTGGCACAAGAATGTATGAAATCAAAACACTGTGCGCCGTAGTGTGTATGAAAGTGCTGTCAATACTCTAAACCTGTTTTCAATAAATTTTTTAGTAATAAGCTAATTTTTTAGAGCAGATTAAAAAAAGTTTTTTTGGTGTTTTGTTTCATTCGTTTCATTCATGAGTCTTGAAAAATTTTCTTTGCGGTTGGGTTGAGTCATAACTTACAATTGTTATATCAAAAGTAGTTAATAATTTAGATTGTGAGCTTTAGATCAAGTGGGTTTTCAAGAAGGCAACAACAACAACAACAACTCTGTATAGAGTCAATCACTTAGCTGATTAGACAGTCTGTTTCGGAAATCGCTACATATTCCTCTAGTTTAAGCTGTGATCAACTCACTGTTTAAACTAGCATATGAATGTGCAGATCCTCTAATTCATTCTTATGAATTGTATGGCTGCTAATCATATGACACTTCAAAGCAGTAAGCCATTTTAGATCACCGCCATCAACTCTATCAAGGGTTGCCATCTGTTCTAGTTTCTTCTTCATTTATTTCAATATTCATTGGTGTTCGATTGTTTGTCGAAATGCACCATAGAAATGAAACGAGTTTTTGCTTCGCCAGAAGCTAGTGCTCTAACTGAAAGGTGGCTATTTTCACAACCAAATGCTCAACTACACATGACTTTGACCGAAAAATCGATCAATTATTAGATTATTTAATTAATTTGACATTTGCGGTTTCCGAAACAGACTGTCTAGTCAGCTAAGTGATTGACTCTATACAGAGTTGTTGTTGTTGTTGTTGCCTTCTTGAAAACTCACTTGATCTAAAGCTCACAATCTTAATTCATGTAATTATTCAATAGATCATAAAAACTAATTAACTTAACTATGGCAGAGCACGGCCAAATAAGTTTAATTAATGTCAAATTAATTAAATAATCTAATAATTGATCGATTTTTCGGTCAAAGTCATGTGTAATTGAGCATTTGGTTGTGAAAATAGCCACCTTTCAGTTAGAGCACTAGCTTCTGGCGAAGCAAAAACTCGTTTCATTTCTATGGTGCATTTCGACAAACAATCGAACACCAATGAATAATGAAATAAATGAAGAAGCAACTAGAACAGATGGCAACCCTTGATAGAGTTGATGGCGGTGATCTAAAATGGCTTACTGCTGTTGTGACCTGAAGTCGCAACCACTACAAATCCCGACCACACACACACTATCCATACGTCATTAAGTGCGGTGACTTTGATATGTTTTCAAGTGCGAAACCTGCAAATGGTGCATTTGCCTAAACATATCATATGTCGCAAAGCGCAATGACTTATGGATATCGTACATCATGAAGCGCAATGGTTTTGATATGTTTTCAAGTGCGAGACCTTGAAATAGTGCATTTGCCTAAACATATCATATGTCGCCAAGCGCAATGACTTAAACTGCGAGACCTTCAAGAACGACAGTGCATTTACCTACCCTAAATGCTGAACAAACAGTTTCTACGGCGTACGCTCAAGCCATCAGCGGCGTCGCAGGCAACGACAGCGTTGTACTATGCACAAGCATATGTTGGTACATGGCGAGGGTAAATGTGATGTGTGTGTGAGTGAAGGTAATAAGCGGCGGTCAGTGCGAAGACTCGAGGCAGAGTGGAGCTAACAGTCAGCTCAAGAGGAAGTGTTTGATTTTTCGTTGCGCTAAAACCCCTTCTTGGATCCCCTTCTCCGTACGGAAAGTACGGGAACCAAGCAAACAAAACACTGCTTTGAAGTGTCATATGATTAGCAGCCATACAATTCATAAGAATGAATTAGAGGATCTGCACATTCATATGCTAGTTTAAGCAGTGAGTTGATCACAGCTTAATCACTCAAAGACTACTGATGAGGAATATGTAGCGATTTCCGAAACAGACTGTCTAGTCAGCTAAGTGATTGACTCTATACAGAGTTGTTGTTGTTGTTGTTGTTGCCTTCTTGAAAACTCACTTGATCTAAAGCTTACAATCTTAATTCATGTAATTATTCAATAGATCATAAAAACTAGTTAATAATTTAGATTTTATAGACAACTAGCTGAAACCCGGCGCGTTGCTGCCACGCTCCCTTGCATGTGTAAATTGAGGTCGAATACTGAATTTCGATGCTGTGCAACCTATAAATCCAAAGCTGCTAGATATCCTAAATTTGGGTTGCATGGGAGGTGCAACGCACCCTTGACTAACGCCCATTATATGCGATCAATGAAACTGAATGTGTAAATTAGGTCGAATACGGAACTCCGACGATGTGTGACTTACAACTCCAAAGCAATTCGATATCGCAAATTTGGGTAAAATAAGAGGTCCCTTGGCAAACGCCCATAAAATTTTATCAAAAAATGTTACCAATAAAAGTGCATGTGTAAATTCAGATCGAATACTGAATTCCGACGCTGTGCGACCTATAATTCCAAAGCTATTCGATAGCACACATCTGGGTTGTATGGGAGATGCAAGTCCCCCTTTTCCTACGCCCATAAAATGCTATTAATGATACTGCATGCATAAATTGATGTCGAATACTGAATTCCGATGCTGTGTGACCTGTAACTCCAAAACTGTTCGATATCGCAAGTTTTGGTTGTATCGGAGGTTCCACTTCCCCTGTGTAAATCGGAGGAACGACATGTGTAAATTGTGGTTGAATATCGAATTTCAAGGCTGTGCGACCCACAACTCCAAAACAATTTGATATCGCGAATTTTTTATAAATTTGTGGGCGGTAAAAGGGGGTGTGCCAATTTTTCGTACTCGAAACAAATACAATGCCAAAATTTTAGCTCGATCGGACCAGTAATTTCGAAGTCTCTTTATCTTTTCTTAAAAGAAGGCGTAGCTATAGTGAGACCACGCCCTTTTTAAGTATAGTTACTGATAGTTACCATACGATCTTAATTGCCAAATTTTAGTTTAATACGACAAAAACTCTTAAATATAGCATTTTTATTGATTTGTGGGCGATAAAAGGGGTGTGGCAAATTTGCCTATATTATTCGCGTAAGTGCAAGCAATAAGTTAACAAAGTTTTATCGCAATCGGATGAACGGTCTTGCAGCGCATAGCGAACGAACAAACAAACAAACAAACAAATATTCATTTTTATACATTAGACTAGAACTAGTACTGGATAACTGTGTTTGCGAATAGAGTAGATAAGTTACCTGGTAGTATTAATATTAACTTTAATAAATTGATATAAAAAAATTAAACTTTTCAATATTGAGCATTTCTATGACGGCAAGTAAACTCAAGAACCGCTGAACGGATTTAAGTGAAATTTTCGTTATAATGAAAAATTATCTACGTGCTCTGAAGCTGCAGGTCTTCTGAATGTATTGCACTCGATTTAAACTCCATTTTTGACGCTTCTCTAGAATGACATCCTAGAAAGGTTCAACAAAGTGAACAAGTCTCTTCAATCTGTCAACTTCGACCTTGGTACTATCGCTGAACTGTATCAATCTTTGGTAACGTATCTAGAAGTCTTAAGGAAACCTAGTATTTTTGATCTTTATGAGTCAAAAGCTGTTGAAAAATCAGGTGAAAATAACTATGCATATAACATGCAAGGGAAACTTAAGCGAAAGGTTTAGTTCGACCAAGTCAAAGGAAACGACACCAAACTCTCTGGCGAGGACAGACTCAGAGTTACCATTTATAATGTCATTACAGATACACTGCAGAAAAGAAAAAAAAAACTACATAGACTCGGATCTGCTTATAAATAATTGAGCAAAAAGTTTAACTTTTTTAGGACTATAAATCGCTTGAAATCTAAACACATCAATGAAAGAGCCAGAAACCTCTTTGTTTTTTATACAGAGGGTTTGAATAAGATTTTGGAAAACGGGTGTCTGCATATGCGAGTTCATTTGTCATCCAATGATAAAGTAATAGAGCTATCGCAACTAAAGCTGTAGAAATATTAATTAGAAAAAGGCTTTTTGGATATTTATCATTAGACATTTCGTAGACATCATTTCGTTCCGAATTCTATTGTGTACACCAGCGTCACAATGCTCCATTCTGTTGGTCGTTTTCAGCGCTGAAGAGAGTAAAGAATTACAGGGTTGCCAATATTCGAAGCGCCCATCTGGCAACACTGTAACTTTCCGCAGTGATGCCAAATCGACTAATGACATACAGCGTTTGAAGCGTCATTCCAAGCAAATTTTTACAATGGAACAGTACACGCCACGCGAACGCTCTAAAATTGTTGAAATTTACATTCAACAAAACAAGTCACTAGTGAAAACTCAACGTGCTTTCAAAAAAATAAATAAAGTGAAAAGTGCGCCTTCCAAGAAAACAATTTATCATTTGTATGAAAGATTTACAACTGGTAATACTCTTGGTAACTTAAAGAGGCCAAATAAAAAGCGACCAAGGCGATCGGATGAGAATATTGCAGCCGTACGAGCCAGTATTGAGCAGTCACCAACAACATCCCAAAATCGCCGTTCTCAGCAGCTCGGCATTCCCCGATCCACTTTACAACGCATTTTACGTGTTGATTTGAATTTGTTTCCGTACAAAATTCAATTCGTAAACAAATTGTTGCCTACCGATAAGCCACGTCGATTGGAATGGGCCCAAAGAGTCATCGAAATGGCTGAAGAAGACGAGCAATTTGGCATAAAATTATCATGAGCGATTAAGCTCATTTTCAGTTGAACGGAACGGTAAACAAACAAAATTGCCGTATTTATGCCACTGAAAATCCACAAGAGATTCAAGAGGTACCTCTTCACGATGCAAAAGTCACTGTTTGGTGCGGCGTTTGTGCTAAAATGCTCATTGGGCCGTTCTTTTTCGAAGATGCTAATGGCCACAGAGTTACTGTCAATCAGGAGCGTTATCGCGATATGATAAACAATTTTTTCATGCCAATCGTTCGTCGAAAGCGTATCAGGCACTACTGGTTTCAACAAGACGGCGCGCCACCACACACAAGCCGCACTACAATCGATTTTTTGAAGCAATTGTTGCCTGGCCGTTTGATGTCAAAAAATGGTGATTTCGATTGGCCGCCAAGATCACCAGATTTAACGCCTCCATACTTCTTTTTGTGGGGTTATTTGAAATCAAAGGTTTACGTCAACAAGCCAAAGACCCTAGAAGAGCTGAAAACCAACATCCGTCAAGAAATAACCGCCATTCCCATCGAAATGTTGAAGAAAACCATGGAAAATGCTGCAAAACGGGCACAATATGTCGTAGAGGCCAATGGCGACCATTTACGAGATATCATATTCAAGAAATAATGTAAGCAAATCTACTTGAACCCAATTAAATGATATTCATGACGAACAGACAAAAAATTGTGGTTTCTTTGATTTATTTAAAAATAAAATGGGCGCTTCGAATATTGGCAACCCTGTACTTAAGATCTACCATAGTAGAGAACAGGCTAAATTCATTACCTGTAATGTATGTACATTAGGGCGTATCGAATTAAAATTTTTTCGATTTTAACATTCTAAGAGGTCAATATCTCCCAAAACAAATTTTAGAAAAAAGTAATGATCTCTTCCTCTCCCGCACGGACAAAGTTTTTTTCTGAGAAAAACTGTAAAAATTACGATCTCTAAATGCTTTTATTTTTGTAAGAAAAACTACATATGTCTTAAAACAAAAGTAAATACAGACTTTAACTAACAATATTTTGTTTAACACGATGCACACTTGGGTTTTACCAACAGTATCCTGTGCGAAGGATATTCGAATCTAAAGGTACACTCGAGATAGCACAAAACTTTTAATTGTTATCTGACTGTCTAAATTTTGGTGATATTGATTACAGTGTCAGCATTTTCCTTAAATTTGGTGAATTAATTATTTGCATATTTTTTGCATATGCATTTTTCTGTTTTGGAATGCAATTTTTAACTTTTTCAAAAAAAAATTAATATAAATGTTTATATGTCGGGCACCAGAAATGGTTCCGAAGATAATTCGAATTCTGCAAGTAGTTTTGAACGAAACCCTGTCTAAAAAAATCATCTATAAAACAGCAGGAAAAAGCCACGATTTTCTTTTTCCTATTTTGATATTTAAAAAAAGTTACTTCAAGCATGATATGTAACAATTTTGTTTCATATCTCCTTTATGGTTTTGTTATTATTTCATTAAAACACTTCTTAACAACACTTGTCAAGTCAATTGAACTCGAGTGTACCTTTAGATTTGAATATCCTTCACACAGAACACTGTGGGTAAAAATGAAGAGTGTCATCGTTTATTTACTTTTACTTTAAGACATATGTAGTTTTTCTTACAAAAACCAAAGCATTTTGAGATCGTGATTTTTAACTGTTTTTCTTAAAAAAACGGGAGAGGAAGACATCCTTATTTTTTTCTAAAATTTTTTTTGAGAGATCTTGACCACCCTAAACAACTTTTGAGACCTCTTAGAATACGAATAAAATTTTTCGATACGCCCTTATGTACATAGAGCCAGAACAAATGCAGTCAATTGACTATGATTCGTTATTTTACTCAGAAGAAAGCTCGCCGTTTCTCTTAAATCAGAAGATTCTCTAAAATGTATTAAACTAACACTGCGTTATTCTGATGCTTATTTTAGTATTTAAAGTCGATTGAAAATTATTTGTGGTTTACCAGTTCATTAATTTGCTAAGCCAAAATGGAATCATTTTCAGCTTGGGGAAGGGTCCCAAATGCCAAGTACCTTGGGGCCCTTGTCAGACCGGTGCTGCCAGTGGTCAAATTTCAATGACTTTGGGAAAACAGTTTAAAAGTAGCTACAAAAAAGTTTTTTTTTAACAGAAACAAAAATTTCCTTCTAACAAAAGAACTGCAAAAAAACTGGTTTACTCAACACAAACTGCTAGATTTTAAAAGAAGTAGTGAGGTCCTTCCGCATCCCCAGCCTCAGAAGGAAACTCTTTATATTAAAAAGTGATTTAAAAAATTGTAATAAAAATATGATAGAGACAAATTTTTATTAAAATAATAATGTTTTTCCTAAAATTATTCCACAATATCAGAAACAAATTTAAAAATGTAAACTCAAACACAAACATCAACAGCATCAACATCAGCAACATGGCTTCAAATCATTGGCGCAGTTTTTAATATTTGCATAAAAAATGTATGATAAAATAATTACAAACGAGTTTTTTATTATGACACAATACTTATTACAGAAAAATAAAAGAGTTACAGAAATTTAATTGAAATATTTATTCACAGCAAAACACAACAATCTCGATTGTATAAAAAAAAACAGCAAAACTTATGCAATTGAATGGCAAGCAAATGTTTCGACGATAAAACATAATTAAAAACATGAATGAAGCACAAAAGACAATGAATTCAAATTTATGGCATTCTTTTAGGTGCTTGCAAAAACTTAAACTTAGCAACTAAGATTCAAGAGACAAGTTTAAGCTATGAAACAACTTTTGCTATTTAACAAAAGAAAAATAAAAAACGAAAACAAAACAAACTTAAGAGTGTAAAATGATAGCAGAAAAACGCAAAAGAGAACAACAACAATATCAAAACTGTTGACACAACAACAATACACAGAGTTCCAAAATCTTCTCAGAGGCACAAAAGGAAAACAAAGACGGAAGAGCAAAAAGGAAATGAAGCATGAGCCACCGCATTGAAGCATCTGAATAGCAGAGCGGAAACTTAAGCATGAAGCCTAGCCTAGCATAGCCTAGCAGCACGCAGCAAGTTTTCGTCAACTTTTTAAGTTATTTGTTTTGTTCTTGTGTGTTATCGCTAATGTTTTTGTTGATGTTGTTGTTATTGTTTTGTTTTAACTTTTTCTCGATTTCTTCGCTTAGTATTATTTATTTTTCTTCGCCAGCAGAGTAAAAATAAGTTTTTGCAATTGTGAGCTCAAAGCTTTATTTTAAAGTTTTGCTTTCGTAAAGCGAGGTTGCTGCGGGTACAACAACAAGCATATTTTTACAACAACAATCAACAATAATCAACAACAATATTTCAAGATTCTCTTGGAATTTCCACTCCAAGTGCTCAGAGGACAAGACGAATTTGTAGAGTTTAAAAGTTGGTCAAGTGTTGAAAGGGAAAAGTTTAACTAAACAAAAGAAAATAAAAAAGTGATTATAGTTAATAGCATGCTTTTAGGCGGACAAACAAGAAGTATTGTGCTTCAATTTGATTGGAACAAGTCCCTTGTGACTGGTATTGCTTAAAATTTTAGCGCTATGTCGTTTCTCACTTCATTCAATACAAAACAACAAGATGAACAAAATTGAAGCACACTTTCCACACTGCTTAACATTAAATTGGATTTTAACCTTTTAAAAAATAATCAAAGCTATGGTTACGCACACCTCAGCATTGCAACTGGCCACTGTTATTTGAATATTTGTCATAGAATGATAATATTGGTATTCAGTAAAATATGTTAAGTCCTGCTAAACTGCTTAGTTGTTAAAGTTAGCAGCTGCTGATGTGAACGCATCTGCTAAGACATTTTACAATCAAGTGCTAAACTAAATATGTCAAAATCAGCTGACAGACTTCTAAAGCTAGAAATCTACTCAGTAAACAAAAATGTATTTTAATGTTTTTATTATAGTGCGTTAACACTTTTGATACATTTGCTACCCACAAACTTTGAAATGTTTTAAATCTCTACAAACCTTATTACAAAATTTTTTTTTTTTTTATTAATAAAAAGCAGTTTTAAGACTTTGAAACCGCAAATCAAAAATAATTTGGTACAAATAATAATTAGAGCTCATTTCCAAAACGATTCATCACTACACTCAATAACTTTGACGTTTCCGACTTAATAAATAGTATCTGCTACACAAAAACACGGTGCTAAGCTTGTTAACAAGCTGCTAAGTCTTTTCCCATACGAAATTCCTATACAACAAATGTAGTGAATACCATTAATATATTTTTTTTTTGTATCAAAGAGTGCCAAATGGTGAAATCAATTAAAAGTTGTAATCTTAATCGATATGATTACTTAAATGTAAGAGTTTAGTGAAAAATAAAATAAAATAAAAGACTAAAAGAATCCCAGTGTAGTATCCTAGGGTTAATATGATTTTTCATAAACTCATGGCCTCTAACATCTTTTTGCACATAAAATATTTTTTGTGAGAAAAAGAATATGTATATTGATTTAGTATTGAATTAATATCATAAACCACAGTATAAAAAAACAAATTTATAATTCCAACACGTACTTTAAGGCACATTATTTGTACTTTATTGCATGAATCTAGGTATTTATGTTTTGATGCAAAATAGATGTATAATGAATAAAAATTATTACTAACTTAATTTTGTTCCTGCATGGCTTTTATGACTACGAAGTAATAACCAACGAAAAAATAAAATAAAATGGAAAAACTTTTCTTAATTTTTTTTTCCCAAAGGCCATTAATGTGTTGCACGCATTTTTATTGCACTCACTCTTACAAAAGCTGTAAAAGCTATTTTAACTACCAATTTATCTTTTTCAAAATATTTCACAATTACTTCAAGAAATTTTTATTTTTTATTACTATTACATCTTTGAATTTCATAATATTGCCTGAAAGTTTGTGAAATTGGATGTCACTCCAGAATACTAGCATTTCAAAGGAGTTTAAAAAGACATTATTGAGTAACTGAAAGTTATCAATATATTTTGAGTAAAGATATTTAATAAAATTTAATTTTATGCTGACAGTATTTGGAGAGAATGTTCCAAACTTCAAAAGTTTTTAGATCGGATTCTAAACAAGCTAGGTATAAAAAAGTTCACGGTTTTCTTGGAATTATCGTTTTAGTTCTATTACGCAAAAAACAATCTATACTATATTTTAGTATATACTTTTCTGCACAACTCTTAAAATTTATCATTTATTTAACACATATTTACTAACCCATTTCTTGCCATGGCTGCGTATACGCAACACCAATTTTAATTTGAAATACTATTGCGTTATAGAATAGAAACCATGTCGCTGTTGTGCTAGAACTTAAGGTTGACATGTTGCTAATGGATAAATGGAAACAAATATAAAAATCCGTTAGTGGAAAGGGAGCGAAGAAAGGATGTTTTCAAGAAAAATTATTCAAAATATTAGCTTTAATTATATTATTGACATTTCTCAAAAAAATTGTAGCTAATAGACCAAAATAACAAGCGCACTCCATAATGGTCGCAAATCAATGCCTTATCTGTCTCGTTGGTCACTTACGTGATGGCGTTGCGTATACGTAACATTGGCCGTTAAGTGACATATTGTCGCTTGAGAAGACGAATGTCGTGTGTGAAAACTTGGACTTCTGAGATTACTGATGAAAAAGGGCTATAATTGAAAATTATGTAGTGCAATATTCTTCAGAATTTCAGGCTTACTTGCAGACACACTTCATAATAAATTACGAAATTTTTGTTTACATTTTGTTATTTTTTTAGAATTTTTAGCCCATTTTTCTCAATAATCTCGAAAGTGTAAATTTTCTCATACGACATTCGCTTACTCAAGTGACGATATAATTTTGCTCCCAAATATGCAATTTATTTGTGTTTGCAAGTAGGTTAGGTTAGGTTCAGTGTGACCAGAAGATTTTTACAAAAAAATATGCTTTTTGTTAAAAAAAAAATATGATAAATATTCCACTTTCAATTTTTATATTCCACAAAAATATTCCACTTTCAATTTCAAAGATATATATCTAAATAAGACTAAATATGCATATAAAAGAAACACAGAAGCAAGCTTAAAAACATTTATTTGATTACTATCACACTTAAATTTATAAAACATAAGTTAATATTAAATATATTATATTAATAAGACGTAAACAAAGCATATATCAGTTGATTTGTACTTTACAAAAGTCTTTTCAAGAATTATATTCTCTTAAAAATAGTCAAATTCTTTGCAACAATAGGGATATTCACGATGTGGTGCAATAAATTGTGGTGTTGTGATAAATTTTTGCAAAATTTACAATACTTACAACTTTGTGAACGAACCTTCAGTAAAGTACATATTGTATTTTTAAAAGCAGCTGATTTTGGTATGAACTTCTGTTTGGAAATATTTATTTAAGTCATCATTTAACTAAAGGAAATCATACAAAAATTTAAATGAAAGAATAAATTATATTAATTTTTATTAAATAAACTCACAGCGTAGCCGGTAGCTTGCTATATGCTGAGTAGAAATGCTTGTACAAACATCTGATCTAATACGCAACGAAATTTACACAGAAATTTAGATCGTTGCATTTTTTCCACAGGGTTGTATTTTGAAAACTGTGCATTTTGTTTTTGTTATATTACTACAAATATCAAATTTATCAAAAATGCACAATACAAGGGGAAATACAACACATCGTGAATACCCCTTATGTTGTTTTAAGTATATTACTTACTGCTGTAACATAATCCATGAAAAATCCAACCAAACAAACATATAAGCAAACTGACTTCACTTTTTAAGCTGCGTGAAGTTATTAAATGAATTGCAATAAAATTGACAATGAAAAAGTTAACCCCAAAACGAATTCCTTATATTGCGTTTCACAAGATGGCTTAGAGATGAAAAAATATAAAATGTCGATAGCCAAAAATAACCACTAAGTATTCAAATAGACATTTTTATTGCAATTTTTGTTAATTTTAAAAAATATAGGAATACGAAAAATATTCAACTTTTTATGCTGCATATTTCTATAAAAAAGAATATGCTTCCCGAAGGTAAAATATGCCAAAGTGGAATATAATATTCCACTCTGGTCACACTGGTTAGGTTAGGGCAAAATAGCTGCCTCAATTGAGACACACTTAGGCTAATGAGGCTCATTGTGGTACCACAGTGTTGATTCCCATTCTCTATTTAAACCAGCTTGAGCTGTTCACAAAGTTTAGGATTCGGTATACTGATATTTCTGACAGTTCTTCGAGGTCCTTGAAAAACCTGTTCTTTAACTGAAGAAAACATTTTTGAGCCATCGCTGGGCAAGTGCACAGAAAGTGTTCTGTAGATTCCTCCTCCTCCTCATCTCTACAGCTTCTGCAAAAGTTGTTGTGGGGTATGTTTAATCTTTGAGCGTGCCTGCCAATGAGGCAGTGCCCTGTCAAGATTCCTATCATGGTGCTAATGTGGTCTCTACTGAGAGAAATGAGTTATTTGGAACGCTTTAGATTGAGTTTCGGCCAGATTTGCAGTGTTATATTACACGTGTTACCTGCTGACCATCTATTATTGGTTTTGATGCATGATAACTCATGCGTAAGGAGTTTACATGTGGTGAGAGGAATACCAAGGTTTGTCCTGTTTAAAGACAGCTGCTTGGTAGTACCTGTACGAACGAATTCATCTGCATTACAGTTGCCTAGAAAATCCTTATGTCCAGGAATCCAGCATAGAAGGATTTTGAACTGCTCTGCCATCTCGTTTAGAGCAGATCTTAGAGATCTGCGGCAGTTTAGAACTGTTTCAGATGTTATTTCAACAGTTCCTAGAGCTTTCAAAGCGGCTTGACTGTCAGAAAGTATGCAAATATCCATGGAAGATATTTCATTTACCTGAAGCCAAGTTAACGCTTCATGTATAGCACCGATTTCAGCTTGAAATACACTGCAATGGTCTGGAAGCCTGAAGGCGAAATTAATGCTTAATGCTTCTGAGTAGACACCTCCACCTACTTTGCCATCTAGTTTTATCTAGTTTTATCCATCAGTAAAGATCTCAATGACATTGTGAGGTGAAAGTTTGCAAGTAATACAATTATGACTACCGTTATAAAGTTTGACAAGTTACAAAGTACTTCAATGCAAAAAGAAAAAAAGAAGCAGCAAAAGTTGTACACAAAAATACATTACAAATACGTAACGTAATTTATAACTAGTAAGCTAGTTTGCTGATTTGACGTCTTTTGCTAATTGGCTGATTGGAAATACATACATATTTGATTTGATATAATTTAATTATCGATTGAATTCTCATTGAATAATTTTAGTACGTGCATTTTATCATCGTTGTTTCATTTTTATCATAGAAAATATTTATGTACTAGCTGATATACCCGGTGTTACTCGAGAGTCATTTATATTAACATTTTATGTTATATTAAATGTTTTTTAAATTCTGGAATTATGAAAACATGTTGAATTTTATTTGTAAGCTACCGTTAGAAAGGTAATTGAACGAACTTTAATCCAAAAAAGTTTTGGAAATTTTTTGTTGTTTGTGGTTCCATCTCTTGCAGTGAGCTAATTGAATTCAAAGAAGAGTACGAAAAACATATTTTAAAAATTAAAAATAATTTAAATATTTACTAAATCTTAAAGCCAGCAAAATTACCTCTTCAACAAAATAAAAATTATGGTGGAACTCAATGCGTCCTTGAGATATGGACATTTTAACATTTAAACAAAAATTTATGTAAAAAATATAAACTTTTTAACAAAAAAAATTTTAATGAAATATATTAAAAACAGCGGAGATATGGGCATTAAAAGTAAAAACTTTGATTCTCATATAATTTTTTCTCATTTTTAGCTATCAATGCTTTATGAAAAATTCGTTGCACTAAAAATGATTGTACTTAAATATATATTAGCTGCGTTTTTTTCAAGGAAGATCAGGATCATATCATCGCATTTGCAAGCAAACTAAAAACAACAAATGATCTAGCAAGTGAGCTGGACATTTTAATTGATCCCATTCTATGTTTTTAAGTGTTGAAGACGTAACTGTGAAAGTAAAAAACACTTAGCTGTTTTTGACCGCTAGAAGACGCTGCGACTGAAAAAACTGGCAGCACTGCATTATTTGACATTTCAAAATTTTGGTAGCAATAGCATTTTCGCAAAAATTTTTACAAAGCTTAACTGCCAGCTACATAAGAACATCAGATATTCTTCTGTGTGTTGAAAATAGCGCCATCTGTCTGTAACCCCAAACGTGTGGGGTTAAATTTGAAGAAACTTTTGGTAGACATCATTCAGCTATTCACCGCAAGGTGTATAGTTTGTACCCTCAGTACTTACAAAAGCGGCGCCATCTATCTGTGAATTTAATGCACAGATCAAAACCAATGAAATAATTGTGCTAACCAGATGCGCATATGTTTTATTATATCGCCATATAGCTGAAACTGATTACATGAAAATATTAACTTTTACAGCTTTGTTATTCAAAGTCATCTTTTCAATGAAATGGTGAAATATATACAACATTTAAAGTACTATTGATAAAGAGCAATTTTTATATGATTTAATTTTTACAACAAAAACAATTTTTGAGTCATTTTTTGAGTATAGAGTCAATATTTTGCACCTTTTTTGACATCATTATAAAACATAGTTACACTAACTCAGCGGTACAATTCAACATATTTTTATAAAGTAATTTTATTGAACTTTTGTACAAAAAAAAATTGAATGAAATATATTAATGGAGATATTTGCATCGGAAGACTAAACTTTGATTTTCATGTCGTTTTTTCTCATTCTTAGGTAATGATGTATTATGAAAAAGTCGTTGTACTGAAAATTTTAACAATTTTGAATATATGTGAGTGTTTTTGATGTCAAAATAACAGAAATTTTTTAAAATTAAATATACAAAAAATTTCTATACTAAAAAGTATTATAATAACAAAATTACCGTAAGTTAAAAATTTCGGAGGGGGCGTGGCAAAAATTAAGTGCATTACATTTTAAGTTGGGATGCATTAAATATGTATACTTAGTTTGAGCGAAACCCGTCGAACTGTTTAGATTTGTATAAAGGCCAAACAAACGAACAAACAAACAAACAAACAGAAAATTAGTTTTATTACTATAGATATAAAAACATTCTAGAATGCTAAGGGAAGATTGAACCCCCGAACCCCTTCTCTACGGCGTTGCTGGAGGTAATGAGTTACACTTATATTTATAGGTAATACGGTAGGTAATTAGTTACACTCCAACTTATAGGTAATACCGTAGCCAAGTAGTGGAGGTAAATCAGAGGACTTATGGGTAATGCAGGTAAATAGTGAAATTTGCAAATAACACTTATATTTTTAAAAAATAAACAAAAATTAGTAAATAATTTTGCATGCCTCCCTCTCTCTAATGGAAACAAAGTTTCTTGTAGAGAAAGTTTTTTAAAATAATTATTTTGTTACAGGTTTAAATTAAGAAAAAAAATTTAAGTTTGGCTCTACATATTTCCTACAATATTAAAGGAAGAGAAGTCCCTCTCGATGCACTAATTTTTTATAGAATGGCGTTTTAATTGTAATAAATAATTCATAAGCCCATTTCTAAAAATCGACTTTTCAGCACTTGTATTGAGCAGCCCTTTTGTGGTATGCCATTAATAATCGGATTTCATAATAAACCTTTTAAACTTTTTAAAAAATGTATGAATATTTCTACCATTTGCACAGGTTAGAGATAAAATTTTAATGTTTAAAAATAAAATAGAAATTAATTTTATGTTAAAAAAATTTGCTCCCTTAAGCATAGTACTATGTTTTCTTGCGTGAAATTTCGCTGATAACATTCATTTATTTGCTGCGTGGAATTTCTGACTTAAGGTTTGTTGCGAAGGGTTCCTATGGCAACGTTTCTGAGAGAGATTCAGAGAGTGATTTAGAAAGTTTCATATAATCTCTCCTTTTTCACTTCAAAATAAATAGGCAGTACAATTAAATTGTCGTGAAAAAATGTTGCTCAGAAACATGTTGCAATCATTTCACGCAGCAGAACAGAGTACCGCTCTTACGAAACTTCCACGCTTGTTTCGCAGCTGTCACTTTTTATATGGAGATTTGAGTGGAATATTACATGAAACTGAACAGAGTACTATGTTTAAGCATTTAAAATTGAATTATTAACTCAAAATATTAATTTCTCAAGTCTAATAATATCTTCAATTGCAAAAAATTTAAGCTAAAAGCTAATTTTGCTAAAAGAAATTTGCCAATTAAATATTTGCTGAATTAAAAAATTGTGGCGGCCGTAGCCTAGAGGGTAGAGTGCGTGTCCCCTAAGCTAAAGAACTGCGGTAGCCCGGGTTCAATTCGAGCTCAGACAGTAAGTTTTTTCAATTGAATTAATTTTTCTGTTCGGTCGTCACCTCTCTGCAGACAAAGGCAAACCTCAGAGAGTAAAAATTATTATATAAAAAACATAAGCCGTCCGGAGTCGGCATAAAACACGTAGGTCCAGTTCTCGGTCATTTGTGATCATACATTGAATAACACGCACAACACAATTGATCAATACAAGCTAGGTAAAAGTCCTTCCAAGGGCTGAAATGGCCAGTTTATTTTTATTTTATTTATTAATTAAAAAATTTACATTTCACCAACCCGTTATTAATAAGGTTTCTTATCTAAGATTGCAAATATTAATTTCAACCGTTTTCGATGTTTTTTTTTAATGTAATTGTAGAACTAAATTTAAGTGCAGGTCAAAAGAATTTTATGCAAGTATTACTTATATTTTTTCGCAATATAGTCAGAGAGAATAACTAAAGTGGGTAGAATCATTTACTGCATCTCTTACTCGATTCTTTTAGTAAAAATTTTTTAATAATATACATTTTAATAATATTTTTGGCGATATCGCAGGATCGCCATGTACGCGCCTTTTTATTTTTAAAATAAAAAAAAGGACTCGCGTTCTATAAAAATAAGTTGTAGGACCTGCCTATTGGTTGCCGGCGAAGTTCGCCACTGGCGCTATTTTAAATATCCTTTTTATGCCGTTCACTAAAAAAAGTGCAGAGGCTAAAAGGGTTTAAGTCGGCAGCTATTAAAGCTCAAGACTTATTAAAATGAAAATAGTTGGCAGCTGTTAGAGCTCAAAACAAGATTGATTTATTTTCAAATATGTTCATCCTTTTATTGTAAGCATAACGGTATTTTGTCTTAAAACTAGTTAACAATTGTTTGTGTAGTTTAGAATGAAAATAGAATCATATGTTCTTTAATTAGTGTAAAAGTAATAGTAGAATATCGTAATACATATTTGTAGTTTAGTATTAATAGTTTAATATGTGTGAGTGAGTAGACTTATATTAATAGAAAACGAAAACATAATCATATGTTAACATATTTGTGTAGGAGTAAAAAGTATAATATAATATCATATGTTTTGTATTCAGCCATATGGGTACATGTGTGCGAATGAGATAGATAGTAGTGCTTAGCATGAACATATGTTCTTATTGTTTGAATAATATCTTAGTATACCGTAGAGGTGTATTACTTTAACTTAGTTTGAATATTATTGTGCATGTTCTTGAAAATTCTTACAGTAGAGGTTTTTATATTATTACTTATTTAAAGAAAAGTATTTATAGCTTGTTTTATAATGAAATACATTAATTGTAAATTAAATATTTAAATAATATGTATAGGTTCAAAGACTGCATTTGAAAATCTAGATATTTCACCGATTCTCCTTAGTAACGTGCAGCTAAAATTCGTATGTAAGGCCACAAATCTTGGTTATAAAATAAATTCTTCTCTGTCTTGCGATGACCATGTTAACTCTTGCGTCAGTAAAATTTACTTTGTCTTAAGAAATCTCCGAGTGACTGCAGATTTTGTACCTGTTGACATCAGAAAAAAACTAGTATTAACGCTATTACTGCCAATTATTACATACGCGGAAGTTGTCTATAGCAAAATGGACTCGAGATCTTTGCAAAAACTACAAGTTGCTTTTAATAACACTGCACGCTACGTTTACGGAATTAAAAGGTCTGATCACATTTCATGCTTTACTTATCAGTTATTAGGCCGTAGCTTAACCAACTATCTTGAGGCAAGAAACTGCATTTTCCTGCATAGGATCATCCACTCGCGATACCCAGACTATCTTTTTGAGAAGCTTAAATTTTGTAAATCAAGTCGAAGCATGAACCTAATTATTCCTAAGCTTAATTTTCTTAACTCAAGTAGATTGTTTTTCGTTAGTGCAATAAGACTATGGAAATCACTGCCAAACAGCATTAAAAATGTTTCCAATAGTAGGTACTTTAAGCATTTAATTTTCGAACACTTCTCTTAACTCTCTTTTTCTATCTGTTTTCTTTAAATTTTCCTCTCAGTTCTTAAATCTTAACTCTGTTTCTTAACTAATTTTTTTGTTCTCTCAAATTTTATTTTATTAACTGAGAAAGCAATTTAAAATATTTACATTTAATATCTCAATATATATTTATAATTAATATTTTTCTTGTTCAAAAACTAATGTATGTTAAAATTTGATTTTAATTTGATATTAATATTTATTTAAATAATTCTGTATTTTTTATAATTCTATGTTTTGTCTTTCTAATGTAAAATTTTCATTTGATATTAATATTTGTTTAAATAATTCTGTATTTTTTATAATTCTATATTTTGTCTTTCTAATGTAAAATAATTCACAAAATATTTTAATCTTATAAGTTGTTATGTATGCTATAAATGAGGCATGTAAAAGACTAAGTCTTAAATGTCAACATATTGTTACTAAATAAATAAATAAATACAAATAAATAAATAAAGAAAGGTATACTACAACATATTCTAAAAGTTTTGCAAATACCTGCTTTGAAATAATTATAAATATTCCGCGTATTTTCTCCACCATCAATTCTGCTACAGAAAAAAAAACTAAAACAAGTATAAAATCCAAACTATTCACAGAATGCGCAAATTTTCGAACATTTTACTAACATACGGCTTTGCTTACTTTAAGGGCGGTTCCATACAAATGATTTTATCGCTTATGTAGTTTTATTCATTCAATTTAAGTTCATTGCTACCCAAACAAGAATTCATTCATTCATTAACCGAGACCTCAATGAATGGCTGCCTCGGATTTATGCTTTCATTCTCGCGCTGGTACAACGCCCTAATGAAATTTTATGCTGGTTCCCTAACGTGTTCTTGGCCCACAGGTGCACCACTCTTTTTTGTTATTTGTACATTTACAGAGGGTTTCTTTTTGTATTAAATTCATTTATTTTATGTGCAAAACCTTAACCCATATACAGCTTCATTTTGTGTGTGCATTAGGAATGGAATGCGAACAAAAGTTCTACAACAGGGCAAATATGAAATGTGGTCCCTGCAGAAGTTTCACTTGTATTTGATTATTATATAAAAAAAAAAAATTTGTTTTGCTTTTGTTGGAGCTCACTTACCTGATATTTTGCAGTGCATACTTATAGGCTGCTCCCTATTCTCGTGTGCATACTGCTGAAGTGTGTGTTGGTATTCACTACTAAATGTTGTATTATTCCGATCTTTTGAACTTAAGGTATTCACTTGTATTGTTTTTTCTTTATTATTATTCACACAACTTTTTTCATTTTTAAGTACATTTCAAACAAGCGTTGCTTTTTCCATATGTTTTACTTTTGATTTGTTTTTTTTAAACCACATTTACAGTTAGAATCAAATTCTACTGCATAATTTTGTTTTTTAAGGTTTTTTTTTTCAGAATTCGTGAATTAGAATCGAAAGAACACGACCTGCTCGAAGCTATACAGCTACTGTAATTGTACAAAAACACTTATTATGTAGCTTCAACAAGCTACGAACTCAACTGATGTTAAGTAATGCATACTTGCAGGCATATTTTCGAAGAACAAAACTATGGTGCGCACTGCCCAAGTTTAACTTTCATTAAACAGAACTCATTTAACTGACTTCGATGCGAAACAAATGAATGAAAAATCGTACAAACTCTCTGAAGCATGTCAATGTTTAAACTTTTTGCAGTCGGCTTTCAGGCTGTAATTAAAACAATTGTTTATTTAACTTGCGAGTTGTATGTTTGATGTGCTTCTCAGATATGCACCATATTCAGTTATGCTTTATTGCATACATTTACACGATTCAATATTTTCGTCTTGTTTTTCTTATTAATTTTTTTACACTTCTATTCAATTGAGCTTTTTTTAATCTTTGCAAAATTGATTTTAAGCAAGTCTTAACAGCATACTGTTTGGCATAATTTATTGTGAAAATGTTTTCCATCAAGCTCAGCTTTTTACAATTTTTTCTTTTTTATTTTCATAGGTTGGACTGCAAGAAGAAGAGAGATGGATATAATTAATTTTTATTTTTCACAAAGTAACATATGAAATGACTAAATTAATATTTTCATGCAATAAAAATATGAGTCTTCAGACACTAAAGACAAATTTGCCTAGTCTAAGGCATTATAATAACAAAGAATGTTTTTTTTATAAATGACTTTTTCTTATACATTTCAAGTCCCACCTTAATAATATTCTTCAGCCTCTCAATACTAT